>VWYI01037382.1:80583-171707 GCA_013399455.1 Anthoscopus minutus | reverse complement strand
GGTAGCGCCTGTGACCCACCTGCGATGCCGTCCTGGCTCCGCATCCGCTTTCCTATGGGTTCCCCCCCTTTGGCCCCCCGGCCCCGGGCCCCTCCGTGACCGCCCTGCAGAGACCCGGGCCCCTCCGCACCGAGCAGGGACCGGGGTCGGCATCAGCGAGTCCGGCGCTGCCGCTCCTGCGGCCCCAAACATTAAGGGTCCCAGCAGAGCTCGGGACGTTTTTAGTCCAGAGTCGGCATTGAATTCTAATGGAGAAACCCCAAAAGTAATGGGTGGTGTGGTCTGAGCGGTGGGGACGTTTTCTGCTGTAAATTAAAAACTCCTTGGGAAAAATAAAGCTGTGGGACAGCTAATTTTCTCAGTCATTTTAGTTCATGGAGGGAGCCTTGCCTGTGTGCTGCAATCACCCCCCATTTGGGGGGACTGAGGGCTTGGCTGTGGGGCTGAGGAGCAGCTCTCAGAAACTGGTTAGCCAACCAGTCTAGATTTAGTTTTAAGGCAGAATCAAAAATAATCCAGGCAATGAAAACTTCCCTTCCAGTCAGATGGTTCTAGGGGAACTGAGAAGCCTTTGATATAGATAAGTATTAGTGAACCTGTTTTAGGAGAGGAAGGACAGAGCACACCAGGAGGAACTAGGGATCATCAGACATAACCTGCCTCAGCTGGTGCTAGCCTTCCTCTGCGCCCGAAGTGGCACTGCAGCTTCACAGCCAAAACAGGCCCAGGAGTCCCTATATTCTGATGGATGTATCAGAAAACTCCTCCAGGAAAAGATAAAGCAAACAAATTTTGGATTATGACATTTCTCTCAAAGCAATCCACAATAGCATCAGCTGTGCTTAATGTATGGGTCAGTGGGAATACCTGGATTTATCTATTCTATCCCCAGAGCCAAGCAGTCAGTCCAGCATTCCTGTCTACTCTGATGCCAGCCACTCTCTTGCATTCCAGCTCGCTCTGCAGATGGAAAAAAAGATGGAAAAAGGCAGGAATGTCAGGAAGCATATTTAATAGAGAAGGAATCTTAAACTGCATTCAAGTAGTACCCTAATCTTCCTCAGGACTGGGACCATAACTGCTGAATGTTACTGGCAATAAGGCTTCTTCCCAGCTGAGGGATCCTGTATCCTAGGCTCCGCAGTGTGACTGGACTCAGGCTGGACACACAGGTAAGGCTAGGGCTCAAAAACTGTTGGCAGTGAGGTGGAAGTTTGTTTTGGCAAGTGGTGCCACCTTGGTTGGAAGCTGGGGAACAGACCAGGACAGAGCTGCAGGTCACTGGAACCAGCCCTGCTCCAGCAGTGCTGTCACCATGTCACTGCACTGGGGCAAGCACAAATCTGTCACCTTTAATCTGCCACAAAACAGAAGCAACTCAGACATTATAGATAAGGCATGCAACATGTCATAGGCAACAAAATGGATTAGATAGCAGTGTATATTAAATATATCTTTGTAAGTAAAAAAGAAATCACAGAAACAATTGCTGAGGAACATGTCTGCAGGCTCAGGTCTAGAGCTGGTTGGGCTTTCTCTTATACAGCAGCAGCCAAATTCACCACGGACAGATCTTGCACCAGAAGGATATGTGCAGTGGGAAGGAGTAAAATCCCATTAATGTTTATGCTCAAACCAGGTCTGCCTTCCCGGTGGTACAGAAAGTGCCTTCAGAGTCAGTGCCGTCAGAAATGAACAGCCCCAGTGTTAATTAGGTCCATTAGCAAGTGCACACAAACAGGAGCCAGAACAGAGCTGTGTTCCAGAGTGCCAGATTTCATTTGGAACGCCTCCGTTGCAAAGAGGAATGAGGAAAGGATGGAAACCGAATCACTGTACAGAGAGAATGACAGGGTTCAGCATGTTCTCCTAGAAGGTTTAATGCCAGCCCAGATGCTTTGCAGCACATGTACAGCTTGGCAGTAACAAGGCAGTTTCAGTAGAACAGAGATCTGGGCATGCTGTGTCAGGGCTCTGCTGTGCCTTGACACTCTTCTAGTACTTGTACAAAAATGCAACATCCAGCCCATACTTCTGGATACAGAACAATGGTGATGTGCTTAATGAAGAGAGATGCTTTTGAGAGACAGCCCATGGATGGAAAGCTTTGAACAGAGCTTTCTCCTACTCTCTGAATGGTTTAGGAACACAAAGCTCAACGTGCTTTGAAAAAAAGTCTGAAATTAAGAAAAATGCTCATTTTTTCCAAGTATATGATATTTAATTGTAATGAAATAAAATCTGAAAATGTCTAAATCAATTAAGAAGTAAACATGAGTTGTAATACTATACCTGTAAAATGATTAATTCCATTCATTGTCATTAGAAATTGTGTAAAATATTTATTAAGGGCTTTGCCTACAGAGGCACAACATAAATAGAGTAAGTCCTGCTGAAATGTGATCAGTTCGCAGCTGCTGCGGGAACACCAGCAAGGCCACCCCAGGTGACAGTCCCAGCCTCGGGGCTCGGCCCCCGCGCTGCCGGGGTTTGCTCCAGAGCCCAGCGCCGGGCAACTGCTATGCCACAGCCCCTCGGAGCCCCTCAGGCAGGTGCCAAAGCCAGCAAAACGTGCTTGGAGAAAGAAAGGCTGCTGCCAAGTTAATCCACCCCTTCAAACCCTTGGGCATTCTCCACAGCCATGAGGAGCTTCTCCCGCAGGTCTTCGAAAGATTCGTACAGAGGTAAGTCTAGGCGGTTAAAGCTGGAAGGGACAAGGAAAGAGTCACTTAATAATCCATGGGGAAATGGAGTTTTAAGGAACTAGAAAAGATTAAAAACTTAAGGGTCTTGATTAAGAACTCAGCTTGTGGTCCACAGTGTTCCGTGCACACCTCACACCTGCCCAAGGTGAGCTCTCCAGTAACTGTGTGCTGTCTTCCTTTGCAAAGATGAAAGCAGGAATTTGGTAAGAATCACTTAGGAGAAGGGAAAAAAAGCCAACAGAAAGTCCCTCACTGTATTTAGATGATGGAAAACAATCTTTGTCAAAACACTGATTCCCTGAAGCTCAGCAAAGATATTCTGGATTTAGAGGACAGACTTTGCTCTTTGGGGGAAAAAAAGATGAAACATCCAAGAGAAAAATCTTGTGAAGGTAAAAGCTAGCAGAGAATTGGAACCCACAGACAATGGGTTGATTTTGGAGTGTGTTTTGGAAACATCCAAGAGAAAATCTTCTGAAGCTAAAAGCTAGCAGAGAATTGGAACCCAAAGACAATGGGTTGATTTTGGAGCGTGTTCTGAGTAGTATTGTTGTGATTTTTGTTTGGTGGGTTTTGTGCTTTTGTTTTCAGGTTTGTTTTTTTTTTTTACTAAAGTTCATTATTCTATAGAATGATTAGTTTCATGGAAAGATCACCAGTCTGTACTTTTAGTCTATAAAATAGTTTTCCAATTCAGCACAGTTTTTCTTTGAAAAGCCACATTCCCGAAATGTAACAGACCACAACAAATTTGTGCTTAATGCTTTCAATGTTTGCAAAATCTATAAACCAGGGTTAAATTATCTTATAACCTTACATTTGTTTTGAATTCTCCAATGGTTTATGGGCTTTCTGTGGTTGTTTGGCAATGTCTGACTTGCTGTAGTTCATTACATCCACTTACTAGGATGTGGGAAATAAAATAATATCCTTCAGTCTCTCAGTTTGTGAAGGCACTGGGGACCCACAGGATCAAATGCTGTTCGATGCACAGCAGAGCATGGTCAGCAGTGTGACCCTTCTGGCAGGAGCAGCTCTGGAATTTATGCTTTGGTGACTTACCAGGTGTGAGCTCGGGGCAGCTTATCAGGACTCCCCCACTGCTCTATTGTAAACAGCTGAGGACCATTTGAACCTGGGTGAAAACGAAAACCATATGAAACAGAAATTGCTGGACACTGCAAAGACTGCCTAAATATTATTTCTGACATGAAACATTGCCATCAATTGTGGGCTGTATTTTTCACCTGTCACAGGTACTTTAAAGCAACACAAATGTGGTTCTTTCTTTCCAAGCCAAATGAGTTGGTTTCAGAGCTTGGCAATGCCAAGGAAGTCAGCTCAGACATCAGCATTTAAAACTCGTTGCTGCATGGGGGTCAGAGGTTGGCCAGATTCCTGTCGTGCCACGAGCAGCTCACCATAAAGTTCAGCAAATCCGTTCATAGGCACGCGTGACGTCCCGGTCACAAACTGCAGGAGCCGGATCCGTTTCTCAGCATCCATCAGCAGAACAGCCTGTTGGCAAATGGAACCATCAGCCTCAGCCTCCTACCCTGGCCTGCTGAAGGGCAGCCCAAAGCCAGCATGAATCGCCTTTGGTATGTGCCAACTCTCAGGACACAGTGGATTGTCTCTGCTCCAGGTCCCATCTGTGAGCTGCTCCGGCAGGAGCTACACCTGCCCTCACCTGAGTGAGGTGACAGCAGATCCTGCCCCCAGCACAACTCCCCACCCCACTCCCTCCCATTCTTAGCAGTTTCCCTGTAGAAAAATGATTGCAAAAAAGGGCAGTAACTTTCACTTACAGGAGCAGTCAGAGGTGGTGCCCCGTCTTACCTTCCAGAACCACTGGATAACGGGATGATTTGGGCAGTAACCATTTTTGTAGATGGTGTGTTGTCTCCAGTCATTGACATCGACGTCACCAAGGCCACACATGAGTAACTGCAGGGAAGCAGAATGGTGGGATGTGAAGGAGAGTGTGTTTCCCTGCGCTCACAGGGTAACAAGATGTCACTGCCCCTCAGGGCTCTGACTTTCAGTCATTTATGCACACACAGGGGAGACCTGGAGCTTCTTCCTGGAGTATCCCAGTTACTGGAGAATGGCTGCACACTGACAAAATGTGACAGCAACTTCTGTGTGCTTGGCTCAAACGTGACTGGCACTGATCCACCAAGCTACTTCCAGGCTTTCAGTGGCACAACCCCCCCAAACCACCTCCCTGAGTAACTGCAGTTCTTTGCATGTCATGAACAGATTAATTAATTAGGAAGAAACATCTGATTTCCAGCTCTGAGCAAGGCAGCTGTATCTGCACATTCCCTAAGGGAGAGGGATGGATAACTCAGGAGTCCAGAACTTGGCACATCTGTCAGAGAACTGTCAGCTTAGGGCACCAAACTGACTCACCTCCAGTTCGTTTTCATCAAAAATTTTAATCAGATCGATAGGAAGCAGTTCTGTGAATCCCTAAAAAGAAGAAGAGCAAAGTTAAAACTCTCATCTCACAGAAATCCTAATGAAAAACATCAATGACTGAATTTCTTCAAGCTCAAATAATTAAACTTGAAAGAGAATGACTTTATTCTCATAAGGGAAAGATGATATATTCTTGCACAAGATTAAACTGTAAAATCATAAAACATTAAGTATTCTATTTGCATTCTGTGCCAAGCTCCCCACTTCCTTTACACAGACACCAGGGAGCAAGAAATCTGTGTTAGAAAAAAAATCCCTATTTTTGAGAAAGAAAGGAGCTAAAAGGCTCACCTCCAGAAAGGCATTCATTTGTTTCTGCACTCTGTTGACAAACCGCCACTGGATGACCAGGCTGCAGAAAGAAACAAAGGCCCATCAGAAAAACAAACTCATTAGCAGGTCTCAGCCAAGTGTTCAGAGGTTTCAGCAACCCCCAAGGGCTTTCAGTTTGTCATTTACAACTTCAGCAAGTTCAGGTAACTGAGCAGCTTCCAACAGTTGCTCCAATTTATTAATTGGTGACTGATGGAACTTTGAAGAAAAACCAAAAACCCCAGTGACTATGACCAAATCACAGTGAGAATATTTTCACTCCTGTAAGTACCTACACATGAGCAGACATTTTATTCCTCCAGAGCACTGAGTGATTAAAAATTCCCAGCAAACCTCTGAGGAGAGCTGTCAGGACACAGCACCTCGCCTATAAATAAAGAAATACACTGCAGCATCAAAGGGACACCTTGCTTTCAGTACCAGCCACACACAGCACAAACACCTCACAGGTGCAGGCACAAAAAAAAAATCAATTCAAGGCATGGAATTGGTCCAGGTCCAGGCTTTGGAAATGAATTCCCAATTTGCATGAATGTAGCAATATGCTTCACCTTGGAAAATGCCAGCAGGAATAAGCGAATTTAGCATTTTACATCCTGGTAGGCACAAGAACTGAGAAAGCTGAAAATTAAACCTAATTTCAGATTTGGCCAATTTTTGGTAGGAGTGCTGGCACTGGAATCCTGGCTCTGGTCTGTGACTGGCAGAGGAGGACAATGGGATGAGGGCCAGGCTGGAGAGCACCTTCTGGCTCTCCTGAGCTCATTGAGCCAGTTGCTGGAGAAGCACGTTTCCATGGGGGCAATTTCAGGAGAACAAATCATGCAATTCAATTTACTCTTTGTTCTTATATCTGACTGGATATAACCAATGTTAACATTAAGATTTTTTTTTTCCCCAACAATCCCTGATGCTCTTGTGCAGTACAAAGTACAGGAATTGCAGCAGGGTCAGCTGCAAGTACAACTGCTCATTCTTATCCCCAGGCATATTCCATAATGATACTTACTCAATGTATTCCCGCTTGTTTTCATTTGTTACCATGATTTCAGACCCATTGGGCTTCAGGTCCACTTGATATGTCTGCATTTCAGAAGAAAAAAAAACCTGTTATTTAAGGACATCTTTCTCCCAGAAGCCATTCTCCCTGAGCAGTGTTTTATAAGCAGTATCAGGAAATCATTAGTAAATTGATTTACACTTTTGAACAAACTTGTGCTGACAGAAGGGAAAACTGGCAGAGAGAGGCTGGCTATAAATTATTATTTATAATAATGAAATGATATATTTATATAAAATATAACCACAAAATATGTACTTTATATATACAAAATTTTAATAGTTATTATTTATAACAAAAGAAACTAAATCGCATATTGAAACTGCCCAAAGCTAACCAGTGCATTACAAAACCATTCTGTTGTGTGGCTTCTCTCTACTCTGTGGCTCCAATGCTTTTCCCTAGTTCTCCACACAATCCATAACCTCATGTTGCTTCAGGAAAAAGGCACTAAGCACTGGAACGTGGATCAGAATGTTTTTGACAGGACACTGAGTGCATGGTTTGAAATATTGAAGTCAGTTTTTCTAAAAGGCCTTATAGTCCCTGGGTACAGTTGGTACCCGGAGGCAGGATCCAGGTCTCAGAAGTAAACAAAGGGAAGACACTAGAAAAGGTGATAAAAACCTCTAAGCAAATTAATTTAATGTCTACAGCATTTTCATTTGTAATGCAGAAAGATACCCACAGACTGTGACCCTTTTAAACCTGGCAGCTTCCCTCTGTCGTACCAGCAGCCTCTGTGACAGGCACTACAAGAGAGGACCTCCCCTGGCGTCATTCTGCTCCTCTCCTCTGAGAACACCTTCAGCATCAGAAACCCAAACAGTCCCTGGGCTCAGACCATGTCCCAGCTGGACTGTGGGACACCTTTACTCCTCCTCGTGGCAGGTATTTTACTCAGCTGCATATCCAGCTTGTTCCAGAGATGCTGCGGCTCCCTGACAGGAGCGTGGCACCCCCAGTCCCAGCTGGGAACACAGCGAGGTGAAGGCTGATCCGTGCATTCACCACCACACTCTGCTCAGTACCAAGGTACCTGCTGGCAACAACCAGTCCTAAGATGTAAATAAGCTCTACATACCTGTCCAAAGTTTTCCTCATCTATGCAAAACATGAGATCCAGCTCTGTAGGGTCGTTTTCCAGGATCCACTTCAGAGAGTTGTAGTATTCGCTATCCTAGGGCAGATCACAATTAGGCAGTTTGAAAATGGGCAATTAGTGTGGAGCTGTAGAAACCCATGAGCCTGTGAGCACTGGCACAGCTTAAAGGGGTCTTACCACTGACTCCATGTCCTTCAGAGTTATGGGCTTCCCCAGCATCATCTTATAGAAAGGTCTGATGAAGAAGCCTGTAAGAGAGAGGAGAGCGTTACCTGCCCTGCTCTGCACCTGTGCATTCCATGAAGGTACAACTGCCTGGAGGCACCACCCCTGGCATTTCCTGTTACCTCCTGACAGGAACAGTCCTGCAACTGCAACAGAATCACAGCAGCTCAGGTTTATTTAGGCACAGAAAGTCCAATTTTTCAGTTTCAACAATTGTCCACCAACTGCCATACCCCACTGACCACCCTAACATCAATGGCAGAGTGAGCCAAAAGCTGGGAAATTGAGCTCGAGGCACTCTATCCCATGTAAAATCCTCTCTCCAGGGAATTGCCTGAAAACCAGGCTGGTGAGCTTCCTCTGCTCAGGAGTCCTCTGCTTCCTCTGGTGCACCACCAGGGCTCAGGAAAATCTGGTCAGTAACATCTGCCTGGTGTGAGATTTCAAAATGCAGCAGAAATTGTAATTAAATAATTCAGCAATACTTTTACATATCATAATAGGGTGCAGTTGACCCCGTCAGTTTGGCTGCAGGTTTGCATGGAAATGACTGATACGAATTCCACGCTTCTCCTCTAGGGACAGTGCTCATGCTGGTTCTGGAGTTTTAACTTAAGTGGAGACAGGAGCAAAACTTTGTATGAAAGCCACTTTTTGAGTAAGACACTGTAATTTTGTGAATCACCCTTCAAGTCTCAACAGTCCCAGACCGTCCCCAGCACCTGGAGCTCTCAAGCAGATGCCTTTCCTTCCCCAAAGCCCAGTGCAGCAGCAGAGCAGGAGCAGGACTCACCGTCCAGCAGCTTCCCGTGGTACACAGCCAGGCCAGCCACCCGGCCAATGAACGTGAAGTATGATAGATGGTCTTCGTTACAGAGACCTGAATTAGGATTAATCTGAAGTGTATAGTTGTCCCTTTTTTGGGGGAAAGAAAAAAAATAGCTAAAGAACCAAGTCTTTAAATAAGATACTCAGATATGTCAATAAATAACTTGTGCTTAGGGGCATCTCCCTTCAATAGCATTGTGGAGCTGTGTCCAAGTCCTTTCCAGTCTGTCCCACCACAGAACCACTGAAGGCTGACACAGCAGCAAACCAAACCCTCTGTGAGCAAGAGATGCTCTCTCTCCCTTGCACTAACAGATAGCTCCAAGATTTTAAAGCTGGGCAGCCCCCAGTTTAAAGATCTGGGGGGAGCACTGTTGGGGAGCTCCTGCAGTGTGAACGAGCAGCCGCATTCCGAGCTCGCTCTACAGCAGCGCTGGAACTCCGGGCAGCAGAGGAAAGAGGCTTTTCTGTGACATTGGTCCCTTCACCATTACTGGCCTCAAAAACTGCAGTTTTGCTGCCCTGGATATTGTCTGAGCAATGGAAACATTTTCTGGGTTCTCAAGGACAATTCCAGAGGCTCTCTGAAGGGCAGCAGGAACAGGACAGTGGGGCTGCCCAGGACACCCTGAGAAGGAGGAGGACCCAGAGCAGCTTTGCCTCTTATGCAAAATGTAATGTATATCCCTTGAGAACACAAATATTTAATGGACACTTACGTTGCTGAGTATTCAAAGAGACCATAGTAAGGGTTAAACATCTCCTTGGACAACAGAAAAAACCACTCTCTGGCCACACCTCCATAGTCAAGTCCTTTTTCTGACTCAAATTCAATCCAGAGTCTGGCTTTTAGTACATCAGGTCTCTTCACAGACATGATTCTTCTGTAGGACTCCTCAAAAATGTTATTTCTGTGTAATTTCATCTCAAATCTGTTGGGTATGTCAGCCTGTGTCAAAGAAGATTAGATTATCCTTGTTAGTCTCAAGAAATAAGTCTTTGGGCAAATTACTGACTGGTAACTGCTCAGACATCTGGTGTTCCAGTTCCTCATGTTTTTATTTCCCAGTGCTCTCTCTCCACAGGTTGAGAGCATGGGGGGAACTGAGCCAGTTCCAGAACAGTGCTGCAGACTTCTATGGTAAATATTTGATGAAAGCGACAAGAAAAGCACCAAACAAACAGACAAAAAAGGAGAAAGATTGACTGTGCTCTATTTTAAGGGCATTCGGGTTTATCTAGAAAAATGTGAGTCTTAAAGACTTAAAAAACCTTTTTGCTGAGGAACCCATCAAATTCAAACTTTGCTTTGTGTTTTTGGTTCCTACACGTGAGCCCTTCAGGAGCAGCACAATGGAGGAACCTGGCAGGTGTGTCCTGCAGCCCCCCCGTGCTGGTTCTACTCACAGGTTTCTTTAACTTCTTGCGGAAATAGTCGTACTTCTGCTTGAACTCCCGTGAGTACGGCACGGCCTGTGGGGAGCAGCGGGAGGACGCGTCACTGCAGCCACTCAGCACTCGGATCCCCCCGCAGAGTTCGAAAGGAGTGCCCAGCCCTGCTGCCCACACTGTGCTACAGGCACCCCATAACCACCCATGAGGGACAGCAGCCAGGAGAGAGTTAAAAATCCCACAAAATGACCTCATTTTACTCTGAAGATAATATGACTTTACTACAGCCACTAAATAATCTTTCTACGTTTCCTTTGCTTAAACACAATGTGAAATACAATTTAAGTAATTCTGTTTGCCATGGCACCAGAAATATTATTATTGTTGGAGGCATTCAGATGGATCCTTAGTGCTTCTGTGAAATGGATTAGCTCCTGCTTTCCCTTAAAAACCAACAAACAAACCAGTGTCAGTAACTCAAGGGGACCATGATCATTTCATTTCCTTCAAACAAACTCATCAAATAATCTCTCTCATTTATGCTCAGTATTTCTGGGGAGAGGCCTATTAGCATTTTGCACATGTGTGCAAAAGGATCCTGTGTGAGGATCTCCAGTTGTAAATGCCTGATAAATGGGTAAATCCCTCCAAAAGCAGCTATGGTCAAACAAGTGACTATTTTTGATATTCCTGCCAAGCAATTGGAATTATACTGTGCAGCAGGCTCATCTGCCATGTCCTGAAACTCTTACAGGTCCCAAGGATTTATCCAGAATAAAAAGGTACTCTTGGCACCAGAAAACATCTTGGGATTGGAAGTCTGATCACTCATAATACCACAAAATGGCATAAACTGGCATAACCCAGAATAAAACCAGCATATAAAGTCAAAGAATCACTCTTGGATGTTTTTAAAATTTGATACTGAAATAAAATGCTGTGTTTGGTTTTTTTTCTAAGGCTGATATTCTGAAACCTGTTTACCTGCAGAAAGTTTTATGTCTCTTAAACTGATAGGCCCATTTTTTGCCTTTTTTTTTTTTTCCCCACTTTGAATCCACATAGGCCCAACTCTCTCTTCCCAAGTATAAACAGCTTTTCATTGTCCAGAGGTCCCAAAATAAATGGAATTATGTGTCAGCTCAGTAAAACCCTACTGTTGGTAACAACCCAGGTAATGGGTAAATAGGAGCACTTCTCCACAGGCCTTCCCAAGCCCTGAGCAATCTGGGAGGCTGCCCAGAACTTGGTGTGATATTCCCAGCTTCTTCTGACTCAGGAGGTGGACCAGCAGAGCTGCTGCTTCCCAGGCAGCCCACCCCGACCTGGGGAGCAGGCAGCACCTGCTGCTGTTCCAGCTGCACCCGAGTCAGGGCATTTAAGGGGAGATCCCACAGCACTACTTACTGGGCCTGTGATGGCTGGGTTCTGCAACCTGGGGTCTTCCCACTGCGTAATTTTATTATCTGCAAATAACAAAAGAAATTATCCCATGGCTTCTCTAGTACCACACTGTGAATTTCTGTTGGTTTTTTCTCCCTAGCATTGCTCAACTCTGTCAGGGTTAGCAAAGGCTTGTGTCTCCCCACCCTCCCCAGCCCCAACACACTGTTTAGTTGAAAACATTCACTCAAAAACACAGAACTACCCCAGAACCCAGGGAATTTGCACTGCTTTGATGGCAACCTCTGCAGGAGGGGGTGAACATGTTCATTTGAACATGGGCTGGGATTGGAGATACACGGCCCAACAGGTCCCAACAGGAACCCAAAACTTTTGGCAATGACACCCTGGGTTACTGTTTGGAAATTCTGCATTGACAGCTGAAGTATCATACTTCTAAATTTGGAGAGACTAGGTTTTTTCCTAGACTCTGATTTAATGAGAAGGGAAAGGGAGGCAGAACTGTCCTGTTTTTGGTGCAAGAGAATCAACCAAGGGAGGAAATAACCAAGGGAGATGCTGGCAGTGGCACAATACAACCCAGTTCTTTCCACCTACAGCTATGAAGAGCACCAGGAGGATGACAGGAAAGGTTCTACGGGATTATGGTGGGACTCCCCTTCCCTGCCTCCAGGCAGCTGCTCCTCCCAAGATTCTGAACACGACGGAATCACAACAAAACAATGGTGTTGCAACAATAAGACAATGCTCCAAACCCCATCCCAGGTGCCACCTTGCAGTGGCGAGGCGTTGGTCACCCATGGCCTGCCATCCCTCTGTTACAGACACTGCTCTGGGTTAGAACGGGGTATCAGGAGTCAAGATTGCGTTTCCCATGTTTCTAGAACTGGAAAAGCCCTCTAAGTTTTGAGCATCCCAAGCTGGTTTAAGAGGGACTGGATCTGAAAGGTGTCATTCAGCAAATGTTAACTAGAGAAAATTCTAAAGGATTGCAAGCACATTTCAAGACATTTGATCTATTAGTGAATTTAATAGGAAAATACTAGTTTATTTCCCTTCACACATTAAAGCTATTTATCACTTATGGGAATGCTGGAGGGCTGCCAGCCTGTGTTCCAGAGACCCCAGAGGTGCATGGAGCAGAGCTGCTGCCAAGGTGGGACACCAGCCCAGCCCTTTCCATTTTCAACCCCCCCTGCACTGGAATTCCCTTCTACAAAGTTCTCTGGTCACCTCTTGACACCAGCAACCACAAATCACGGTGCCAGTTCTCTGTGAAATCAGAGGTAACATGACTGGAAATGACTGACAGTGTGTCAGCTCTTTGCTGTCTGCACTTCAGAGTGCACAATGAACCAACAAACCTCAGCCTAAGTTTCTTTTCAGAGTCTTACAGGGACTTCATATTAAAAATGGTCTGGCATGAACCACTCCACCTGGAACTGCAGCTCAGGATTCTTTGTCTTATCCCAAGTGGACATGGATAGCTAACTCTTTTTGAAGAACATTTTCAAAAGTCTCAACATTTTCAAAAATTTCAAAGATTTGAGTCTTCCCATCAATAAAATTCTCCATCATAAACCAGGCTAAGTTCTCAGGCCTTTGAGGATTCCCCCTTCTCCCTGCATTTCCAAGGGGCCTGCTATCTCCCTGAAGTTTGGGACCCCCTGCCAGACAGAGAACTCTCACAGCCAGACATTCCCAGTGCTGATGGCATCAGAAGGGTTACTCCAGGTTGCGTTTAGGCACTCCTGTCAATACCTCACAGGATGACGTAACTCATGACCACGTGACGGTATTTTTCGTGCCCTTTTCAACCAAAATTCTACTAATTATTCCCATTCTGAGTAACACTTTGCAATTCTCCTCACACAGCCTCTTCCTGCACACAAATGGCAGTGGCCATTTGCCAGCCTCACTCTGACTTCCCATTCCAGTGAGCCACTCTCCCCCACTCCTGCCCTGCTGCTTCCCGCTGAACCAAGGAGTGCTTCCCCCTAATTCCTTGTGTAAATCACTGACTGATGCATATTGTGAGTATCACCATGTGCTGCTGCATATGCACAGATTTTGAGGGGAACCTGTTCACTGTATCCATCCCCCTTGCCCATGAGTCACTGGTAACTGTTCAGAGAATGGTTGCAGAATGGTTGTTTTCCCTTCTGATCCCTTCCTGAACAGGTAGTGCGTGCCTGGGAATGGCAGCAGTGTGCAGGGAACAGGGAACACCAGTGTGTCCATGGAAGGTAAGGTGCCTGGGGCAGCTGAGGCTCCAGAGAGCCAGGGGAAGGCTGACACACACAGCCTCTGGTACCAGTAACACCTGAAGTGTGCTGCATCAGCTCTTTGTGTTTCTGGGCCCTGTGCACCAGCAGAGGGGCTGCACTGGCTGCAGGGGACTTGTGCAGTTTCTCCCAAGGATGAGAAAAACATTTCAAAAATAGGACAATCAGCGTTGGGAGACGTATGCAGCAGAGTTACAAAACGTGGCAGGGAAGCAGGACATGACCAGCAGCTGACTCTGTCAGACCTGTCCTGCTGCTTTGGTGTCCTGGCAGTGGCACAGCCCCTGGCTCACCAGGCCCCTAGCACAGCAGTGCTCGGGCACCAGGCTGGGACCAAGGGGACATCTGCTGGAAACAGGCAGCATTACCAAAAGCTTCCCTGAACTTCAGTGAAAAATGCTAAATAAGCAGCTAAATCCACTCAGATCAAAAGAGACTAGAGGGAGAATTCAGATGCACATAAATTTTGCTTCCTAACAGTTACAAATTCTTTGAGGAAGTCTAATTAATGTATGACTTTAACATTCCATTTTAGGGACTAACAGATGCTCAGGAGCGCATCATTTCAGTCAGGAGACTGAAAAATTAAAGACTTTTAGGAGAGATTGGGAGGCTCAGCAGTTACACAGGTGTTTTAAATGGGACAGTTTTATCCTGTGACTCCTCAGTGGCAGCAGTTTAGAATTAATGGCCATAGTTATATTTCCACATCTCCATTGGGAAAAACAATTACAGAAGGGATAAAGGATAATAACTCTGTACTGAAGTTTGGAAGAGGTTCATTGGGTGCTTGACAATATTTAGTTAAAAGTATTTATACCATTTCAAAATTGGTATTGCCTTAAAAGCAGCCTTTTAGTAAGGACTTAATGCTGTCATCTCTATGGATGAGTGTGGGAGTCAGTGATACTGAGGGACAAACCTAAGTCTGCCAAACATGGGTAAGTTCAGGTTTTAACTCTCTGTGCACCCTCCTCTGATGGTTATGAGAGGTAGCTACAGCTGTGAAGAAATGTCTCATTATAAGTCTTAAAATCTTAAAAAAAAAACCAAAAAGAAAGTAAGAAGACCCAGCCCAGCCTTTGTGGGCTGCTTTGTTTCCAAACACCAACAAAACTCACACAGCAGTTCTGAGATGCTCTAGGAAGACAAATCTACAATGAAACATCACTTACACTAAAACTCCACTAACAGAACTGGAGAATATTAATGGGCTGGTGCAGTTTCACATGCTCTAAATAGGAAATAAGATCAGAATCAGCACTGCCACAGACCTGAAAGCAGAGGAAAGTACTTCTCAGTGCTAATTGCTCCACTGCCTATATGTGGAGCTGTGGCTACAGGATCTTTTCTCATCTTATTTTCTATTCCTAGTGTATATTTTAATTTATTAAGTGCAAATAAGCCATGGGATCATCAACAACAACAACAACAAATTCAAAATATCAACAAGAACAAAAGAAACCACAGAGAGGAAATGTTAATGCTTCACAAGTCAGAGAGGGACAAAGCTTGATGAGCCAATTAAAGCAAGCTTCCAGTGAATGTACAGTACCGTAGGAGGGCACTAAGTCTCTGGTATCAATGTCTCCACATATCAACACCTGGCTTCCTAAATGAAGAGTAAAATCACAAAAGCTTTCACTTCAATACTTAGTACCTCCCTTTGTCTATTTGCTCTAGTACCTGAGTGCTTACTTACTATGGTCTATATAAAACGTTCTTCCATCCAGGTGTATTCTTTCCTCCCAGCCAGGCTAGAAGTGGGAAATAAAAACAAAGAGAAGAGAGTAAGTGAAGCAATACCAGTCTCACACAGCCTGAAGCAGCACACTGCCCACACCTACTGGACTTGTCTCAGAGATGCTTATCAGGTAGGAAACCCCAAGTGACCAGATGCATAACTGCAAGGCCAGAAATCCAGACAGATCTTATAGAGGTGACTGCATCCCGTGAAGCGAATATTTTTTAAAGCTTGCAAGTGGAAACCTCTTGCCTCAGGATTCCCACCCATGTCCTGCTGTGAGCAAACAATCACAGAGAACAGATGGTCCATCGTGGCTTAGTTTCAAAGTTTCAGAAGTAGGAACTTCTGAAAGCCATGCGGATTATTTATTGTAAATGTGTAACCCAGGCTCCCTGTACAGTGGGACAAGAATGTCCTAACCTAGTCCTCAGGGCTTCCCTTTTCATCCATTCCCTTTTCTCATGTCCCAAGCGCCTGCAGTGCAGAAAGGAGAGCGGATGGCAGGCTGTAGGGACAGGCTATGCTGGCCAGCCTGGTCTGCCAGAAAACACAGAGGACAAACCATTCCACTTCAATCTTGCTGGAGAAACTTGTGTTAAATCCTGTAGTCATCCCAGACTCACTCTGAACCAGGAGGTTTAACTGAGGTGAAATCTGTTACTAACGATCTCTTGCTAGAGACAAGTCAGGCTACCCTGGTTTCACCCCTTGCAGTTAACAGGACAAATTGCAATTGGCCCTTCAGTGCCTCCAAGGTTAACACAGACCCCATATACCTGGACAACTGCAAAAGCACAGTGTTTCCTAAAGCCAAAGAGCATTCTTGCTGCTGTGACCAGGAATGTGTCAGCTTTCACACATTACTCTCTGCCTTTAACATCTGGGAGTATTTTAAAAACAAAGCAAAGCTCTGCATTTGACATGTCTGCAAATCCCCACTATACTTTGATTACAAGTATGACAAAACTTCTGACATTAAATCGATGATTTGCTTTGCAAAGTATGGAAGTCCCATTGAAAAATCAAAATTTATTCCAATTTCTAAATGCTAGAATATGCTGGTGCACTGACAAGAGTTTGCTTGGCACAACCTGCAGTGTTTTTCCTAAACAGTAAATAATTATCTAAAAGCACAGTCAGAGACACAGCCCAGGTAAGGTGTGCAAAGGTCAACACTCCAGGAGCACAGAAAGAGGCCATCAGAGCCTCCTGGGCTGGCTCTGGAGGGCCTGAGCAAGCCCCAGCACACGGCAGGGCTCCAGAGCCTGAAGCTGTGCCCAGAACAGAGCAAAGCCCTGAGACAGCAGGTGTAGGTTAGAACACAGGCACAGCATCACTTACAGGAAGAGGGCCCAAGTCGTTTGGGTTCAGAGATGTTTTGGATCTCAAATGCACTGGGAACTTCAGCCGTGGATCCTCCTGGAAAACAGGTATGCAACTGTAAATCCAACAGATTAAGGCAGATCTACAGAGTCAAGCACAGACTTATGTGGAAATCCTCCCGTGTTACAGTTATTCTTTTATTTTTGGAGAATTAAGCAAAACGTGCCTTATTAGGATTCCTACAGCGCAGTGAATTTTCCAGGACTGAGTGAGTTAGGATGAGGTAAGACCTGACTCCATTAAATGTGAGCTATGTCCAGGGATATGCTTCAAAAACCACAGGCCTGCTCTTAGGATGCTTGCACTCCACCAGGGCTTTTACACCCACATGCCCATTTTTGGCTCTTAAAAGCACAAAGACAAGTGCCACACTGAAATGGGGGCATGCAGGCAGGGGCACAGAGACGGGAGCACTCACCCAGGTGGTGGTCTTGGTGTTGTGGTCGATGAAGAAGGGGCGGCCATTTGGGGCGATGCGCATCTCCCAGCCTGGGGGCAGGAAGCTCTGGGCCCCCTTGTGCTGGGGCTTGGGGGAGTTGTAGGGGGACGGCTGTGGGGACTGCGGGTTGGAGAGCGTGTCCTTCACCGCCCTGCGCACCGGGGAGTCCTTCATGCCCTGCGGAGCAGGAAACAGCACCACTGCTCACACGGCACTCAGGGCTGCAAAACCAACCCAACCTGCCTTCACAGCAAATAGCTTTTCATTCCAGAGGTAATTAATACTAGAATTCAATGCTGCGACTGATTTACTAGAACTTCACTAGCTCTATCTGTGCCTTCTAACATGCCCAGTCTTTTGCTGTGAAGGACATGATGTTCTGTGCCTTCCTCTGCAATGACAACGTCCCCAGGATGTACACCTGATTGTACCTTCCCCTGCACCTGCCCTGGATATGTCCATATTTCATTTTATCAAGGAAAAGACAAAAAACTGTCTTGTGTTTCAGGGGCAGGGTATCTCATTTACAAAAAAGCCTTTAAGTGCAAGGCTGTGTGAGCCACAGCTCTTCAAACTCTTAAGAGTGAAGAGGAAATCTGAAGAACTGGCTCTCTTCAGCACAGCCCTGAGTAGCTGAAGCAAGAGTTTGAATCACACTGTCAGAAGTCAAACACACACGGACTCTGACTGTGTAAGGAGCCACTTCAACTATTCCTTAGTCACGTCACAGTGAACACCGGTGCACAGCATTTGGAAGTGCTTTGAAAGAGACTTGAAAGAAATGCAGCCCCTGTTTGAAGGACAAGGACAGAGGAGTGGCTGCGGGAGCAGTGGGGAGGGGCTCACCTCGAGCGGCGCTGACAGGGTGACAGTGGGGGAGCTGAGGCTGCGGGGACGCCGGATCTGTGGCTCGCTCAGGTGGTTGCTGCTGCTTGTGCCTGGCCCCACCATCCCGTCCTCGGCGAGCTGTGCCAGAGCAAAGCCAGGTCACAAACGTCACAAACACTGCCCATGCACAGGGCATGTTCAAACTGATGTCACTGTTATCATCACTACTGCTCTTCTTAACTGTACTTCCTTAGAGGCCAGGTATAAACGTAATTCCACTGGAAGGGCCAAGAATGTATGGTTCTATTGACGGCTCAAGCCAACTTTCAAATTCACTCTGAGGAACACATTCGCCTCCTTTTAAGAGCTCTTCTGCGCCTCTGGAAATTCCTTCCCTTGCAAAATCACCTTAACCTCTGTGCCTTAACATAATCAAAAGAAGTAACCAAAACCATCCCAAATTGCTGCAGCTTTTTATGATTAACTTGCATTGTCATGACAATGCTTAGGATTTTTCCTTTAAATTTCAGATTTCTGGAAGCTGCTGCAGCTGAAATGACCCCCAGCCAAGCCACGTGTTTGCTCCCTGGGTGCAGCACAGTACCTGCATGATGGGCCGTGTCCATGTTGTGGTCCGGTTGTTGTGGTTCACGTAGTAGGTCCGGCCCTTGGCGTCCTTGCGCTCCTCCCAACCCGAAGGTAAGCCAGGCGTGGTGTGCACGTAAGCCACAGAAGGCTGCTCAGGCAAGAAATCACTGAATTGTTATTTTATAATAGCTAAAAAACATTTCAGAGTCTGTAGTTTGTAAAAAAAAAGCAATTTGTTAACTTACACTCTTCTTAATCACAACAGCCGTAAGGAAAAATCCAATTTCTGATTTAATTTAATTCAAGCTCTTTGTCATGTCTTTGAAGCAAGTAATTTTTTTTTCCCAAGGGACCTTTTGGGTCAGTTTGACACAGGTTCAAAGAACAGACAAGTTTATATGCTCTCAAACATTCTATTTTGTTACACATAATGACAAAAAGGAACTTTATATTTTAATCAGTTTTCTTTAGAAGGATGGATAACTAAGAGTTAAAAAACCACGCAGCCAAAATCTCCCACATCCTGTTCTCTTCTTAACCCCAGAGTGCTTTGGATCAGTTGTCAGAAATTACCGTGGGTTTAGAGAGGTAATTTTAACCATTTTGCTCTGTCACAAATGCTGCATTCAGGGCTCCTCAGGTCCCAACGACACAAGATAATCCCAAACTGGAGCCTCAGCTTCAGCATGACAAAAACTTTTAGTAAAATCTGCACAAGTCAGCCCCTGTTCTAAGAGAAGCATCCAGGTAACAGCAGAGTCATGTCCTGTTGCCCACAGGAACTGTGTCCCTGGGTGTGGCTGACGTTCTCTTGTGTCCCTCCTGTCCCCAAAATACCCAAGCACGAGTTCATACACATGAGCCAGGAGCTGGAACCAAGTGGGATGAAAGACCTGCATAATTCAGAGGCTGATGCACTACAAGCCCTGGGGTTTTGCCGTGAAACAGCAAAGGCTCCTGCTGAAATCCAGGACGCGTTCTCTTCCTACCCTCTATACTCCCTGCTTCTGCAAGATAATGAACTTAATTCTTGCTCTCACTTCATCTCTGTCAGACCTCTCCCAGAGCAACTGCCAAAGGCAAGGCAGGTGCTGTTTAAGAGCAGAGCACAATTGACACAAGGAACTGGAGAACTGCAGGGATAACCAAGAAATGAAAGGAGAAAAAGATACTGGATGGGTCAGGAAGCTGACATACTCCAACAGGGAAGAGAAAACAGAGGGAAACAGAAGAAGAATCCAAGTACAAATTGTCAGACTCATTCCTTTCTCTCCTGAAGAGCCAAGGGCTGTTTTCCCTGTGCTGGTTCACACAGCTGGCAGGCCATGAGGACAAGACCTTGCCCAGGCTGCACCAGGGGCTGCCAATCCATCAGTCAGGGGTCAGGAAGGCCACGGCAAGGGCTGAAAGCCCCAGGTGCCCGAAGACCCAGGAGAATGCTGCCTTTGAAGACAAAGGGTTTAGACCATGAATCCCATGCAAGTGCCAATTCCTATACAGACCTGGGACTCTGTTATTTGTTATTTGCAGGGAAATATTAATATTTTGCTCTAAAAAGTCTAACCAAGACAAGATGCTCTGCCAAGGGAGTACCGCTGCTGTGCAGGTTCATCTAGCACAATTAAGTAACTACTAATGAGTCAGGCATTTTATTTAGACTTTGCTAGTTGCAAGTGTGCTCCTCTGGTTCTACAATTAAAAAACACTGTATACAGACAGTATTACAGAATGATGCAAAGTAAGATTTATTTCTTTCCCAGATGTAAATTAAGTATAAATTAAGTTTCTTTGTCTGCAACAAATTCTCTAGGAGGGCGTAAATTCACAA
The DNA here is from genome assembly GCA_013399455.1 of Anthoscopus minutus. Classification (NCBI taxonomy): domain Eukaryota; kingdom Metazoa; phylum Chordata; class Aves; order Passeriformes; family Paridae; genus Anthoscopus; species Anthoscopus minutus. The sequence goes on along the minus strand of VWYI01037382.1, from coordinate 151,073 downwards.
AAGCCATTTATGATAGTTGCTGTAAATTATTTCACATCAAGAATTTTATGGGATGATCAAACTACAGTCTTGGACTGCTAAGGAACTGCTGGAAAATGAAACTGGCATTCAGTAAGACCATTAAAGAGCTCTGTGCTATATCACTTACCCCCAAGGCTCTCAAATTAAGACCAACTTTAAGAATTAAAATTAATTAGTCTAATGGAGAGTAAAGGAAGACAGATACAAGATGCAAACACAGCTGCCTGTACAAGGATTTCACGTCTCTAATCACTGCTGCTTCCAGCATCCCTTTTTAAACAATTAGCTGTTGTAGTTCTCATTTTTCAGGAGCCCATGGCAGTTCCTTAGTGCACAGCTTTGTATAATTCAATCTCACATCCATGTCCCTAAACCAGGCCAATATTTGAGTGCAACTGCAGTGTTTTTAGAAATTGAGAAAATTTGAGACAAAAATATGTAAGTTTTCATTCAATAGATGTATGTCATTCAACACATGGCTGCTTTAAAAAATAAAACAAAAAACAGTTCCTCATTGTACAAGACCTAAATGTCCCCCCAATTTACTTAGAGATAGTGTTTGATAAAGAGTTTTATTACCGTTGGCTCCTCTCCCCCTGTGATAGTTGAAGAACGAGCTCTCCTAGAGGGACCATTCTGCTGTTAAATGATAATTAATGTTACACATATTTACTGAAGAAGGTCACAGGTTACTGTCACATCTTTAGGAGCAAGGCACCAGACACATTTACCAAGAGACAGCAGTTAGATGGATAATAGCAAATCTGAAAGGCATCAGTGGCTGGTAACCAAGGCAGAATCCCAGAGGAGCGCTGGATTTTGGAAGAACATGTACTTAGCTGCCAGAAATGATCATTAGCTCAGGAAGGATGAAATGTGGTTAAGATCAGGTAAGGTAATGTTTTAGAGCAATGCTCTCAGTGCTCTGATTTGAACAGGAGCTCAGGAAATGAGTGTCCCTGAAGCAGCAGGAGGAAGGCTTGTCCCCAGCCTCACCTGCCAGCCCCTGGCTCCAGCAGTGCTAAACACAGCAGGAAAGCAGCACAGCAGCCCTTGTTCCCCCTGCAGTCAGGCACAGAGAGCAACAGCTGAGGCACTGGGACCCAGCCCAGTGCCCACCCCCAGAGCCAGGGACATGCCTCAGCTACCCTGAGGAACTGCCACAGCACAGGAAAAGTCCAGCCTAGACAAAACCTCTGTGCTCTCTGGAAAGGTTTGCCCAAGAGCAGCAGAGAAAGCAAGCGACACACAGACAGCAGCTTCAGTAACAAACTTCTTGGTATGCACAGGTTTTCTATGTGCAGATTCACATGGGACATATTTATGACTTTTAAAAAATGAAAAAAACCACCCCTCCTGTAGGAAAAACATATCTTTTCTAATCTGACCAGTTTTATTCAAAAGCACACCTTGCACACTCCTATTTTAAGTGGTCTCTCTGTACCTATGGCTGAGAGGTGGCAGAGAGAAGAAATCTGCCACCTCTGTGACCCTTGCACGTGGGCTGTAGGTGAGGCACCACTTCCTGTCAGAGGGGCAGAGTGTGCGTGGTTCTGATGGGAGAGAGAAGCTTTGTTTACAAAACTTCTTTGTATCTTGCCCTGTTTGAACAATTTCCTTAAATAAACCTGCAGATGTTGCTTCCTTTTCACTACAATCAGGCAAAACACTACTCCTTTGGGATTTTAGACAGATTTATGTATTGCAAGTAAAATCAATTTATGGGCCACAGAAATACCTCTGCTATGAGAGTCCTGTGCCTGCTCCAGTTCAAGGTAGAGCTGGTTCTCCTACCCTCTCCTCCCTCAGTTGGGAACACCCCTTAGAGGAGTTTCTCCACTGACACAAGGGTGCAGGAACCTAAATTCCCACGGTAAACAACTGAGGAGGGGGTGACTTGCTCAGTCTCCAAACATTTTCCCGTCTCAGCAATGTCCTTTAGTAGGTCACATGAATTTGGTCTCCGCTACTGTTTGGGACAATCAGATGCCCACCCTGGTCACTGATCTGTGCCTGACTAGAGCTTACCCAAGGCAAGGTGTTATTCAGAATCAGACAATGTCCACCCAAAAAGGAAGGACTAGAAGGGAGCTCTGGCTTACCAGGGATAACTGGGACTGTTCAGCGACTGTGTCTGTCACACTGCAGGACCTTAGTCGTGAGGAAGGTTCTCTTTGCTGCAAGAAAAAAAAAAAAGAAGAAAGATGTCTCCAAGTTAGGGTGTCTTAAAAGATTATGTTTATTCAAAAAAGTCAGTAATTACAGGTACTATCCTCTTTGTAGCAAATCTCCTGTAAACAAATAGCTACTTCTGTTTTACCACAGTGTTATCTCCCATTTCTCTACTTCCTATATACTGCATACAAAAAATAAGGGCCCATCTGTTTTCCTGAAGGAGAAATGTCAACATGAACAAACTCAAGAATTATTGAAAAAAACTAAGGCATTAAGAAATATATCCAAAATCAAATACTGTGGATGAGAGCTCAAAATCTTAAAAATTCTTTTACTTAAAAATGTATGGTATTTCTTAAAAAAAAAAAAATTCCGTTTCGATTTTCCTCTTTGCTGCTAACTTTTGAATTAGTTGTTAAAATCCCTGACGATTGTGAACTAGAAACAAAACCTCCCTAAAAAAGCAGACACACATCGTGTCTGCTTGACCCTACAATGCAATTCCTCCCCACCAGTCCAGCTGGGCACTCCAGGGCTGAGCAGTTGTTTAGGAGAACACAGCACTGCCACAGCTGCAGTAAAACCAGAGGGGGGGGTTACAAAAATTGCAGTTCTCAACACAGGCCCAAGTGCTTCTGTATGCAGATCCAGCCGAGCATCAGAGCTGTCACTTGCTGACCGACCTCCAGGTGGCATTCCCATCAGCCAGAGAGCAACTGCACTGGCTCTTTGGGAAAAATGCACCTCATCAGGATTCTGTTTGATGAGAACAAGAGCATGTCTTTTGAACTGCAGAGCTACCTTGGTAGCATCATACTAAGAATAAGAAATAAATAAGAACACGAGGTTTAATATTTACAATTATTTTTGTAATCAAAGAGACATAAAACATTCCCCCATTTGTAGGTGCATTATCCTGATTTTTTTATGGTATCTGATCAACAGATAACACAAATATAGAGACCAATTTTTTTTTGTTTTCCCTTTCCTTTGCAAATTTCTACCTCGATACCCTCTACTCTCATACATTTTGTTTCACTAAAGGTCTAACAGTAGCAGAGTCTGAAGTTAAACTCACACAGAAGAATTCTTGAAATCTGAACTGATGAATTCTGTCGTCTGAGGCAGTTTGCGTGCCAGTGAAGCTGTGATGCATTTTTGGAAGGGAATTTTAACTCCATGCTCATGTATTCCTGAGCCCAGCAATCGCTCCGCTCCCCGTGCGTGAAGCAATTTGGGTTATGCCAAAGAATAGCACATCTCTGCACTAGAGGTTTACAGATCACACCTTACGTACAATCAAAGAGCCGAGTTGCTCCCCATTGGAATCAGGAGTGACCTGGAGTCTTCTGCTCAGCTCCTCAGACAGCTCCTGAGGACTGGTCCGGGACACTGGAGATGCAGGAGGAGGCGGCAGTGACAAGCTTAAGGAATCCCCACTGGCACTTGCCTCCTCTGAAATGGTTTCCCAAGGCTAACAAAAGAGAAGAAACTAAGTTCAGGTTTTATACAGATTGAGTCTTCTTTCCCTTTGGCTTCTGTGTGATCATCTCACTGTGCCCAACACCCAAACAGCAGCTTCTCTTCACCCTAAACCAAGGCACTACAGAAAACTGAAGCACAGGGCAGTTCCAGCCAGTCCACTTCCCTTCTTTTTATCATTTATTCCACTGTTGCTCAGAGCAGATTGTGAAAGTGTTTCTGTCAATGTATATATGACAAGCAATTTGGAATGATACTCCCAGCATTTACACTGGATCAGTGCTGCCCACAGGCCATCAGGCAGCTTCAGAGGACCCTGGCAGTGTGGCTCTGGCTGCACTGTCACTGAGCTGCTGGCCTTTACCCAAGGCAATTTCCACAAATGCAGGGTAAAACCACGACTCTGTGCTGCGTGGTAATTAGCTCACACGTGAGAAACACGGCAGCTCCAAGTTTAGTCAGCTCCTTAAGCCCAAGGCTTGGGCATACCTCAGGAATGTCTCCACTCTCCATAGGCTCTGGCTCCAAATCCTCACTGATGTGGCGCCGAGAGCGGAACCGCCTGTGAGCTGCCTCTTGGTTTATCTGCCTGATATTGTTATCTGACTCGGAACCCACATCGCTGCAGGAGGGAACCCAGCATGGGAAGGAGAAAAGAACAAGAAAATAGCCCCAGTTAGACTAAGCCCCCATTTTGTCCATTCCCTTCAAAACCCCAGTAATGCTTTTGATTAGAAAAACCATTATTCATGCACATATCAAGTGTCATAATTAGGAAACTGTTTAATCCCTCAGTTGAAAGAAAATAAAACTGGAAGCACTTCACAAATATCACAGAACACCAGGCTGGGAAGGACCTCAGGGGTCACCTGGTTCAACCTCTCCTGGCAGAGAAATGATGGCCTAGACAAGATGGCCCAGCACTCTGTGGAGCCCAACCTTGAACGTGCCCAGAGCTTCCTTGGACATGGTTTAGCGGTGGCCCTAGCAGCACTGGGTCAAACACATGATCTCAGCACAACTCTTAACGCTGTCAGTTATTCATGATCTGTAAAATGTAAGCCTGCCACAGCTTTTTAAATCTAATCTTGAGAAGATATCACCACGTCTTGCAGACCTCTTTGACAGCACATCCACGGAATGAAGCCTGTTCACAGAATAATAACCAGGATCTCCTCAAAGCTCATCTGTTCAACTTCATTAACACTTAATTGAGTTGACTTTTTTCCTTACCTCTTCAACAGTCTCTTTAAACAAAGTAATTCATTCCTGTTAAATTACTTACTGAAAAATTCCTTATTGGTCTCCTAACATTCTAAGGTGCATTGTTAATGCACTGCCTGCCCTGCCATCCCAGACTTCCTGGAATTTCCCAGAACACTCTGTGCCTCTGTGATCTGCTGGGGTGAGCAAGTCTCTTGCAGTCATAAACAAAGCTCATTTTCCTTTCAGCCTCAGCCTGGTTCTCCATCCCACACAGCCCCCAACCCACGGCTGCTTACATGAGGCTGGGTCGGTGCCACTGGGTGGTCCTGTTGTTGTGATTCACGTAGTAAGTCCGCCCCAGGTTGTCCACCTTCTCTTCCCACCCAGGAGGCAGTGGAGGAGGTGGCAGCTCCTCCTGACGTTGAGATGCAGCATCACTGGAATCCACCACATCCCAGCCATGCTTAGGAATGAAGGAAAAAGACCTCTGTGGTTACAGTGTGCACCTCATTTCAATGAGAAAAGAGCTAGATCCCCATCAGCCTATCAAAGAGGGACTTCCAAAGGTGGCTGGGTGTTCTGGTGGCTTGGTGCCAAAGAGAGCCAACAGCCAACTCTGTTTTTCCAGGGCTTTATCCTTCAAGGGCAGCTGACTCTACAATTTTTCTTGAATCCTTCCATGAGGATTCAGCCTTACCTCAGAGTCATCCCTCTGATCACTGTTTTCTTCCTCTTGGCCACCATTTTTGGGCATATATGCCATCTTCAGTCTCAAGAAACCCTTCACTCGAGATTTGTGGCTACAAGACAAGGAGGTACATTGCATTTAACCACGCTTAAATAAGTGCCAATAAAAAAAAAATGAAGTAAGAAATGTTTTAAAAGTCCTCAAATGTTTAAAGGTCCTTCCTCTCACCTTCTTGGTCTGAGGAGGAAATCCTTAAATGTGTACGGCCTCTCCATAGTTGGGTCTTCAGTCTGTAAGCAGTGGAGAAAATGGCAAATTAAAGGGCTTGCCCACAAGTGCAGCCACATAAAGAACATTCACACAACAGGCTGACAGATTATATCTTTGATTTCCACTGAATCCCAAGTTACCCAAAGCCTGGAATCTTGGAAACTTTCTGTTCCTTGAGAATTTCAGCTTTCTTACCAAGTAAGTCACATCCATCTCGTGTGCAAACACACAGCTGCCGTACGTACAGAACCAGGAATTTCAGATGCCAAGGGCAAAGGATGATGAAATCATACACACACTTCCCCTGCTGATTGTCTGGGGAACTTTATTCTAAACTTGAAGCATGAACTGTGTTATACTTGGCAGCCAAATCCCATGCAGGCTCTCCTTTCAGTGCCTGACCTCTGCCCCTGCCAGTGTCCACTCACTCTGGGAGAGACAGGCTGCCCGTTTTGCTCCGAGATGGCAGATTTTAACAAGCTCACCAAGACACCAAGGCATGCATGATTCAGCACTGCTGTTCAGTGCTCAGCTGCAAGGGATGTGCTCCCAGTGAGGAGCTGTATATTTTACCCAAATTCTGTCAATACTAATTAGCTGGTATTGGAGAAACAAGGACTCTGACAAACAAATCAGCAGGATGAGAAAGCTGATTATTAATTTGTTAATAAATACATCCCAATGGCTCCTATCAAGGTAGTGGAAGGAGGAGCCAGTGTGCACACACACCTTCCCTACAGGTAACTCTCTCCCTGGAACGGGGCAGGGGCAGGGGCAGGAGGGGAAGTGCCCGGGGAGGTCCTGCAAGGTCACAGCTGCTGAGGGAAGCCCTGCTCTGAGACACAGCAGCTTTGCCACGGAAAATGTCTGAGGGGAAAAGGACTCTTCCCACTGTTCCACCAGGGCTATTTAGATCGTGCATGTGTGTAAGGATATATAAATGGAGACATTAAGCCCAGACCAAGCAATCCTGCACTGCACAGCACAGCTGGGATGACAAGAGCTCCCATGGGAAGGGAACACTACATTTGTCACCACAAGGCGCTCCTGATCCTTCCCCTGTAGCTTTCCACTGTTACACCCCAAGGCACCACTGCAGACTCCACATCAGCCCTAACAGATACACCTAAACCAGTGTCACTGTGCAAGTCATTACAAAGCCACTTTTCTCCTACAACAACATCCATCAACAGCAAGAAGTCAAAATCAGACACAAAAAGCCAGTTGTGCTCAACTGATACCTTATTTTGATAAACAGTCAAAACGCTGCAATAACTTCACCCATTCACACATAAAAAGCCCTGCAAGGCCACAGATATTAAGATGCACATCATTTAAAAAATATTAACTACTTTCAGCCAGTGTCAGTTATCCAAAACAGTATATACTATCAGAAATGTTTGTACCAAGGCTAAAGCAATCACTGTTATATACATACACATATATATTTATTCCTATTTGTAAATCTATAAATACAAAATTCACTTAATTTAGCATCTAATTTTGCAGCCCAGGCAGAATCCTGGCTGCTGGGGGGAAACCAGACAACTGGAGCTTTACAGAATTACAGTACCAGCTTTACACTGAATTCCTCCATTAATCAAGAAACAGAAACAAACATTATCACCCTCAAACCAAACACCTCAAATGTCTGTTGACAATAGAATTATTAAAACTCTGCATCAATTACTTTGAATTGACACAGATTGCTATTGAACTCTTACTGCTGGCAAAAAATTCTATTTCAGCTAAAATAATGAAGAGATTACATAGTTCTGGCAGCCTTTTGGTTTTTCATGCATTTGCTAAAGCAAATCTGCTCTCATGAAGCTTTTTTTTTGCACAGAAAGTGCATCCCTTCCATGTACAGCTGATGCGTCTCCCTGTCCCTGTGCAGGTGAGGCCTGGATGTCCGGACTCCTCTAAGCTCTGCTGGGAGCACTTGCTTTAGGAGAATCTAAGTGGCCTGTGCAATCAGCTGTACCTGGCGCCCCAGGGGTTTGCAGACAAGTGGTGCTTACCGGGAGGTGACTGAGTGGCACATCCACCTGGCCCAGGAAGTCGTCTCTGGTCTGTCACACAGAAAGAAAACCCACATCAGAAAAGCAAAACATAATAAATATCAATCTAGTCACAATGAGACAAAAATAAACATGGTTGACTACCACTATTTTAGGAATCACAAACTTCACTATTGCCCATTTTCTGTTGTTCTAATTCAGTTATCTCAGCACAGTGTTTCCTGAGACACTCCAAACAGGTACCTGGAGTACCAGGTACTCCAAACACCACCTGTGGTGGTGCTGGCACAATTCTGCCAGGGGTGAACCACCAAAACCAACCCAGAACCCCCACAAAGCACGGAGAAGCCCAGGTGGTTTCCTGTTCCAGGGGGACAGATCCAAGCCTTCCTTTGTGCACTGACAGTCCTACACTTACCCATCGTGGGAGCAGCTCACCCCAAAAGGGTGAATTCCAGCATTTGGGTCTGGACTGGGAACGTTCCCCACAAGAGGCAAAGCACAGAACCTCTGGCAGCAGCTGGGGCCAAAGAACACCAGTGGCAGACGGGTGTTTGCTGTGGGATCTGGGCCCTGTGCTCGAGGGACACTTGGGGCTCACTCAGACAGACCCTGCCAAGATCAAGCAGCTCTTCCAAACGCAGCCGTCTGCCAGGGAAGGCAGCTTCTCCCAGATACTGTTTGTGACACCAGATATCAGCCCCAGTGATTCCCAAATAACCTGCTGCCTATTTATAACCAGCTATGCACGGAATTCCGGGAAGTGCATGCTGCTGCTGCAGAGCCAAGTTTACATATTTCTCATAGCAGAGCATAAATATTAAAATTCATATTTTATATGATAACATCATAAGAATTCTATTTCTACTCCAAAAATAGGATGGTGTTTCATGATCCCCACAGAATGAACACATCCTGCTGTGCTGGATGCTATGGAACAACACAAAAAGCACCTAGGACACCGTGGTTTTGCCACTTTTAAGTAAAAACAGTGAGCAGATTTTTCATTACAAAATTTTGACTATTAATCTTCTTCCTAGAAGACTCAATACTAGAAAAACCTGGTAGCATGAGCTGTTTATAGGGAATTAACATGTTTTTCCACAATGCTGGCAAATCCCAAGCACTTGCCACCTCCTGCTTCAGTACAGTCACTCCAGTAACAACTACTCTGAAGAAAACATACACCTATTGCTCCATCTCTTCTTGCAGCTTTTAGCTCAAGAAAAACAACTCATGGATACAGAAGACATTCAGGTAGGTTAGAAACAGCCTTAAAGAAGCTGAATCAACAGAATACGTTTGTAGCTTACAGTGGAGCCGGAAACCCCTCAGTCTCAGCCAGCCCTGTAAGTGGAATTACCTCCTCATCTAATTCTGCATGGATATGGTCACCTTTGCCAGAACTAGGGCTCTTGTAAAACTCAGTCTTTATGTAGCACTTGACTGTACATATACATCTGTAAGAAAAGGGGGGAAGGCTAGTATATTAATATTCAGTATTTTTGTTCTGTGATTTTTCTCTTGGAAGCCTCCATAGCCCTAAAATTTAGGCATTCTCACTTTGGGGCTTCCTGCTTCCAGCAAAGGCACCTCATGAGGCCCAGGAACCTTCTCCACTTCCTTCTTTTTCCCATTTCTCATTATAATCATGCTGTTTGGGTTTTGCTTTTTCCCCCCTTATGTTCTCTGTATTCTTCACACATCTATGTGTGACCCTGTCACCTATTGTATTAGTGACTTGTTTTCCCGGTACTTTTCCATGGCCTTTCCCTAGGCAGAAAGACAAAACAAACTCCAGAGCTCCAAGCCCTAGGAGGTACAAGGCCCCTGTCCTATCTTGGTTCTTCCTGGGAACCAAGGCTGAGAACAACTCTTGGAGATACATTCTCATGGACAAAGTACAGCCAGAGCTGAAGGGGGGACTCCAGAGATGGAGCTTGACCTGGGGAGGGAATTGCATCACCACTTGTCCTTGCATCAATAAGCTAATTTCCTAAAACCTATAAATGTGTACTCACCTCTAGGGGGCTGGGCCTTTGTGGACATCTTTCCATAACTGCTCCTGAAGGCCTTCATTAAAGATCCCCTTTTATATTAACTCCTCACTAAAATTATCTCCAGTTTCATTTCCAGGTTGGGAAAAAGGCAACAATATCAATGTCTGTTTTGAGACCTTTTTTGCAGACATTTTGAGCTCTGTCACTAAAATGCACAGAGCCACCCAAGGCACCAACCTGTTCAGCTGTGTATCAGGATCTGACCACTAACTCCTGCTCCAGTCTGATCCCCCAGTGAGTCGTGTTCTGCACAGCAAAGGCACAGGCTTGCACATGTCACCCAGCTACAGCCTGAGTTGGACTTTCCCAACCAGAAGTGACCCCTCAGGTGCTGCTGCTCTCTCAGTACTGCTCCTGTCCCACCCGAACGTGGCCCTTGGGCGGGCAGCACAGGCAGGGCTGGGGCACGGCTCAGATGCTCTGTTACAGTCTTACCACAAACACAAGTATAACAAAAGCTTGAAGCATATCCTGAAATTTCCTAATTAGCCTTTAACACTCCAGAGAAATTTTATGAAGTTTCTGCATCCCCTGTTCCACCTGTTAGCACATTTATTGCGGAAGAGGAGAAAGTCAGACACTGTCCTATTTTCCAAGGAGCTCTTTTGAAATGAAAGGTAATCACCTCAGTGTTTTGGCAGACATAAATACCCTCCGTCTGTTCAGGAAACCCAAATCTGTCTGAGCACCTCGCTCGTTCATGCACTGATCCTGTGGGAAAGGCTCACACACACCAGACACAACAGGTGATCTGTGCACTGAGTTCTCCTGAGTGCCTGAGGGTCCCCTCACCTGCACAGACACTGCAGTGAAATCTGGCCACCTCTGAATCCCAAGAACAGCCAAGACTTCAGCTGTCCGGTGAAAGGCAATGAAAAAAAAAAGGAAACAATTAAGTGTAATCAGTAGTCAGTGACTGGAAAAGCTTTAAAAACCAACAGAACTACTTGGAAATTCTAACTTGTGACAAACACCTCAGAATGTGAACAACTAACTGCTCATTGTAGGAGACTCAGGTGACAAGGTGACACTCCCAAGCCAAATGCATGTAAAAATTAGGTCGCAGTTTGGTGCCTATCCAAGCTGCAAGCCAGGAGGAGAAGCCTGGGAGAAAGTTGCAGCGACCTAAATGCCCTTAGTTTCTGAAACAGCAGAGAAAGGAAAAGCACCCCTTGACACTTTAGTACCAAGTAGAACGTTTAGTTAAGCCTCAGGACTGTATACAAGCACCTCAGCTGTACTTGGAACCACACAAAAGCATGAATAAACTGTGGTGTTGATGTTCATTTCAAACACTGAAGGCTGTTGTTTTCCAGAAGGGAAAGTGTCAATAGTTAACAGCTCAGCTGTTAGAGACTTGCTCATTGCAGCTCTGGAATAAAAGGTAAATATTACCTCAGATGGGCACCCTTTCTTTAACTTGACCTCGACCTCTTAAGAGTGGTGAAATGTACGATTCACCACAAAGTAAAACAGACATTCCAGTTGGGTAATAGCTGGCCACACGAGCAACTACAACAGGCAACACAACTGCACTTAGCCTTATTCCAGCCTGAATAGGAGTCAGAACCAGAGAACAGCAGAGGCACAACAGGTTAGTCAGGACTTTGACTGAAAGGTCACACAAACAACGTGAAGGACCTGCAGGAGTGGGCAGGTCTCACAGGGACATTTAGCTATGTGCAAAGCACTATTCAACCCCCAAATGGGACCACAAGCTGACACCCTCAACACGTGCCGCTCTCCCAAGGAAAGGCTCTACTGCTGCTGTGCAGTAGCAGGCCAAGCTGCAGTCCTGTGCTCATCTGCTGGCTCCGAAGACCAGCATCATCAGGACAGCTCTCCCAGCAGCCCTGGTCCTGGACTTTTCCTGCCTGTTTCCTAACCCGGACCATCACGCTGTTACAACAGATCACCAACAGTGCAGAACAAACTCCTCAAAGTGCCTGAAAATTTCATAAGATTGGGAATGATCCCAAAGGAGTTCCCATGGAATGCCCCTGTGTGAAAACGTGATCACCTTGGCCTGGGAATCAGCAACACCCACAAACCCCAGAGCCATGGCTCATCCAAACTGAAGCACTGGACAGACACAGTGCCAGGATGCGGAGAACAGGCTAAAAGGTCCCCCAGAACCGGCACTGCTGCTGGCAGGGGCTGTGGAGCTGAGTCTGGAGCACTGTGGGTACAGAGCTCCCAGAGGTGCCTGGGCTCCCCAGCCAAACACCAGGCTGGGCAAGAACACTCCACCCACCCACAGCTCCCTTGGCATTTTGAGATGATCAGGGTGTTCCCAGCTTCCTGACCTGAAAACTGTTGCATACTATTTCTGGGCACTGTTTAAAGAGATGCTGCATTCCAACCCAGATATTGCTTAATTTCAGAAGAGGCAGACATGGTCCCTACAGTAAATTTAACTGGTTTTTTAATGCCTTAAAGTAAACCAGAGTTCACGCCTTTCTCAGACCACAACCAGCCAGTGCCATGCTTCAGCACACAACTATGTGCCTAAATGATAATCCAGGTGGAAAAAGCCTGCTCAGGTTCAGAGCCCATCTTCTCTTGACATTTATTCTAAATGTATTACAGCCATGTTATTTCCAAACTCTTCAAATCACCGCAGCCCTGGTGAGTAACACTGAATGTGTCGTGAAGGATGCTCATGGGAACACCCTGTGGCACGTGTGCCAGCTGTGGCTGGTGGTGGGGAGGAGAGGGCCAGGGACCCCAGCCCTTGGTGACAGGCAGCTGGCTTTAACCTGCTGATCCTGACAGCCAAGGCACTGTGCAAGATGGGATAAACCCACCCGGCAAAGCCAAATCCCAGGCTCTCTAGAGAACATTCTCAGCTCCACTGAGCACTCAGTAGCCACTCTGGCAGAACAGAAGTGAAGAATTATTAAGCCAATTTCCTGATGTAGTACTTATCCCCTTCACTAGAGATGTGATGTGCCGTGGCTGCCAAGTCCTGGAAAACTGCTCCAGGAGGGTCCAGCCTGTCTGGCTCAGACAGCAGCCCACTTCCCAGCACAAACACCTTACAGCTGCACACATCAACAGGAAAAACACAAGAGCACAAAACACTGCTGCCTTCCCAGAGGGCTACAGGAAGTCACGTGTCTCACCTGGAAAGAAAACTCTTCTGAACTGTACTTTTACCAAAGGCTTTAAGAATGAAAAGGACCCCAAAAAACCAAAGAGGATTTGCATTCATCAAAGTACTATTAATTATGAAAAACCCAAAAAAAACCTAGCAGCAAAACACAATTTTCTTAATTGAAACAAAGCACATTTAACTGCTCTTGACTAAAACCTTACAGTATTAATCAGCCATCACAGATGCCTCTACACCTAAGGCTTATCAACTCCCTGATCTCCTTCTCATGAATAAAGCTACAGTGATAGTTTTATGATATTCCTCTATCATTTGATGATATGATTACTAAAATTCTTAGCTGCCAAGTTTCAGCAATCTTTCTTTCTGAACTGCAGTATAACTCTTTTCATTTTATATAAACTTTCAGAAATTCTGCCACTCGCCACTATCAGCACTTCTTCTGTAAGCAAAATATTTTCAGCAGCACTTCCCAAACATAATTAAAATTCCATTCTTCATTTGCTAATAATGGCAACTGACAATACTTTTGCAGTGGATCTCTGCAACCTGGCTATGATATTTCCACTGATATTTTCTTAAATCAAAAACATTGCACGGTAACCACGGAAAAAAGCCCTACCTGATGTGTGTGTGGGGAGTGGTTTTCCTATTCCAAACCTGTAAGTGCAAGTAGAACAAACTACACAGGTGGGTTATCTCCTAAAAAGTCATCTCCTCTTATTCCTTCCCACCAGGGTAAACAAATGCTGACTTTTCCTCCAGGCAGCTCAATACAACAGTGTCAGATTACACACCAGTTTCCCTGGTGCCTTCCCTCTCAACTTTCATTTCACAACCCAATTACTGCCGCGGGTGCCAATGCCAGCACAGAGCACAGGGAGGGACAAGGCATTTCACGAGGCTCCCAGTGTCACACACACCCCTCGCTCTCCTGGGACACCACAGAACCAGGGAACATCCCTGGTCCTGGGAGCCAGACCAGAACTGAGATTTATGAATTATGTCCTGAGCTGCAATTCCCCAGTGCTCCAGAATCATCACAGCTGAAGAAGGAGTGTCTCCTTCCCAGCACACGGACAACCAAACTGGATCAGTCCTTAAAAGGATTAAGCAAATTGCAAGCCGTAAGCATCAATTATTTAAATTCTGAATTATTTCTCTTGCATTGCCACTGCTTATTTGAACATATCAAAAAACACTGGGCACCTCTGCCAAGATCTGATATACTCCCAAAACACAGTAACAGCCAAGAAAACTCTGGACAACGTCAGGGAAGAAACAACTAGTTAAGCCTTACTCTGTGCATTACCAAGCTGCCCATTACAATTAAAGGTGTGACACACAGGAGGCTGCTCCTCACTCTGTTACCAAAGGCTCTCTCCCTGTGATGCACAGAGTGAATGCCTACTGCTACTACCATTGCTACACTACCAACAGCCTCTGGAAAGATGGGAATCCATTCCTCCTTAGACACCGAACAAACCAAATGTGGACAAAGTAAAGGAGTAGCAATGGCAGGAAGGACTTGATGCCCGAGATAACACAACAGGCCTGAGCTGTGAGAGGACGTGGAAAATAGGAACAGAATCAATGTACAGAAGCGAAAGAACAGGTACAAAGTGTAGAACAAAGTAAATGTATTAGGACAGCTTCTATCCCATGTTCTGTAACAAATGAAGAAGTTATTTAAAAAAAACCCCTCAGAGCAAAAATTAAACATTCTTACAAGTTTCACTGTAAATCCCCAAAAAAGAACAGCGAAGCATAATGGAATGGGCTCAAGTTCCCAATACAATAGTCAGTAAGCGCCACTAAGTCCTAAACATTCTGCAAGCCTTGTAATCGCAGCCTGTGATGCCCAGACAGTCCCAGAGCTGCAGCACGGGCAGGAGCACAGACCTCGGACCCGAGCAGCTCGTCTCTGAAGCCACATGCAGAGGTGGCACCTGGCAGTTCATGCACAGAGCTCTGCCCACGGGACGCCAGCCTTTGCCTGCCCGCCCTCCGTACATTCTGTCACGGCAGGGGAAGGGCGCCAAGAACAGTTTTCCAGAGAACTCTGGCTGAAGCTCTTTGCTCAGAGCCCTGAAGCCATCTTCCTTACCCGAGTTACAGAGCTAGAAAATAATGGAAGAAAGTAAGTCTCATACCAAGTCTGGGCAATGTTGCTCTTCAAAAGAGCAAAGAAACGTTTTATGAAGCAGCAGTGAAGTACACCGAGTACGTGCAGAGCTGCGGCACGCAGTGTGTAACACAAACACCTGCACACCTTTTATAGCTGAGGAGTCAAAAGGTACAGAATTTCAAAAACAATGGCATTCCAAATTGAGAAACTGTAGATATGAGGCCAGCTTGGTAAAGCCAGCAAGCAAAACGAAGGCAGCTTTACAGCAGGAGGATTGTTCCAAGGAGGGGGGGCTGCTGGCTCTCCAAAGCACAAACAGCTGCAGTTTACTACTTGGAACTTGCACAGAGGGCCCCCAGACTCTGCTCAGCCTCATCCCTGGCACTGCTCCCGCCCGGGGAGGGTGCCCGGAGCCCACGGCAGCACTCCCCTCTCCCGCGGAGCGAACGCGGCTGTCTCACAGTGCCCCTGGAACCCAGGGACGAGCTTCCCGGCATAGGCATTCCCAGAGGGAGGGAGGGGCACCTGGAGCCGGGAGCAGCTCCTGCGGATCCTGGCAGGCAGGCGAGGGAGGCTGGGGAAGCTCTGCTATGCTGTACAGCACTCGGCAGAACGAGGAGAGGGTAATTAGCTGGCAAATTCTTCGTTAATGTTGTCTTGCTACCGACACCAGGAGCCATTCAAACAACAGACCTCTTATTGTCTCCACTCCCATTTCTTCTCCTCTCCTCTGCATTAATCTGCTTATCCAACCTTTTCCTTCTGCTCAAAGAAATGTCCTACTTTCTCTGTTTCTTTTTCTCATCAACAGCAGTTCAGACTTTTGGATATATTCAGACTTTTTGGATTCCGCTATATATCTGTCGTGACCAATTTTTCTGTGTAAATGCTTTCTTGGCAGAAAGCAGTTAAGAAATACAACCCTCAGAAAAGCCAAGTTCTATTCTTCTACTGTAAGAGCAGAGATGCTCTCCTGTGCTAGGTGGATTTATATTCCCCCTGAAGCTATTCCAGTGCTTCTAATATATCCTGGAGAACTGCAGCACCTGAGATCTGAAGGACTTGAGACGCAGAATTATGCAGCTCTTACAAACATGCTGGTAGATAAGCAGCAGGACAGCTGGTTTTAACAGGAAGGTTTAAAATGGCCTTCACCTTTTAAAACACTTTCACCTCCTCCTGTGACTTGAAGAAGGCAGCTGAGAAAGAAGAAAACTCTTCAGACTGTGACTTGTGTGGGAATTGAACAAAGACAAAACACAAGAAATCCAAAGATTCTCTCTCAAAATTGGTCAAAAATGGAATCTCTATTTTAATGAATAGATTGAGAAAGAGAGGGATTAGGGGTGCACCACTTCCAGAGGCATAATCTGCATTTACTCTGAACAGACATGCTGAGTAAGCAAAACCGTGCGCTTTGGAAATTTTCTAACTAATGATTCTTCTCTCTGCGGCTCTTCTATGATTCTGGTCAAGTTTACTGGCACTCTTCATACGAATTAGAATAATTCTCAACTCGAGAAGTCTGCAGCAAAGAACTGCTTGTTGAACAATGGAATTTTAGTCATCCATCACACCCATCAGACTGACGTAACATCCTTCATTACTGAGCACTATTCCTGAATTTGCTCTCCTTGATATGCACACTGCTCATTGCAAGCAGCACTAAAATAATATAAAATGACTCATGCCGAAGTAAAAGTCCCTAGTTTTCCATTCAGCAGAGACACTCATTTCTGCCATTCCATCCTCTCCTTATCCACACCATGAACTGAGGCATCAGCCACTCCCAACAGCTCAGAGCAGCTTCAAACACCTGCAATAATCCCCACTGTAACCTGAGCACGCCAACCCAAGCTCACGGGAGCAGGGACAGCTTCGAACAAATGTTTATCTGACCCCTCATGAACCCCCAATAAACCCTTGTGGGCACAGCAGCTCCCATTGCTACAAGCTGTGATTCTCATGCCAGTGTGGTGCTGGTGTCCAGCTGACAAAGTCACAGCTCCCCGTGTGCCCAGCCGGACTCCCTGCCTCTGGGGAAGCTGAGGGTGCCCATCTTCATTACCGCCAGTCCAGAAAGCTGCAGTTCAAGTTCTCCCCAGTAACAATGTAGGGTCAGGCCTTTGTTTAAAAATTACATCCCAAGACTGCAGCAGTGCTGCAAAAACTCCGCTCTCCCCAGCAGTGCCCGAGTGCCCCATGAAGTGCCAGGGGTGCCTGGGAGCAGCAGCCCCAGCCGGCACCTGTGCCAAGCATCCAGACCCGCTACATCAGGAGCATCGCCGCGCTTTTCCGGATCATGACGCAGTGCTTTAGGAATGTGGGCTGAGGTTAAACAACAGAGGAGCGGTGGCAGGGAAATTAAAGTCGTGAAAGGCTCTGCAGGCAGGGGAATGAGATTGCTGGAATGGAATCAGGGAAGGCACGCTGACATTTATTCAGCCTGAATTTTCCAAAGGTATTAAGTACGTTCTTTCAACTGGCTGATCCCAGCAGCACTTACATTCAAGAAGGCATTAGGCCTGGCAATACATGACACCGTATTTTTGCTTTAATGATTTTCCTAATGTTATGGAAAAAAGCAAGATCCACTGTAAGAGTTCTAAAGGCTGCTTTTCTGTGACAGGAGACGGTGTCCTACGGGGTAATAATCAGAACCTAAGGGACACATGGCTGTGCCCTGACCAGAGGGAATAGTAAGTTACTTCATGCTTAGGCTACTGACATGCATATTAGTGGACATTAACTACTCCTAACGTCTGAGAATTAATCACCATTTACACCTAACACATGTTCAAGCAATTTTCCCTTGCTGAGACAAAGAACCTGCTCAATTTTCAAGGTTAGGAACAACACATTTGTTTGTAGCAGAAAGGAGAGCCAAAATTATATTGACTAATTCATGGGGATCAGTCACTAATATTTACTGCTAGATTTTTTTATGGTGAGTAATTTAAATTGCATTCAGTTGAAAATCCAGTGGGTAATATGAACTCTCTGGGTGAAAAAAATCAAGAAGACAGGAAAAAGCTTGAAAAGTTTGTTGCATGCATTTTTTTAAAAATTATTTGTTTGTATTCTGGAATTCTGCACAATGATTTGATTAGAGCAAAAACCAGAAAAGCCTGAATTCCAGCACTATCGGCTGCAAACGTCTGGTGAGAGCTACCAATCCCCATTAAATTTAGGAGCAGAAGAAAAGGCAAGGAGGAGTTCTGGCCAGCCCCAAGCTCCCAGGAACCCTCTGCAGGAGCCTGCCTGTGCTGGGAAGGGAACACACGGTGCCAGCTTCCACGTCAGCTCCGTGGAGAATGGAGCTGGCGCTGCCAACCGGCAGCTCCGCATTCTTTTCTCCGTCCCCTTCCCGCATCTGTTTTGGCTGCACCCGGCACAAGGAACCCGAGTGATGTCACCTGCCCAGGCAGGCCCCCTGGAACTCCCTGCTGGAGACACCAGCACTGCCCAGCACAGCCAGCTCGGCACCGGGGTCCCGCCGCCCGCGCTCCTGCCAGTCCCTCCCCTGCAGCGCCCGGCAACAACCGACACTTTTCAGGGACCAGGTCCTACAGTGGGTAAAGATGCATCTTCTATTCAGTGGGAATGGAAAGTATTTCACATTCTTACTACAGGCTGGCAAAAGTTGGGCAGTTGGTGGATCACACTGAATTTCACAGGATTTACAAGCTTAGACAGGGACAGCAAGCAAAACCCCTACAGAAACCCTCGTCTTCCTCCCCTTTTTAAATGAACCCTGGTTAGGGAACAACACCACACCCGAAGCCCAGCACAAAGCAATGTTAATTCTCTAAGGAAAAAACACTGTGAGGCTTACTGGGGGGAAGGCAAGAGCAAGAGTAGATTGATTTCAGCTCTCTCACTAAATCTAAAGCTAAAGGTAAGGTTTGCTGTTCTTTACGACATTTGCATTGGAGTGTTGACGCAAGGCCAAAAAGATATTTTAAAATGGTGACATCAGACCAAAAACATCTATTAAGACCGGTTCCCACAGTGAAATGGTTCCTGGAAAGTTTTCCCTACCCAGCCAGCGTGCCACCTCCCACATTTGCAAACAACAAAAAATTCTATTTCACTTGTTCAGTAAAGACCAGGTATTTTTATGCAGTAAATTTAAAACATGTAACAGACCTCAAATTACGTCACCACAAATTAACTGATTGCTGAAAACCTCTTTTTCATATTTCATGCGTTACTAAACCCTTTCAGAAATTGCTGGTATCCCGCCTCACATCAGAGACAAGGCAACTGCTCAAAAATGGGAATATAATTCATTTCATTATGCAATTCTTATGCACAGAGCTGACTCACAAAAGTATATTTAGACCTTGGATAACATCCAAGCAAATAATTAATTATGTTCTAAACCACTTGCAGTGTAATACCTAATATTTCTCCTTTTACCTTGTTCTTTTTTAAAGCTGTAGAGGGACTGCACATGACTGACTGGTGAGCAAATAGGGCAGAAGTAAGGAGAGACACTGACTATTCAACAGACACGTGGTAAAGAGAAGCAATCACAGAAATCAGATTTGTTTTCTAAAATTAATGATTAGAAGATTCTCGAGGTGCCTGCTAACACTCTAACAATAATCCCACAGTACTGTGCATCCTGGAATCAGGAGAAAATCCTCAGCATACTTCCAGATGCAGTTCAATAGAGCAAGCAGACATTCAGCACGTAACCACCTCTGCAGCACACAACCTGCAAAGCCTGCCTTTGCTAAGGGGTACCAGCCCCAGAACAGCAGGGAAATGCAGATGGATCCAGAGGTTTTCCTGCCCTGATGGCTGCCATGCAAATAGGAGCTCTTGGGAGCACAGACTGTCCTGAGCACATGCCTTCCTTTGGCAGCACTCCTGCACAACTCTTTCCCACACAGGCACGGTCAGACAAAGCTCAGCTTACAGCTCGGAGCAGTTTGGGGCTTCCTCTCCCCTTTTTCCACAGGGATCAATGACAGCACCTGAGACAAAGCTGACAGTCATGTCAGGCCATGGACATTCAGAGCTGAATCTCTCTCAGTGAAGATAAAGCTTCCATCTTACAACAAGGTTATAAAGATTATATTCTATAATCCATAAAATACAGCCTAGAAGTTCTTATTTCCAGCTTGGGCTGAAAGGCAAGCTGCAGCTTTCCACCAAAGCACTGACAGCTCTGGACTCACATCGCCGCACAATTTTTATTTTATTTGAACAACTCATCTCATTCCTTGTCCTTGACCACTGGAAGCTTCTCCCACACACCCTCTTAACTTTTTTCCTTTCCTTTCTGAGACAAAACCCCAGCTGGCCATCATGCTGGTTTAATTCATTTATTTTTTTGTACATAACCACTGACTTCTGGAAGCTCCCAATGCCATCCTGGTAGATGAAAAGATGGATAAAAGCATTGGGCTTCAGAGGAAGAGATGCAGTAATTTATTTTACAATGAGATTTAATCTGGAAAGTAACTAAACAGGGTAGATTTGGCTTTGGAATAGCTGCTGAAGTAAAAACTTCAGTTCACGCGCAGAACTTCTGTTTATGTGTACAAAACATGCACATTCTGAAACGCCTCATTACTTGACAGCTTTTCTCAAGTAGCAAATCAGCTGAACAGCACAAAAAGCAATCAACACTCTCTGGTTTCTTATCTGTAATTTTCTGTGGCTAGGTCTGCACCAAGGCAGCTCTGGCTGGCACCTGCAGCGTTAAACACACGTCAGCATTTCCATCAAAAATTCTCTGCTTTGGAGATTGCTGTGTACCCCAAACTCACACACAGATTTGCCATGCAGGAGCAAAGAGATTATTACTGCTATTTAAAAGGCCATACTATTTCCATCTCTGCTGCTCAAAGTTTTATTCTGTTTTTTTCCCAGAGAAATACCAACAGATACAGTTTTCAGGGAGAAAAAGAAAAATGCCTGACACAAAATTCAGAATCTCAGGGAGCTCTGGGAACGTGGAGGGATGAGGTAAAAAGACAGCACTGCTAATTCTTGACTCTCTGAAAACTTGACTAAGAATTATAGATGGGTTTCTTAATTCTGCAGGCTAGTTTACATTACTTCCCATGA
This sequence comes from Anthoscopus minutus, assembly GCA_013399455.1. Lineage (NCBI taxonomy): Eukaryota > Metazoa > Chordata > Aves > Passeriformes > Paridae > Anthoscopus > Anthoscopus minutus. Next base: position 129,823 of record VWYI01037382.1, on the reverse strand, counting down.
ATTGTCCTCCACCCACGGGGTGGGGGGGGAAGAAAAAAAGCAAAATGTATTCAGGTCCTCAGTACTCCCTGCCTTGAAATGCAGCTCCTGCTCTGCCCGGGTTTGAGCGTTCCCACCTGCCCACCCCCCAACAGCCAGTGCTTCAGAACAGGCCTGCAAGCGGATGGACACTACAGTTAAGAAGGGGGACAGGTGATTTCTTGTTGAGAAGAACTGATTTTGTCCTTACCAGCAAAGCTAAAGAGACCCAAGCGATGGACTTCATCACCCTCTACCTGCAGCTGTCAACAAAGTCCTTACCTGCAGAGAGCAGAGGCTTTCCAGGTGGCCATCTGCACTCCTTGCAGAGCAAGTGGAGAGCCAGGAAATTCACAGCACTATTCATTTAAACCTCCAGCTAAGGCCACATGAATGGTTTTCTAGAAACGCCTGTCAGGGTCCAGGTAGCAGCTCCTGAAGTAGGACTGCAAACTCAGACACGTGCAATCCAGAAGGAAAAGCCCTTGAGCTGCATCAGTCCTGTGCAGCTCTGAGGAAAAGGCAGCCTCTGGAAGGGGCCCAGCGCCTGCCCCACACCTGCCTCCCAAGAATGCCAGAGTGCAGGTGAGCTGAACCAATCCAGCTGGCCTGGAAGGGACACACTGACAGAAGGATCTGGAGTACTGCATCCTGGTTGGGGTTCTCAGTGAAAGAAAGCAAGATGTGCACAGAGTGCCCAGAGGAGGCCACGGCTCCTGGAGCCCCTCTGTTCTGCAGCCAGGCTGGGAGGGCTGAGGGTATTCACCTGGAAAGGAAAAGGCTCCAGGGAGAGCTCAGAGCCCCTTCCGGTGCCCAAACAGGACCTACAGAAAGGTGGGAAAGCAACTTTTTGCAGAGGCACACAGTCATAGAGCAAGGGGGGGGGACAGTTGTAAAAGGGGAGAGATCTAGATCTAGATCACATCCCTCTCCTGACGGTTCCTGACTGCATACACAGCCAGATAGCCTCTTCTGCAGGAAGAATCTGAATGCATTTCTGAATAGAACTTCCTGTAGAGCTGATGTCAATCACAGCCCAGCCAAGGCAGAACTCCTGCAGGAGGCTTTCCCTCCTGCGCAAGAAAGGCCTGTGGAAGTGCTGAGTTCTTTAGACAGACATTTCTAATCCTGGATAGAGAAGAAACATGCATCTTTTCCACAGATGACTTAACATTAGCTATACCGTGTGAGTAACACAGTATAGTGGACACCAGGAAACTGTCCCCAGCAGTTCCTCTAAGCTCATCAGCAAACCCACTGACCTAGTTTCTCTTAAGTCAAACTCACAGATCAACAAACTCCAATATGAATAAACTGATTCCACTCACAGGCCTCACAATCAGATAGAAAAGAGGACGGTTCCAAGTTTTAAACTTGCCTTGTAGTAGTGATTTTTTGCATGGATTGCTATCTATTCTTTCCAACGCTTTGCCCTGGTAGAAACCTTTTCCAAACCACAGGATGTCACAAAGGTACAAAGGGATTACCAGCAGCCTTTCTGTGCTGAAGGGGTGTCACTGAAACCAAGAAAAATGGGGAGTGGAATGAAAGGACTGAGGAAGCATCCATCCCCTCTAGAAAAATAAACTGTCAAAATCCACCGTGCATTAGAATACATTATGATCTGACTCAAAAAGAGTGTTTTTTCTCATCTCCATTGCAGTCATGTAATTGCCAGTGGCTATTTACCAATTTTAGAGAAGGACTGCAGCAAACATAGCCTTTTCCCTGCTTTGTTAACAGCAGTTGGCTCTGCTATAGGTGATAAAAATGATCCCTGGCTACCACTGACACAATCTCAAGTCAAGCAAGGCGTGTCTGGGGATGTCACAGCCCCTGGGAGTGGCACAGCCCGGGAGCAGCACTTGCAGTACCTTAATTCCACTGAGTTCCACATTCCTCAGATGAATTTTTAACCACTTCTATGGAGCCTGTGTGAAAGCCATCATGTGCACTGCACATGTTCACCCAACCCTGCTCCCACTTTGACAGAAAGGAAGTGTTGCCAGAGCAGGGTTTCAGCCAGAGTTCAGGCACTCAGTCCCTGCTCTGCCATGTGGTGGCCAGAACAAGGCAGCCACCTTTGGAGCTCTCATGCCAGTCTGCCAGGCACCCTGCAAGGCAGCACTCTGGCCTTTGTGACTGCTGAACTGCCCTTATCAAGAGGATCCCAGGATGGAGTGGGTTGCAAGGGATCATCTTGTTCCAACCCTCTGCAGGGATACCTTCCACTAGAGGAAGATTGCCTTCCCCTTATCTGAGCTTGCTCTTTTTGGTTTATACATCCCAATCCCAGCTGGCATCTTTGGAGCACAAATACATTCTCTGTACTTTTGTAACAATATTTATTCTAAAATTATTTCTAAGAAAGGAGAGGAAGAGCTGAGCTGTGGGAAATGCAGGCTCACAGAAACCAGAGGTGCCGCTTCTGTTTGTTTACTAAATATAATTCAGTCCTACTCCTGCAACACTCTGTTAGGGCACGCTGTATTTTGCTCACAAAGATGCCTTTGTCAGCTCTCTCCAACAGCTGTCCAGTACATTTTTGAAGTGTTTCCCACAAATCCAGCTCTGCACTCACAGCCCCTGATGATAAACAACAGCAGTATGTGGGATATGCACAGTGCACGGCATATAGAATATCAGAGCAGGCAAAAGAATTTGCAACAAGGCTTCCAAATAAATTTTTTCACATTGGACATGAACTCAGCCTTTACTTAAGGTTTTACTCTGTCTGGTAATGAAAGACATCCTGCCTGCCCCAAAGCACTTGTCTAAAAGAGCAGATATTTGAAAGGTCACAGCCACTCAGAGCAGCAGGACTGCAGACGCCCGCTCGGATGTTTGCTCTGAGATAAATCAGGCTGCAGCAGCTGCTGCTCCCAGCCCTGGCCCAGGCCCTATATCAATCACATACACATAAACTTCTTGCACTGGGACACACCACAATTTTATTTTTTTCACACTGTCAGCTATACCAACCAACAACCATGGCAACCTCTCCCCTCAGCTTAAGAGATCAGGTATTTCAGGCGCTCCCTCACATCACAGATCTTTCAAACTTCTGTGGGACAGATTAAAAATGGCACCTTCACGAGGAATGGTCTGTGGTCACAAAACGCAACAAAACTTGCACCAAAACACTTCCATTCCCCACACTTCCCACGGCATCCTGCCCAGTCCGTCACCTCTACCCACAGTATTTCCGGATTTACTGCAAAGATGAGAAACACCACAAAAAAGGTTTAAGTTTCAATCAGTTCTTTTGCTTTGAGAGTTTCTGCCCTGCAGGATGCAGTGCCATGTGGGCTGAGCCCTCTGTGCCTGCCATGTGCCGGCTGCCTCCATCCATTCCTCACGGTCACTCAAACCAAGAGCACAGGGGAACCAATTTCCTCATCCTCCTCTGGGAACACTGAAGCATGTCTTTGGGATGGGAATTATTACTGCAAGGGGACGAAAACAAGGACGTGGCGGGGGAGATCCTTTAGGAACATAAGAACTTCTGCACAGACCCCAGGGCACATCTCTGCAAACCTCTGCTGCCTCTGTGCTAGGTCTGACATCCTACAGCTACTTAAAGAACTGGCTATGGTGAGCCTCCAGGAACAGCTGATCTTGGAAAGCAGCAAGGGATAATAAAGAGGAAAGAGAAAAATCAGACATACTTTTTTCTGCTCCCTTACATGTCCTGGAACCAAACCTGCACCAACAAGGTATTTCTTTTTCTTTTACTCTTCTAAGAGCTCCAAAGAAGGCTGGAAAAACACAGAGCCCCTAAGCTTTTCCTTGGGAAAGCTGCAGAGTCACCCCTGGCCTTGCTGCAGGAAGCAGCTGTCCCTGTGCTGCATTTCGGTGCCTGAGAGGACAGGAGCCATGGAGCCTGAAACCTCCTCAGCGACCATGCCACAGCTGGAACCAGAGCTCGCTCTGCTAAATACAGCATCCCTGAGCTGAGAACTCGAGTGGGCCGTGTTGGATTGCACAGCAAAGCAATTTAAGCAAACGACTAATCTAAACCCTTCAGTTCCGTTCCTACTTTGGGCTTTGAAAAAGTGGCTGAAAAACATCAACCATCAACCCCCACCCACTGTAACAAAGTAAACCCAGAGGATTAATTCTGCCATCCTAACACCAAATCAAGGCAAATCCAAACAAGACTGTTTATTGAGCTGTGCCGAGCCACTTGCACTTGGACTTGGATCGGGACTTGTGGCATACAAAAAGCATGACATGTTTTTCACCTCCAGAAGGAGGAAAGAAGAATTACTATAACAAAGATTATTTTTTCCCCAGACTTTTTGGTACCGTAACTAAATCAGTATTTTGACTGAAATTACCCTAAGATTCCCACAGTCTTAACAACTATTTCATTACAATACACATTTTAAAAGTGTGTAGAGGTACACACTTAGAAAGTGACAAAGTATTTGTTTTTAAAAGCAGAGTGCAAGAAGAGTTCTTCATGCAGCAAGGTCTCAGTCAACTAAACTAACAGGAACATTAAATTGGCTATTTGAATGCTCTGATTTAAAAAAAAAAAATTCTAGATGATGTAACGGTGAATTAAGAAACACATAACACTAAAGATCTGAAAATACTACACTGGATGCAATCATGACTGAGAGCAAAGTTACATGAGATTAGAAATAAAGATGACTGGTGGCTTGCTCCACAGAAACTCAGAACATTCCAGCACTAACAATGGAAGTGCTGCAGTTGGCTCCAGTCTGGCAGCCTTTGTAAGGCAATCCATGTTCTGCCAGCATGCGTGCCTTAGCAGCCCAGCACCCAGCATCATACTTACTGCGGTGCTGGCAGGAGCAGGGGTGCCACGACCCTCCTTACCAACGCCCTGACTTTGTTCTTCAGGCCCACGCGTGACAAGAATCCTGAAGTGCTGCTGCCTCATGTTTTGATCCGGTCTGATTTTAAACAAGCATCCCTGCCCTTGAGGCATCCGCTCCACTGAACTGCTTCTAGGTACTTCTGCCCTGTTCCTGCTGTTTCCAGGCAGTTCCGAATTCAGCCCATCACCTGCGGGGCTAATTCCTTCTGCTGGTGGCTGGACAGGGTAGGAAGTACTCCTTTCCAGCCGTATCCGAGGGTACCTGACCAACCTGTCCCCTTTTGTTCCAGTAAAGCCGAAGTTACCTCCACCTCCTGTGCCCGTACCGCTTGTCTGTGGCTGCTGTAACTGGAGAACAAAGAACTTTTTCCCTGAATTTGCTGACAGATCTGGCACATGCTGCAAGGACCAGCGCCGGAGTTCAGGGGTGGGAGCATTATTTGGAGCCTCAGGATCAAAGGGAAGTAGAGTAACTTGAGGCACATCTGCACTCGAGGCCCGGTGCTGAATCCTCACACCACTTATGTTCAAACCTGCAGCCACTTCACTCGCTTCTCGTGAGGCAGTCAGCAGAGCCTCCTCGCTCTGGTTATTAGCTGGAATACTACAAAATAGTCTATGATTACAGCAAATAGTTCCATCTGTCTGCTGCCCTAACTCTTCCATCAGCCTGGGTGAAGAACTTTCGGGAGTCACCTGTGGAGCGCTCGGAGGAGAGTGGTTTTCCACAGGGGATGCATAACGCTCCCTGAAGTCTGAGAACTGACAGGGAGGTGTTTCCTCCGGAGACTCCGGGGCCGCGCAGTCGTCGGCGCAGCCGTTGGCAGCTTTGCGCTGCAGCGAGATCTGCATGGACGAGCTCCTGGTGGGGCGCGTGTCGATGCCGTTCAGCAGCTGCGGGATAAACATGGATGTGCTCCTCTTCAGGGAGCCCACCTCGTGCAGATCCCCGTCGCCGCCGCAATCCGCCCCGTGCCGCGCCAACGCGTGAGGGCTGCTTCTTCTTGGCAAGGTGTGGAACGCCATGAAAAAGTCATCTTCTCTCTCCCGGGCAAGGATCTCCGACTCGGGGGCCGTGTTGCTTCTCCCAGAGCCAAAATGAAACCGCAGCCGATGGGCCATGGTTTTAAAGAGAGGAGGAAAGGAGAGGGAGAACAGCAGCAATTCAGGCACTGCCAGGAGTTAAAAACCAGAGACATAAACTCTGAGAAAAAGTGTCCCATCTGCCAAACGGTTAGCACTGCAGCCCTGGGAGCGACAGATAGTAGAAATAGCCCAAGTGGCAAGCAGCATTCCAGGCATGATTGGGCAGGAGCAGTCAGCGCTCCTACACACATGGTGACATAGGGTAGGATGGTGGGAGTCACGTGGCCTGGTTCCCCCCCTCCAATGTGAGTGTGTGAGGAGTTTGTTTTTTCCTTTTTTTTTTTTTTTTAATGCCAGCAAGAGCCTGAAACAGCACCTTCCCAGCTGCTCCTTTTCCATCAGGGAGGAGTGGCCCCAGCAGGAGAGCTCTTGCAGCTGACTGAGGCGGTGAATACACTCAGCACTGCTATAAATCTAAACCACATCACATTCACAGGGCATGCTTGGAGAAAATGCTTGCAGAAAAATATAACTACGACAAAAACACTTCCATTTTGTGTTAAAAGTTTAAGTCAACACCACATGCAAATGAGGAAAATTCTTTCAAGCATAACACTTTGGTGTTACAGCTCTGGGCTGTTATGGCAGAACAGGAATAAATACAACATGGTTATGCTTTCAGTTTTAACCATGCTCATAACACAATTAAGCAACAAACTTTTGCCTTTAAAAAGCCCCAACAGCAATATAACCTGCACTCCCCTTTGAGTAACTACAAATTACAAACAAAGCAATCGTACACGTGGCAAAGATCTCTCCCACAGTGAAACCAGCAGAAATGTGCAGGACAGCAAGACACAGAGCTCCTTTTCCAGATTTACCAGGCAGTACAGGTGGGGGAAAAGAGCTGGCTGTTGCATGTGCATTTGTACCGATTTGTCCCAGAGCCTGCACAGAACTGCCTGCTCCTGGCTGGCCTCCAGCGAGGAACTCAGCAACGCCACCACGTGTGGCACTGCCAGCATGGAGTACAGTTACACTCTGACAGCCAGAGGAGCTCAGGAGGACGTCAGGCAGACAGGATACACCAGAATATGAACAACAACCCTAGATCAGCTCTGCTCCAACAAAGATACTCAGTGCCCTGAGGGCTCTCACACTTCTCAGCACATACCAGGAAAGAATCTCTGGTTAACCAAAAGTGCATCCATCTCAGGGCCTGGGCAGCTGCCCTGGGAGAACTGGAAATTCTCAGTCTTGTCAACAGCTCTGGAAACCTGTATGCAGCGGGTCAGTCCTCTGCCTAGACATCTGAACTCTGCTTGCAAGCAGCTTGCTTTCAAAAGCCAGAAAATTACCAATCCCAAGAGCAATGGCAGCTCAAGCTGATCAAACTGCCAGCAGCCAATCCCACATTGTTTTATGTGGATTATGAGACACAACAAAAATGTAAATAGCCAAAAATGGTCCTGGAGATTGCCTTGTAGAAGCACAGGTGTTGGTATTATTTTATTTTTCAGCTAAAACATATTATCAAGAACATGGTCTCTGCACCCAAAATGAAGCTGCATCACATTCACTCTGTTGAGATTGGGGAGTAGAAAGACAAGGACATCTGCAGAGACAGAGTGTGCTTTGGTAATTTGGGAACAAGGAGAAGGAACTAAGTCCTTCCAAGAAAAGCCATGTAAGTATTGACAATAAGTATGTGAGAGTAAAGCCATAATCATCAGTTCAATGTCTCTTCATTCTATAAACACAAACAGATGCAAACTGCTACTCCAAACCCCCCAAAGCAGTCACCTTGCCATAGACCTCCTGCAAAGAAAGCCATGGCTCCTAACCCCAGGTGCTGCCTTAGCCAGGAGGCTCCAAGCCCAAGGACAGACTGACTTTGGAGGTAGGACCAGAAGGAGAACGCACGCAAATCAGTTCAATAAAAAAATGCTGAAACTGCCAGGGTAAGGCCAGCACTGCACACCCAAACTTGAAAATCCAAAGCAATATGTCTGAAACAAGTATCCCAAACCTGTCATTTCCCAGCTGTCACTGCATACGAGTTTTTTCTCTAACCCACCTCCCTGTCCCTGTGGCATCTTTGCATTCCAATGGCATGTGGCAGTTTGAATAGTGCAAGTGGTCATTATGAACATTATATACAAATAAATATGCTCCTGGTCAGCCCACTGTAGAGGCACAGTGCCACTGGTTTGCCAATTTACTTCCTCCAGAGGAAAGATCCAGTCTACTCGGCTGCCAAGTCCTCCTTCTCCCCAGATTCCAGCCTGTGTGGTTTCCTTTGCTCTTTGTTTATTGGAAGGATAGAAGGAAAGAACCTATTTGTTGAAGACAAATGCTTCTACACTGTCTTTATTTAATGAAATTATCTTTGCAACTCTGATCCCAATTCTGAGAAAGTAAACAAGATTAGTAAAGGTTGTACTGCCCCCAGCCCAGAAAAGGTTAATTCCTGATCTCATGAACAGAGAGATGCTGTTACAGTGCTCAAGGGGCAACTCCCCAAGAGCCATCCACCAGTGTGCCACCGCACTGGTGAGTTTAACCTGGCACGTACATAGGGACACTCACTTTTCCCATGGATCATAACTACAGCAGAAGCTAGCAGCAGTCAGATGGTGAACGCCTCCTCCAGAAGAGCTACTGCACCAGCCAAATGCAGGCAAAGACTAAACCCACTAACAACACGAGCGCTGTGAGACAGAACCAAAACCCAACAGAGCATTGTTCTGCCACAGCCTCAAGGAAAAATGCATGCATTGCACACAAGGGGGGCAGAGGGGCAGCTCTGGTAACCACCTCCAAAGCAAGATGCACAAGCAGTAAAGGACACTAAAACCATCAAGTGACTAAAAAGCTCAGGACTTTACTGGTTTGAAGTGGAGAGTCCTACAGCAGGACAGTGTGAGGGCTCTGCTGTCACAGGGCTGGGTGAGGAGGACCATCTTGGTCTGACCCAGAAAGGCATTACTTGAGTGCCCTTTTAGCCCCAAAGCCAAATGGTTTTTACTCATCTGTTTGTGTTTCTTGGCACGCTCACCAAAACAACAGAGTAAAGACACCTTTAAGCTGTGTTGTATTTCTAGAGCTGTGTGATAAGTGCAACACAACCAAGACAAGCACTCACCAGTCTGTTCTCATCAAACACCTCGAACAGGAGCCGATGGTTGGTTGGGTTTACCTGTGAGAAAATCCAAATGTCACTGCAAGTTCAGCAGCTGGACAATAACAATATCTGGGTACTGGCTCAGGCAGCAATCAAACCAAGGTAAAGAGGACAGGACTAACAGGTCTGATGCAAATCTGCACTTGAACTGGAGCACCAGAACCTTACTGCAGCTGGGAAGAGCCTGACAGTTGACCTGAGAGGATTTTATTTGCCACATCCAGTTAATGTATTTTTTCAGACAAGCTTTGCAAGCCAGGTTACTATGACCAGCACGTTTAATTAAGAAAATCTAGAAATAATATACCACAATGCACTGATAATTCTGTGGGCTGGAGATGGACTTCCCAGTTTTGAGAAAATCAGAGAACACACAAAGCAGACTCTAAATTACTTTATAGGTCCCATTACTGCTGAGGACATTCATGATGTTTCAACAGAGCAGCTATGCACTGCACCAGAGGTTTTGCAGCAGGGCTGTGCATCCCCTTTTCCCCAGGTTTTAGATCTGCATTACTCAGCTGCAAACCCCAGAGAAGCTGTTTGGTGCATGTGTCCCAAGAAGCATTCCATGGAGCTGAGGCCTGTGCACTCAACATTCCACGGGTGGCCCTGCTCTCCCAGGGCTCCCCAGCCTGCCACATCTGCCCTCAGGCACTGCTCCAGAGCGATCTTTGAGACTCCCCGACCTTCTGCCTGACCTGCTTTTGTGGAAACTACAGCTACACTCAAAGTCAATAGCTGTTCTTTGGAAAAATATTGTCTGCAACTGAGGAGCAAAGTTTACATCCATATAACCACATTTGTATAATGGCAGGTTGGGAAACAGTTTCTAAGTAACCCCGAGCCAATTCCTGCTGAGCATTCCATCCCCACAGAAACTTCAGCAAGGACACAGGGCAAGCAGGTCTTTGAAATAAACACATAAACAACAATCAGATAATACAATTAGCTGTGCATGTTCTAATAACCACCACAAAGAGAAACTTACCCTAAAGTAAAACTCTTCATTCCATTTTGGGTTCAGTGTCTGCAAAAGAAATAACAATATTTGCATGCTAACTTTTCTTTTAAGTTTTCTGGTGTGCAATTATAATAACATACATGCAAGTGACAGTTTTAAATAAAAGATAAAGAAAAGCATGTAATGAAAGAAATTAAAAAATATATTGCCATCTAGATATTTCATATTGAGTAAACCAAATGTAGGAGGATATTTGAGTCAGATGATCCTAAAATAGATTTTAAATATAAATAGAATTTGATGATTAAAAGACATCATTGAGAATCAATCTATAGAAATAAAACCTGATGACATTTCATTCTCAAGATCCATTTAAACCCAGATGAAAAAAAGTATTTTTAAACACAAAGGTAATTTTAGGGCTGCAAAAACATGCTCAGATTTATATGGCGAAATAAACAGAAAAATAATTTTAAAAAACAAAAACAAAAGATTATTCCTTCAAATAGGTAAGATATTCTTCTAATCTCCTCCCAGTCCAAGGATTTTAGCAACTTGACTGAAATGCACAGAATAAACATGCATATAGACTGCAAGCTGAAGTGAGCTCAAACATGACATAATAAACTGATAAAAAAGAGATGAGAACTACAAACAGTAATTTGGGGAATTCAAGCTTGGGTAAGTATAAAAACAATTGGACAACATGTCCAATATTTTTGTGCTCATGCCAAATCATTCCCTCATGCTCTCACACAGCAGAGATTTATGGGCAGAGCTGACAGGAAAAATTGGCTTTACACCCACGACAATTCTGTTCTAGCAGAGAAGGGGAATCTTGGCTGTTTATCTTACTCTTTGCTATGGATCCAATAGATTCCTCCTGTGCAGGACACGGGGGCTGACTATACTGCATATCTCTACAGATTGGGAATACAGGACCTCCTGGCAGAGCAAGAAAGAAAAGCCCACCCTAAAGGGGAGGTGAATCCATGAGGGGAAGGGTAGGGATGGGCTTGCAGGCACAGAGAAACTTTCAGGTTTTTTTCCCTGAAGGAGCACAATGTATTCAGGAAAAAATAAAATTAAAGAGTAAGGAAAACAATGTTACATTTTAAACACTTGCATACATCAAATGCTGCTGCTGTTTGCAAGGGAGGATACATAAATTCACCAAGCAGAGCACTGCTTAAGGCTGGTTTTGAGGGCACTACTGCCCATTGATAATCCATTAATTCCGAATGCAGCTTGACCACAGAGTTCAGGGCAATCCAATGGGCTGCAGTAAATGCCTGTAACTCACAGAAATTCCTTCCACCTTTACAGGTCCCACCCTCTGTGGGCCGAGTGCCAGCAAAGGAGAAGGAATTGCAGCCTTAGCTCCATACAGGACATGAGCAGGGAAGCAATAACAAAAACTCAGCCTCAAGGAGAGCTACATCCTAAAAAGGGCAAGTGCTACACTCATAAAGGACTGCCAGGAGTCAAGTTGAGCTAGACCCTCCTCCAGTATTCAAAAAGGATTTTCAACCCTACAGCAAAGGAGGACATGGAGAGAAATGATGCTCAGTGGGGAGACTGGGCATTCTCAGAGATGGAAAACTATTTTTAGTAATCCATATGGAAAAGGTAGAAGTCTTTGGACTTCAGTCAAGGTGAAGAAATTGAAGAAACTGGATAATCTTCATCTGAACTTTTAAACTCCAGCAGGAATTTAAAGAACACGCTGACCACGTCCCGGAATCAGAAGCCAGCAAACAGCAAATCCAGCTTTCCCTGCTTCAGAGAGAACCTTTTCAGCAGGGCATTCCAAACACAGCTCCAAAACAAAGCACAAAGCAGCAACCAAACCTTACAGCTGGATTAACTATGGAGGGAGATAAACTGAAACAAAAAGCCTCAGAAACTCAATCCAGGTAGGTCATGCCACCGGAAGCTTCTGGTAACTTTTTTTTTTTCAGAGTAAGAAAATAATGTGCATTTAAACCCCTTGGCTGCAATGAAGCACTTCCAGAGGCACAGTCCAGCTATGCAGGATACAGATCAGACAACTGCACAGGTCACGGAAAAGCAGAACAAAAAGGGGGCACTGCAGTTCCTTCTGCTTTCCCAAAAGCACTCCTGCAAGGCAGTGCTGCGGTTTCCCACTCAACTGAGGAACACAGAAATGAGGAGAAAAATTAGAAACTTGTGAAGGGTTAGGCACAGTTACAGAGCTGCAGGAGGTAACTGCCAGTCAGTCATTCCTCAGATCAACTGTGCTCGGTATTTTTCTATTAATGATTTTAACTCAAAATTGAGACATGCTAATGATGTTTGCTATTTACAAAATAGAGACAGGATTGCAACTTGCACAGGGAGAACTCTGCCTCAAGATAAAATTTAATGATTCAAAGCAGAAATTACCAACTAGAACTTTCCAACATATGAATTAATATCACTGTTACAGAAATGTCTGAGAACGTCTGGGCTTTAATTGACGGTGAGAAGAAACAGTGAAAAAGGCAGACGCAGTCCTGGAAATGAAACAAGCACCAACAGCTAACCAGGAAGTCTTTGAAAAATTCCCTTTCCACATCAAACATGCCCTGGTTCTGGGACAAGTTCTGCTTGGATCTTCCTCACTGGCTTTCTCATGACACCCAATGTCCCGATTTTAGACTCGTATCATTCCAGTTTGTGTTTTCAAAAACAAAATTCTCCTCACTATTATGTTTTACAGCAATGATTTTAACTGAGCCCCTGTTGATTCTAATTACCTCCATAAAAAATAACAACTCATTATTTTCCCCTACTTTTCCTGAAGCTTATGACTACTTTTACCTCTGCCACCAATACCAGCAAAAAAAAAACAAATATCCTTACAAAATCTTAGGGTCCTGACAGTGACAAATATCCCCTGCAGGAATTTTGTGTGAACTCAAATTGAGAAATTAAATAAAACCCAACTTTGGTTCTAATTAAAAGAAATCACAGGCTATTCTTACAGCATATCTTCTGTCATTTGGTTGTTTTAAATTCCCATATTAGGAAAATATTTTGAAAATGAAAATTTTGAACACAATGACCATTTCTGCTAAAAGTCAGATAAATGATCATTAAAGCAGAATTTCTCAGTCCTTTACTTCAGTCATGTCTTTCAACAAAATATGAATTTGAGAAAAGAACCTGTGAATGGTGCAGTGGGATTTGATGAGCCAAGCTTTAGGGAACAATATGCAACATGGTAGGTGCTGTCTCCAGGCCAGACACACTGAGGTGCAGGCACTAGTTCTCTGATTTTGGTTTGGAGAAAACCAAATTAGCCAGCTGCTCTACATGTATGTAACGATTTTAATTAGTGCTGCATTATGTTACACAATTGTGTTCCAGGGTCCTTAACCCTTCCAAAGCCACCGAATTAAAAAGAGTATATATACATACATACCTTTTTGATCGTTTTTGTCTGCACAAGAGCGAGTTCTCTGTTCTCATCTGCTACATACAAGGAAAGTTTCACGTATGGGTCACTGCAAAAGAAGACAGAGGATTTAGTGGCTTCCAGGTGCACAGCCAAAGAGCGTTGCAGAGGGAATTTGTCACTGAACTGGGTAACAACAGCCCCTCCAGACACTTCTAGTGCAATTGTCTTCACTGGAAGCTCAGACCTCTAGTAAGCTCCTGACACATTGAAAATGAGTGTTTGCATGTGCTCAGTTAAACCCTGCCCACACCAGCAGAGAGGATTCCCTGCTCTGTCCCTGCTGGGGGCAGGAACCACCTGTTCCCACACAGCTCCTGCCCACAGGCACGCCCATGGCGCTCCATTAAAACCAGTCAGGGAAAAATGGGAGCCGTGGGGTTTGGGAGAGACTGGCTGCAACCAACCCCTGGAGGCTGACAGGAAGTGCAACGGCAAGTGTTTTGAAGCAGTGGTTATAACTGTTTTGAACCATAAAACCAAGCTGCAGGGTACCAGCAGTGATTCAGACATGGCAGAGAACAACCTGCTCTAGCAGAAGCTGCTCCTGCCCATGGCAGAGGGTGGAAATGCATGGTCTTTAAGGCCCCTTCCAATGCAAACCATTCCATGGCTCTGTGCTCTAAACTGGGAGAACGAGCATCCTGCAGGAACAGATGAGCTACACACAGGTAAAATGTCAGGAAGTGGAACTGGAGCAGAGCCTCTGCTTGAAGGGAGGAAATGGGTGCCTGAGAAAAACCAGGACCCTGCTCTGGTGCTTCCCTCTCAAGGCTGCAGCACACTCAGCTGGATGATGATGATCCAAGGTTTCTTAAAAGCATCAACAAGAGACACTCGCAATACCACCAGACACTCAGATTTTCCAACCAAGTCATGCAAATGCTGGTACTTTTTGAATTTAAGGAACTATTTTGTGACAGTCTCTCTACAGAACAACTACTGCCTGCATGTTCATTATGCTGCATGCTCCCTGTATCCAATATAAAATGCACAAACGTGGAAACAAGAATAAACAAGACATCTTGTTCGACTGATTATTCCTACCAGCAGATGCACATAAATGCATCTACTGAAACTGCAATTAAGTTCAGCATTAAGCACTAAGGTTTAGAAGAAAGCAAAGCATCATTGTGATTATACAGAAATGCTGATGCTGCTTTGAATTCTTTGATGTACCATGCTAATATTTACAGGTATCCTCTCCCAGAGTCAGGTTGTCAGTCCATACTTGGGCAATGTTGTTTTCAGGAACCCTTAGAAATACTACAATTTTTTAGTGCAAAAATACCCTGGATGAATCTTCTGCCTACAGAATATGAAAACTGTGAAAGTGGCACAGATTATTTTTTTAAAATCTATTTCTATTTTTAAAAAACTAGAGAATAATTAAATTTATTACAGATTTCCATAAGGAAATTTTGCTTTTACTGAACAGACTACTGACATCTCTGTGTGCTCTAAAAGTGGGGCAGCGTGAGTCAGACAGAGGTGTGCAGCCAAGCTCTTGGTCCTGAAGGTGAAGCTGGAGTTTACCCAAAGGATTGGATATTTGAGACTGTTTACTTCCATGCATTTGTTTACTTAAAACAAGCCCGTATGGACGGAGACTGGAGACCAAGGAAAGCTGACACTGCGCGAGAGGAGCTGTCCCACACAGCCCCACGCTGCAGTTACAGGAGCTCTTAGTGACTAGAATGCACCTGATTAATATCAAAATTCTTGCATTTGGAAGCCAATAAATAAAAAGCATTGTAAAGCTTTTAAGAAACTTATCACTTAGAATCAGGCTCAGATTCCAACAACCAAATAAGCAGTCTAATTAGCCAGTGCCACTAACTGAGCAGCTCCAGGTGAAATTCAGGGCTCTGTACAGCCCCAGTTGTTCAGATCCTGCTCTGCCATCTGCTCCGCAGGTAACACAAACTGGTGCTCCTGGGATCCATGCAGACGCCAGCAAAATGAAACAAGCTACAGAGGAAAATAACACAGACCAGCTGAGACTTCCTGGGGAGCAGTCACTGCAATGGAACAAACTGGTGAAGGAGTCGGAGAATGGGCAAAGAATGGAAGCAGGCAGAACCCCAATTAAGAACATAACTACAGCAGCAAAACAAAATAACTAGGATCCCAGAGAACAGACACTACATGTCAAAGCAGCAGTAGAAACACTGAGGGAAGTTTACAGTGGTTAATTGCACCCTGAAAACCCTAGCTAACAGCAAGTATTTCAGATAAATGTGGCATCTTTGCAAGGGAAAATCAGTACCAGCATGGAATATCTATTAGACAAAAACACAAGAATAGGTAAGATTGAGGAAAACTTGCAAAAGAATGAAATACCACATTTGGTTTGTTAAAAGTCCTATCCACAAATTGGAGTGAAATAGACACAAAGACAAGCAGCAGAATACCAGATTCCTGTCTCACAGCAGTGTCTGCAGAGGTGTTAAAGGAAGGAAATCCTCATGGTTCAGGTGACAGAAGACAATAATAAATGAGACGCCTGCTGAGAACACAAAAAACCCCAACAAACCAATCAGGCAAGTTTGGACAATGCTCTCAGGCACATGGTGAGATTCTTGGGATGTACTTTGCAGGGCCAGGAGCTGGGACTCAATGATCCTGATGGGTCCATTGCAACTCAACATGTTCTATGATTCTAACTTTTGAGCACAGAAAGCAGACTCAAATCAGTATGGAGTTGTACAGACCAGATATCCTCATCCTGAAATGACTGAATAAAAGGAGGGGAGATGGGGGTTAAAATGAAATAGTGCTTTCTTGACTTTTCCTCAGGCAGACTCACTCATTGCCCAAGAAAGCACTGTAAAGCCCCTTACAGCGCTCCTGGAAAGCACTGTTCCAAGTGGTGCATTAATACCTTCATTGTGCTCTAAAAACAAGTGGAAAATAAAGCAGCTCATCCACAGTCTCAGAGCATGACACTGGATGAGCAGAATGAAGCCCTCCCACTCACAGGGATAACTTCATGCATCTGACAAACAGAACTAACAGTTCCACAGCTGGCTAGGAAAACTCACTGCAAAGGTGACTCTGAGGAAAACTGGGCTTGCCTTGTGAAGAGGATGAAGGACTGAACGTGGAAATGTTGCAAAACAGAAAACTACAAGTAGAAGGCTTGCTCTACATCAATTTTTACACCAGTACCAGTGGTAAAATGCCACCTTAATGAAACCTGCAGCACAACGGATTGACAGTCACAGACTGCTAGGAAGCTGTTAATGTAGGAAATACCCAAGTGGAAGCCACAGACGTTCTGGCAGAATCACTGCAATACCCGGAAATGGATACAAGGAACGAACCACAAGCCTGGAGCCTGAGGACATTACAGATGGCCAGCCCAAGCCAGGGTGACACTGGAGGCACTCAAACAGCATTGCATGCACAGGGACACCCGCACAGGGACACCCCAGACTGAGGGACAGCTGCCCAGTGCAGCGAGGCCGCTGTGCCCAAGAGGTGACCCCAGTGGGCACAGCCACAGGGCATTATAAACATACATCTAGGGCAAGCAAGAGACATTCCAAAGGACCACATAGTGTGTAAAAGAGAAATGAGCCCAGACACCATCATACCAGTGACTGCAGATGGAGCTGATTTTTGAGCACCTATCGAAAACGCTCCTCGCTACAAAATGAAAATGATTAAAAGCACTAAATCTCATCTCTCCAAACATGGTCGGCCAAAACCTGAAGAGATCATCAGTGCCTGCCAAGATCAGGAGAACCCTGAAGCTGATAACAGATCTCTGGAGAATAAAAGGGATTCCTAAGAAAACTATGGTAATAATGAAAGGTACGTTAATCATAATCACAAGTTAGTACAAAGAGATTTTGGCAGAACAGCAGCCATCAAAACAATCTGAGGTCTTAAGAAATCCTTTCCCTGATCTCTGGAATCCCTCAGACATCAATAATTAGCTATTTGCCATGGGTTTGCCAACTTGCAGTATTTGGCATTTTCTTAAAGCTGAAGCAACTGTAGATACATAATTACCATCTTTCATTTGAATCTCAGCATAAGAAGGCAAGCTTCCAGCTCCTCTTCTGGAGGACAACAAAAGCACTGATGAGTTAAAAACTCCAGCAAAAAATCTCAAGGAAGATCAGCCTCCTTTAAAAATCCCAGTACTTTGGAGCAGTGTGAAACTGGGGCCCATGAACAGTGTCCCATTTGTTCACTTGAGTATGGAATCCCATTTGCTCTATACTTTTGAAACAGTTTTCAAAGCAAGTCTCAAACTAGCTTCTGCCAGTGACATGATGTATTATTTACTTATTTTAAGCTCCAAAAGAAGGGGGTGGAGAGCACAGGCATGTGAAAGAACAATGGAACTACTAAGGCCTACATGGCTCTATTTTTATTTTAAAAGCTGAAACCGCCTCCCCACACATAAAATTTAGCAACACTCGTTATGCAAGTGCGTGAATGCCAGGCTTGTCACATGCAGGCAAACTTTGCATTTCAAAATAGCCCAACTGGTTTCCTTTGGAATAGTCTTGCACAAGATAATTTTGCTTCTGTAAGAAACACAGAACCATTTCCTTTGTGCTGCCCCTTTTCTGCCTCACATATGTGACAGAACTGATCGACAGCTCCTGTAATTCTGGCTACAGAAATGCCGGCACACTCCAACAGGAAGGCAGAGAAGCCTCTTCCTCAAAGCCACATCCCAGTCTGATTCTTTCCCTGGTCTTAAGGGGACCACTGTTTGGCTGTGGGTTAATCTTCACCCATGCCCTTTTCCCACCCCTCCCTCCATCCAGCCTCCCTGCACTCTGCTCAGTGCAGGTATGCAGAGAACAACCTCCCTATTGAGCCCTTAGGGCACGTGCCTCCCTGACTGCTGTGGAGAACAGCAGAAGACCTTCAGGCCACCTCCTCCCCACGGGACTGGCATCCGGGGCTCTGGCTTTGCCCGCTTTGGGGATCCCTGCACCCGTGGGCAGGCGCAGAGGCAGAGGTGCCCGGGCCCCCAGCGCTGCGGGAAGCGAGCTGCTCTGCACGGACACTCTGCCAAACCTGCGGGCTGTACAAGGGGAAACCATTTACAGACAGCACACCTTCCAGACCACCACTTCCAAATTCAGATCAGTAACACACACCATCTTCCAAAACATTCATCTCAAGGAGTGTCTACAAAATTACGGGAGCCCCTTGGATAGCAGGTAACATTAGGGCTGAAAAGCAGGTTATGCTTGGCAAGAGGAAATTCCATGAACCTGAAAATATTTTTCAGAATCATTTAAACACACTTAGAGAAACTCTGTCTGTGCATGCACTTAGTGGAGCTTAAGAAGTTCCAAAATGGTTTTAAAATTCCAATGTTTTGCTTAGTCACTTTTAGATTCAAAGAGATGAGGGAAGCAAACCCTCAAAATATGCATCATTAAAGGAGATTAGAATTATGAGATACTTCTAACCAAGTTTTCTGGAGAGCAGTAACAACAATGTTCTAAGGCAGAACCTCTTACACTCACTATCATTTTATCCCAACAACCATTGCCCCGGTGACTTTCTCCATTCCTACACAGTAAGAAGGGAGAAGTACAATAAGAATACACAGCAAATAACTACAAGGAATGTTCCAGAGCACATTCGCTGTCTTTGCTCCCTGGATTTATTTTAGCACTTCTGAGTTTCATCTTTCTGCCTGTACTGAGCAACATCCATTAAGAGTTTTTCTCAAATAAAAGGAAGATTTTGACCTCACTGTCATCAAAGTCTCATGTCCTGTTGCTAAAGCAAAGCACAAAGTGTCCAATCACACAAGGATAAAGGAACATCAGCTTCTGAAAAGAAAACAAAACCTTACCTTACCCTTCACCGCAAAGCCAAACTCGCAATCCATTGTGCCTAAGCATCCCAAAAGCTCACTCCTCCATACCAAATCCCAGAGTCATTCTACAGAGCTCCCATTTCCCTTCTAGTGTTTTATTTCACAAAGAAAAGCTCACACTTCTTCTGACTCTACAAGAAATGTAGCAAGGCTTTACCAAAGCACTGCTAGAGATAATGACTCACACCCTAGACAGCTGAGAAGAAGTGCCTGTGGATGAAAAAAGGAGTTAAAAATTATACCTCAAACCCCACCTCCAGTGTCTCCACCTTCCTTTACCATATTAAGTTCTAATAAAGGGTAACAAGATGGATTCCTTTGGTATTCTTGCTCTCTTGGAAGTCTCCCAGAGCATAAAGAATATTTTAATCTTCCAAAGCAGATGGAAGTGTAAATATGGGGTTTTTTCCTCCCTGAGGCCATTTCTTTTGCAAAGGTTAAATGAATGCTCTAACAGAATATGCATACATCAGCCCCTGGAGCTGAGGGGCTGATGTATGCATAGATCTTCCTATGCCATTTCACACTCCCAAAATATCTTAACAAGTTCCAAAATCTAGCGGGGGTGGGGAAGGAGAGAGAGAACTCCATGACACCTGGTTTTTGGAAAAGCTCAGCACAGTAGCTCTGCCTTAAATATTTAAGACCAAAAGGTTTCCCTAAGATGATTTTATTGACATGCCCCTTTTATCTTTTAAAGATACCAAATTCAGATAAACTCACAGATCACAGGAGATAGAAGGCAGGTAGGAAAGCAGAGGAGCTGAAGATAGAAGCTTCCTTTCTTCAAGTAACAAGAAACATTTTATATTTCTGTATTTGTATAAAGAAATGTTTCCACTGAGCAATAATCTGATGAGAATTATTTTTTACTGACATTATAACTGTCAGGAATTATTACCAAGTCCTCTTATTAAGTAGCAAAGACCCCATCCTCGAAGAAGCGGCATTTCTCCACGTACAGCCCCTGAGAAATGCATCCTAAAGAACACAACGCGTAGGGATGGGTAGAAACCGGCCAGTTGCGGTGAAAAGCCCTCGGGTGGCGGCGGGCGGGGGAAGCACTCTCTGGCGCCCTCTGCTGCCAGCACAGCCGCGGCACCGCTGCAATGGGCGCGCCGAGAGCCGGAGCCCACGGCCGGCACCCAGCGCCCATTTCACACGCCGCTGCGAGCCCCTGCGGTAAGGCTGCACAAATAAAGCTACCGATTATCCGGCACATGTCTGCTGAGCAGCCTTCCGTCTCTCCCTCTCCCAGCTGGCCGCACGCTTCACGCCAGCCCTTGTCTCGCCGTCCCACCGGGGACTTCCTGCAGGTAAGCGCAGAGCCTTTCCCCGGGGGAAGCAGACAGCTCTGCCATTCCTGGGACTGCCCTGGGCTCTGCCTGTGTGGGGGCATTCCCCTCCTTCCCAGGCAGGCCCACACACCTGGCTCTGCATCCAGCAGTGACTGCGCTCACCTCAGCATCTGCCCATGGCTGCTCCCTGCACCCCACAGCTTTTAGGGGAGCACACCTCATTCCACAGGGAAGCACGAGCCACGTGTGCTTGCTGAGCAGCACAGATGCTGCTTCTGCATTCCCAAGTCCAGCTAAGGCTGGACCAGAGGAAGCTCTCAGCTGCTTTCTTCCCCTTCCCACACTGTTAATAACATCTCATTTCCACAACACTGGAAAAGCTTCCACTGCAAATCAGCTAGAAAAAGAAAAAAAGCAACAACAGAGTATGAACTCTCTCCTATTTGAGCAACTGCCCTCCAGTCAAGTGGCTCTGGGAATTTGGTCACAGCTCTGTTCCACCCCTCGGCCAGGATGCACACAGCCCCTCTCCCTCTGGCACACATGCAAGTGCTGAAGAGCAGGTCATTTGAAGAGGCATTCAAAAGCCAGACTATTTTTTGAAATGGCTTGATTAATTTATGAAAGCAACTCCCTTCAGTGGATTTGTCTTTGCTCATCAGAGGAGCCATCAGCAGGAGAAGGGGAACAGGCTGCCAGCCAATCCAGTTCCAAGGATGGCTCCAGAGCTGCAGCCACCAGTTTTTCCAATAGTTAAAACCAGACATACCTAACTCAAAGTGGGCTAGAAACTGTGACAGAGGACTTAAAAGAACAGGTAGGAGGGTAAATATCTGCCCTCTTTGTCACCTGCAAAGCCACACCCACACATGTTCTCCTGCCATCACGAACCACAGTGACAGGAATTACAGAATTCAGCCCATTTCAAGCAGCCTTGCTCACAATGGGAGCATAAGCATGATTTACAATCCTACCAGCAGCCTGGAGCCTGCCTTCCCCAGCTCCGTCATGGATCCTGGACACAAGAAACCAAACCAGAAAAAGAGCTTTTCAAGAAAAGAGCAGGTAAAAGCAGTAAACCCAGAGGCAACCCGTAACAAACTCTTATGCCATTAGAAGCACAGCTCCCTGACAATGAAAAACATCTGCAATTTTTACTAAAAAAGTGCTTCACATTTTCATCTTCCAGACAGCCACAATTTTCACTCACTTCATGATTTAGAAGGCAAAGTACAGTAGCTAAGGCACCCCATCAGTGTGGATTTTATGGGATACACTCAATCTGAGTTCAGCCAGTTCTTGGATTCTTATAAGAAATTTATTAGGAGGCTTTAATTAAGAAGTCGGAAGGAAATTAAAAGGAAATAAGTGTCAAACATTCATATATGCAAGCTGATACTAAATTCACAAAATCCCCATCTGCAGTATCTGTTCACCATCAGTACATTTCACAGATTTGTAATCTTACAGGGCAAAATATAGAGCAGGTTACAGACCCCCACTTCCATTTACACTTACCAGCCTCCTATGCCCACCTCCACTGCATCCAGGTGGATCAACTGCCCCACATTTAACCATCACAGCTGGGCGCTCACAGTTACCAATCCAATCTATATTCTAGTTACTTTGTGTCATTACAACCATAATTCCACAGATTTCTGAACTCTTAGGAGAATCATAGGAAGCTGTGGGGTTGGAAAAACTCTCTCAGATCACCGAGTCCAGCACAAATCCATGTCCCCATGTGCTACATCTTTTAAATCCCTCCAGACATGGGCACAACCAGGGAGGTCAAGGACAGGACAGGACTTGTCCTGTCCCTTGTTCCCTAGAAAGCAGAGCCTGACCCCCACCAGGCAGCACTTTCCTGTCAGGGTGTTCTGGAGACCAAGGTGGTTTTTTCCCCTGAGTGTCCCAAGATACCCCTACTTGATATTGAAATTATTTCTTAAGTCAAAAAGAACCCCCAAAAAAGCAACCTCAAAAGCACGGACATTTCTTTACTGTTACAATCTTCAGAAGAAAAGTTCAGGTTTCTCCAGTGCTCTACACTAGTAAGAGACTTTCCTTAAATTTAATCAAGAAGGAAATGGCTTTCAGACTCTGCAAGCCCACAGGCAGTGTTTTATAATGGTAAAGTTGATTAAAAATGGTCAGGACAGCCCACTGAGATGCAAAACACAGTGTATGCCTTGTAGTTAATCTTTCACAGTTCTGCAGGAACAGGGGCACTGTTTGAAACCCGGCACAGCTCCACCCTGCAGAGGCACAGGAGCTGCTGGGGCCGCAGCTTCGCAACACCAACCTGTTCTCAAATGACTGCACGCCAGCTCGTTTGAAAATTAAATTTCAAAACACATATAGGGAATGCATTTTTAAATCTCTGCTTTTATGGAAATACTACTGACTTGAGACCAATTTCCTTAAAATATGTCTAAGGCCACATCAATAGGATTCAGTACAAATTACACTTGGATTTAGCTTCACGCATTTTGAAAGACAAAAGTTATGTTGCTCATTGTCAGCATCAAAAACTGTTCTTCAAAACAATGCATTTGAAGAAAGAAAATAAAAAAGTTTTGGCATACCACATTCTGCACACAGCTACCAAAGGGACGCTTGTTGCAAATTTCACCCAACATACTAAAGTTGATTAAACTTTTAATTGCCGCTTTCATGTAGTTTTAAGCTAGATACACAAGTTAATGAACAATTTTAAGCATCATTAAAGAAATACAGGAAAACCCACAGGGAGGTTAATTTATAACACTAAGAAATTAGTCATTTCGATAAAAGCTAAAATTGGACACAACTAATTTCAAACTGATAAAACCCTTCTAAGTAGATTTGAATATTTGCAGTAGAGCATTTTGTCGTGCTTAGGCTTAAGAGAACAGGAATGTCAATCCTGAATTAACCTTCAGAAAAATAAAGTTACCGGGTTTGGGTTCATTTTCACTTCAGAACCAGCTTCTCCCTCAGGTATTACCTGGCTGGGCTCTGCCAGGCCGGGCTTTGAGCTGCCTCCTGCGCTCACAGAGCAGAGGGAAGGAGGGCAGGAGCAGGCAGGGCTGCACTGGCAGCTGTGCCAAGGCACACCCAGCACCCAGGGGCTCCCAGGCGCTGCACAACACCCACCTGGCTCCAAAGATGTCCTTCTTCGCCAGGTCAATGCCAGAAACCACCTTCACCCTGAGGATGCGGGACTCCTCCTGCCAAAAAACAAAGCAGGTGTAATGGTCATTCTGTGGGTCATTTTCAACATGCACACCTGGCAAGAGGTTAGCAGACAGCAGGAGTGTCTCCTGGGGAGGATTTGGAAAAGAACCTCCTCTTGGAAGGCTTATCTGAATCCAACCATGAGGAGTACTCGACTCCAGTCAGAGCTGTTAAGAGCTCAATAAAGGCAGAGTAAGAGCAGGTAACAGCAGTACATCATAGCAATAATTCTGTAACAATAACAGCAATAAAAGTAGAATATTTGCTGAACAGGGCCATTTCACATTCTAAGTGATCCATATGCCACAAATTTATCCTGCATTGACACTAAAGCTTTTCAAACACACGGGAAATTATTCATAACATTTCATAACATAATAATTCTCATATTAATGAGATGTCTGTGGTGTAAAAATCAAGGATGCATGGTTATAAAGAAATCCTTAAAATGAATTTTTCAAGCCTGTCTCACCACCTTGGTGTACATGGAGAGCTCAAAATCAGCATTCACTGACAGATGGCAAGTCCCGCAGATGCACATCAGTAGAGCATCAGCCTGATGCTCAGTTTATCACTTCGTTACATGAAGTGCCTGAGGAATATGAGTAAAAACGGCCTTTTAAAATTTTTTTTCACCCTGTTTGAAGAACACAAAGAGACCACCAAAACGAAACCTGGAAAGTCTTCTACAAAAACAGGTTCTGCAGTCCTCCATATCAGTGATACCTTCTCTCCTCTGATAAGCCTCCCAGAGCTGCAAGATACTGGATTCAATTACAGTAACCTGAGACTCCGTTCCTTGAAGCCTGTTCAGAAAACAATCACACTTTCCCACAGGTTTCTCCTGGTCTGTTTGCTTTAGACAGCTGAAAGCCAGACACAGCTTTGTCAGCTGTCTTGGCACAGATTTTTCTGACTGCGAGGAAGGTCAGGAGCAGCCCTGAAGTAAAGCCAAACCCGGGCAGCCCGGCTCACCCCTGTGGGAGGAGGCACGGACGGGCGATCAGAAAACAGCCGCCCCACTGGGGCTGTCTGCAGGGCAAGTTCCATCCCGGCGCATGTCCTGCCCGAGGAACTGGGCTGCAGTAAAACAACACCCGAGGCACAAATCCTTCCTGTAAACCCGGAGTTTGCCAAAAGAGCCTAAAGCTTACCTGAGAGGTGAGAAAAACAGCATGTGAAAAAGAACAATTCAGTGGACTCGCATTAGTGCATATGGAAGGTTTTTCCTACATACCCTGTGCCTGCTTGTCTAGAGTGGTTTTAATATACAAAAGACAATGGACTTGCAAGCTGTGATCAAGGGAATTCCTTCCATAAGAGAAGGCAGCACAGAAAAACCCAAGCAGAAACTCAGACTGTTCATTCCTCACTGAAGTAGAACTGAAGAAGTTGCAAGAGCTGTTTCTATACTAACAATGCTACTCAGATTCCCTCTAGCAAAGTCCAACACCCACTTTGCTAGAGTGGCATCTTCCTGCCCTGAGAGCACCCCTGCATATTAACTGAATCAAAAGAAATCAAAGAAAAACACAAACAATCTCCCCCACCATCTTTAAAAGAGAAAAAAAGGCAAGAGGAAGCCCCACTACTGCATGATCCCTACTTGTGTCTTGCAAGGTACAAAAGATGATGCTCCAGATGATCTAAATAGATTCTCCAAAACATACCTGAAGGATCATATCCACTTGAAGTGTCCCAGAAGCTATGACCTGCTCCCTCCTGCGAGAAGGCTCTCAGCCTCTCCTCAACATTCCAATTTAACAAGCAGAACAAGTGCTTCTGCGAATGTTTGTTCCAATTTTCATAAGCATGAAATATGTATACACATACATGTAATGTTTTTAAAAGCCTCCTCAATTAGTCATGAGGTCTACCATATGTACCATATGTATTAACTTTTGCTGACTCCTTGTATTGCAATTTCTTCCTTTATCTCCAAATGTGCTGTGTCTAGGTAAAAAAGGAGTTAAATTATTACAGCAACAGCGAGGTGATCTCACCTCATTGTCCACCAAAAAAATCAGATAAAGGATTGCTTGGCTGGGCACAGCCTGAGATTCAAAGAGTACCAATTACCTGAAGCAGGTTTCCACCCAACCCTCTCTGAAAAGACTGTACCAGAAAATGAGGATTTTGGTTGGTTTTTGTTGTAAACCCAGGGCACAATGACAGAGATCACCAATCACAGCAAAATTCTGAGCAAGAAGACCCAGTATCCAGACCCCAAATAACAAAGTGATTTCCAGCACAAGCAGAGAATGGGACAAGGAGACAGATTGGGAGGATTAAGGAGTAGTGGGATCTGACACGGCAAACAGCAAGGCTGAAGGACAACAAACATCCAGCTGGAGTCCTAATTTGCAAGCAGACAAACGAGAGCAAGCAAAAACAAGGCTGATCAGAGACACAGCAGAGCTCTGCAGGACTCAGGGAGCCAGGTACACACTCGGCAGGAGCAAGGCTTCCTGCGGAGGGTTTCCCTCACACCGAGGGAAACCAGGGCCTCCTCCAGCACCCGGGGCTGGACCACCACTGACACCCTTCCCCAAGCACCAGATGCAACGTGCAAGTGGATGAGGGACGGTCCCTGAACACTGCAAGATGGTTCTGCTGCTGGGCTGAATTCAGCTAAAAAAGCTGAATTAGCCCGGCTGTCTTAAAACAGAAGGAGATGCCAGGAGCAATGGTGTAACCATGAGTCCTCTCAGCTGAACAGCTTCAGGTCCCACATGAGCTGACACTGCTGAGCACACACTCAGACCCAAACTGTCCCAACCGTGACCTGATCCACACAAAAGCTGTGGAGCACAGTTTACTGGCAATTAAGTATCCTGACTGAAAGACTTCCATCAGTGATCAATCACCTGATATATTTTTAAAGAGCAATTGCCAAACTCCCTTTTTCTGGCAAGAGTACCCAATACCCCTTTTTGAGTCAGCAAGCAGTGGAAGCAACTGCACACTACAGGACACAATCTTGGGATACTCCTTCCCTCCCGCTGCACCCAAGAGGCCAGCACCCATCCTCATCTGCTTATCATCCCACCCCATCCTTCCATGAGCAGCCAAATTTTCCTCCTTGCAACATCACAGAGACCAGGAGGCAGAAGATGGCAAGCTGGGAACAGTTAAGGGGAGAAAAGGCTTCCAAAGTCATTTGCCAAGGAAGAATCTTTGGTTCTGCTCAGAGCTGAAATTACACAGCAGAAGAAAATACTTGTCTGGGGATGAGATTGAACAGTATTCACCTTCTGTGCAGGAAGTGAACACTTGACTCTGCATATTTTGTATTCCATTCAATTCCCTGTGTTTTGGAAAGCACATATCCTAAGCTGCTTTTTGAAGCACAGTTTGGAAGAGAAGTTCAGCTCATTCCACAGAGACATTTTTCCATCCTATTTCAACCTTGCCTGGAGCATACAGAGCCTGAAAGGGGCTCCAGGCATGGCCACTCGCTACCCTGGGTGGCTCCTGCTTCCAGGAGCCAGGCTGTGCTCTGTGCAGCCCCAGAGCTGATGCTGCAGTTCCTTCCTGCCCCGCTCTGGTTTGGCGCCTGCAGCACAGAGCCCAAGCGGGAATTCCCAGCAGCACTGAGCACAGTGATTCAATCCAGTGGCCAGGCTGCTGGGAATGCGAGGCTGAGTGTGCATGGGGTGCCTCTGGGGCTGTGAGCATTTCAGCAGCTGTCCCTGCCCACGCTCCTGTCCTGCCCCAAACACAGCGTCCCCAGCTGCTGCAGCAGCCTGCCCTGAAGGGCCTGGTTACCTATTAGTGCTGAGCCCCACTGCACCTCACGTCCACAACGAATTCTGCTCTGTCCAATCATTAACATGAAGTTTACATATTCCTGCCTTCCCAAAACATGTCAAAGGTTACACAGCTCTCCTCTTTGCTGAAGGATAACCTTTACATAGGCTGTGTTCTCTTAGCTGCAGTTCACAGTGCATTTCAGAGGACTCGGCTTATTTAGGTGGAATCAAGCTGTGGAACTGGAAGCCTATTAGAGATCAAAACCCAAACTTCATCAACAGTGAACAAACCTCAATTCACCTCAGAAAAGATAAAGGCAATCAGATGCATTTCCAGATTTAGGAGACTTTTGTATGCATATTTATATGTATGATTCACATTTTGTTAATTCTTTGTTAAACACATATGACATTCACTTTCTCCAGTTGCTCTGAAAAGCCAAGTAATTTCTAAGACCCATTAAAGCACTCACATAAAGCAAACTTATTAGGTGCTGCTCTTGGATTAGTTAAATACCCTGGAGCCGGGGAGTTCAGAGAAGACAGTAGAAGAGAAAGAACACAGGCCAAACACCCTGTCCCGAGCTGCCTTCTCCGCCGCAGGCAGGGCGAAATGCTGCCCGTTCAATGGGGGATCCCAGAGCCACAGCTCAGCCAGCACCAGCTACACCCACACAGAAGAGCTGCAAAACCGACCCAAACAAGCCTTGGAACACACTTCTCTATGCTCTGAATGCACACTGACTGCAAGAAGCCACAACAATCCAGCCTGGTAGAAGAAGGAAAGCTGCAGATGACAGCTTTCAACAGGACACACAATCCCATGACACACGTAACATAGGCATTAAGAGAACAGGCTGAAATAACAATCGATGAGGGTATAAAATTAGAAGGTTGACTCGTTTAAATGAACAGACAAGTGTGAAAGGCACAATGGCTGGATCAATGCAAACCAATATTTGAACAGCTGCCACGCAGACCAGGAAGATTAAACATTTAACGTGTTTTTCCAAAGGCATATAAAACAGTCTCCGAGTCAAACACCCCAGGATGGGCAGGTTGACTCTCCTGCTTTCCGAGCAGCCCGTGTGGGAGGCCAGGCTGGCACCTGGCAGCCGGAGCAGCCCCGCAGCCGCCCCGCAGCCCCTGCACCCAGAGCCGCACTCACCGCGGGACCCCGCGCCAGGAGCTCCGCCAGGCACCGCCGCTCGCCCGCCGCCTGCGCAGCCTCAGCCCGCGGAGGCAATAAATGACCATCACCGAGGCAACGAGAGGAAAGGCCAGCGAGCTTGGGTTTCACTCGGCGAGAGCTTCACCTGAGCCACCTGGGGGAGTGTTGGTTCAGTTCGGCTTTTTTTTTCCCCCTTCTCTCTGCATAGAGAGATTTTTGATTCCAATCCTTGATAGGCGGCAGCGAGGTAAATTTCCACTAACAGCGAGGAGAGAAACCAGATCCCACTGGAATGTTACCTGCACATAGAGACTCTGTGAATCTGGTTTCATCCACTAAGCACCTCATCTCTAGTTTTATTATAGCTGAAAGTTTGCAAAACACAACATACTAACAAAGATAACAGATCTTTAACTCAGTGGTTTGGTGGCAAAACAAATCCAAATGGAAAAGACAACAAACACTTAATTCAATGTTTTAACTGTGGCACTTCTGATTTCCTAAATGAAAACTCACACACAGAGCCTGGTGTGCTACAGACACAGTCACACACAGTCACCCAAACACACACTGCTCTTAATTCTCCCCATTTGCAGGGGGGAAATCAACCAGGATCTGCAGCTCCAAAGCAAAATTAAGTATGCATCATCTAATTAAGGGCCAGTGTTGGCTACAGCAAGCCTAATAACCATGTTAGGCTTCTCCTAAATCTCCCAGCAACTGAAACCAAGTCCAACGGCAGAAGAGTTGAGCTGATTCTTACTTTCATTTGGTGGATTAAACCAATCCACATATGGCTGAGTGAAAAAAATGTGCTTTAGGAAGCCATTCCATGACACCCTCCTGCAGAGAGTATTCCCAAATTGGCTTATCCTCTTCTCACTGGCACCTCCTTAACATCAAACAGTGCCTGAGAGGGAGAATCCAAAAGGGGTGCCCAGTCTGGCAAGCTGTCATCGTTACCCCCAGGGAAGGCAGCTGATCTCTGAGGACATCACAGTGACTTTCTGAAGGCCATAGCAACAGAATGTGAAACTCTCACTATAATTCTTGCAATATCTTACTTATCTTGAAATTCTCAGTGGCAATTTTGCCAACAGTGTTTGATAAAATCTCAGTTGTGCAATGCAAACAAAATCACACACCAGGGCTCTGACCCAAATCCTCACTCTCCTCTGCAAGTTCAGCACAGAAAACAAACTTAAAAGTTCACTTGGTTACAACTCATCTAGCTCGAGCAGGGGCATTAAAATCTCCTTTCAGCTTCACCACAAGCAGCCTAGGAACCCAGCTCAGAACCTTGTCCTTGCATGTGTTCATCACACTCCTCCTCACCAAATCCAAGAGTAAATCAAACTGTGCCTTTTCCTACCCACAGAGCTCTAAACCCTCACTGCAGGATGCAGTGTTTTTGTACAAACCCCATTATTTTCTCCACTGATTGCAAAATTAGAGCAACTAAGCCGAAAAGCTTTTGGAGAAAAGGCAGCTATGCAGTTTGGATCATAAGAACCCTCCCGGCCACAATGCAGTGACCAGAAGCATACCTGGTTCTCCAGGGTCCTGGCTGAGCAAGGATTCCCACTCAGCAGGAATCATACGATGAAGCAAACACCAGTCAGCATGAAAAGAACTGCAGAGTTTGGAGAACTATGGTATTCATAAGCTCACACAACAGAAAAATATCGAGTGTTTCACAATAGTGGTTTAGGTCCTATTGCAGACCCCTAAGGAAGAGGGACTATATTCATGTTTTCCTTAGCTGGAAAGACACACTCAGCAGAAAAAAAAACAACCAGGCAGAATTTCACAAGTTGGTCTTAGAGTGACACTATAATGATGCCACTCTTCCAGGGGGACAAACCAGCAGAAAAGAGCACACAAAACTTGAATGAGCAAGTTACAGCACAGACATCAGGAGTGCTGCATGGGGGATCAAAGGAACCTGCACATCAGTGACAGTGCATGGGACCAGGAGCCCGCCCCCTGAAAGCACACCATTAACAAACAGGCTCAAACAACACTGCTGTCCTCCTGAAAACCTGCCTAAAAGGTGTTTTTACTACATGTTTTAAAAACCCAAATGTTCCAAGTGAATTGTGATCTACTTTTGTAGAAACCCACTGAATTCCATGCAGCTAGATATACTTGAGCAATTTTAGCGTGTTGAACCAGGCCACCTGTGAGCTTTGGA
Organism: Anthoscopus minutus; assembly: GCA_013399455.1. Classification (NCBI taxonomy): domain Eukaryota; kingdom Metazoa; phylum Chordata; class Aves; order Passeriformes; family Paridae; genus Anthoscopus; species Anthoscopus minutus. The sequence continues at coordinate 98,765 of VWYI01037382.1, read as the reverse complement.
AATACCTACGAGGATGCAAAAGAACTTTCATTTAATAGATCTGCTGTACTGCACTAATTATTTAACTTTCACACCTATTTATATCATTAAAGGATTCATATAAACAAAACACTGTTTTCTGCACAACCTCACTGACTGAGCTCTCCAGTGCCTCACCCAGCAGTCACAGAATCACTGGAGTTGGGTCAGACCTCCAAGATCACCAAGTACAACTTCCAATGCCCACCACCACCCTAAGGGCAGGAGGGTTTATTTGCTGAATCATCTGTACATGCCATGCACTTACAGTCTAGGAAATTCTCTTTCCAAAGGAAACCTTGATCCGCTTTTCTCTGGACAAGACAAAAAGTGTTTAATCTTTGGTGGGAGCAGAGAAAAAGAAAAGCCTTTGCTGCATGTTGCTATTAAAAACATGAACAAAGCTTTTACTGGGAGTAACTGGTGCATTTGCAGCAACCTATGACAGTGACTCTCGTCTATGGACCTAGCTTTAAAATGAAAAAAGCAACAAAACCATCCCAAAAACCACATTCAATCTTGATATTGCATGACAGACCAGCACCAAGACCATCTGCAACCAAACTGAACGTTTACTGTGAATTTCAACAGAAAATTCCCAAAGAAATCTTTGGGATCTTCCCGAACTTACTTTCCTTCCCTCTGGGGATACAGAAACCAAACTGATTAATTAAAACATCAAAGTTTTATTTAAACATGTACCCCACTTTCTGACACGCACTAACTGCCATAAAACAAAGGAATGATTATTCTCTGTGCAGGATTTTGCCAGCATCAGGACGCTGGCGTGACACTGGCAAAAGAACAAGGCAGGTTCATTTAATTTCAAATCCTCATTACCCTCAGGCCAGGGCCCACACAGATCCATTACTTTCCAGCAGTACTTCAGAACTTACTAGGCAAAAGACAACCACTAAAGATCCATGTTGCTGGTGGATGTCTGACAAGCCTGTCCAGAAACAAGAAAGGGTCTGAATTCCCAATTAGCAACCTTCAGTAAGGACTCACAAAAGGACCTGACAGGAGGACTTGCTTTCAAAGCAGCTGCTCTACCACAACACAAAGGTTTTTAACCTTTCACCACATCAGCCTCTGATACACTTCTATTTAAATTAGTTTTTTAAAAAAAATTAAACATCTTGAACCGGTGTTTTTTAATCTCGTGAAATGCACTAGGGCCCTTAACATTTAAACTTCTTAAAAGTGAAAAATAATGCCTTACACTTAATACAATCATCTTCGTTTTTCCTATGTGAAAGGCACCCAAATCCAGTGTAACACTGTATTTTAGCCTATCAGTTCCCACAAAAGTCTGCCCATTTATCCAAAAGCCCCCATCAGTACGCAGCAGGCACATGCTGCTCTGTTAACGATGCTCCCAGCTCAGGGCCAGGCTGGGCAGGGCTTGGAGCAGCCTGCTCTAGTGGCAGGTGTCACAGAGCAAGCAGAGATCCTGTACCAAACAGGGGAGGTTGAGCTGCATTCACTCCAGTAGCCCAGCTAGTTGCCAACAGATCACACAAACATGTTTATGTAACCACAATCTATATTCTTGTTAGATATTTAATGATTCCAGACCATAAACCATCAGTGGCTGCACTGTTTAATGACAAAACACACATTCAATAAAACCGTAATCCAACAATAAACTGGGATTGAAGGCTCATTTCTAACCCAGCTAACTCCAGGGATTGATTCCATGGCACACACCCACAGCCCAGAGCTGCACTGCTGGCTGTTCCACAGGAACAAGGAAGGAAGATGGAAGGAATGAAGGAAGGAGGAAGATGGGACAGGGAGCTGCTTAAACAGGCTCTGGTGGAAAAACCTAAGAGAGCAGGAAAACTACGCCAGCAGACAGGAAAATGCCAGGGCGACTCTTAAAAGCTGAAATGCCCCTGAACTTCCTCAGCCTCAGAGAGACACAGGGCTCAGGCAGCCTGGGTGATGGACACCCAGCCAGCCGGGCACGCCAGGCCAGGGGTGTTTGCCAGAGGCAAGTGCTGGTCACGCTGCAATCGCTTTGGGACCCAGAACCCACAGGTCACCTCTCTTAACAGAGTGCCTGAGGGGAGGTGGTGCTCTTGTTACTGCTCTGCAGAGGCTGGGAAAAATGGACTTACTTGGGTGAGAGGCTGCCAGAATGGCAAAGGGTGCTGAGGGCAGAAGCAGAGAGGCTGAGGGAGGTGGGTTTGCTCAGACTGGAGAAGGCAGTAACTCCTAATTCCTATGGATCACAGCCTGACATCTGCAGGGAATTCAGCCTGTACTTTTCACTTTTTAGCTGTTATAATAGCTTATCTGCAGTAGCTTTAGCTCTGAGCAGAAGTTGGGAATGTCAGTTCTCACACAGACACTTCATTTTCTGACAGTTTGTTTTGTTGCATGAATCATCCTATTATCCAACCAGAAATTAAATTACATCTTCCAGGCCTTGGCTGCAGTTAATAATTAATGTTAGTGTATGAGTTTGCAACCTCCCCTGGTAAAAAAATTCTTCCAAACACATTAACATTTCAGTGAGTGCTGCTGTCAGTCACTCCAGCAGTTCACTCCTTTGGCTTCTCTTCTTCACCTCGATCAAGTTTCTTTTTTTAAAATAACAAGTCATAGCCTCTAGCAGTACCTCTTGTCCATTAAAGCTTTGCTCCCTCAGAATTTCTCATCTGAGGGAAGAATCACTCCATTACAGCCTCTGCCCAGATTAGGGGAGAAAAACCAGCCACTCAAACCAGGGGAAAGGCCAAGTCAGTGGGGAAGGGATCTGCTCTCATCAGAAACATCTTGTTTCAGGCTTTTGGTTGCAGTCCTGCTGTTTCCAACCTACTTGCACACCATGTTCTACCTCCTTCTACCCCTTCCTTTCCTGCTCACTTTACAAAGACAGCAGCCCTTGACAAAGATTTGACTCTTTTTGTCCATTTTGAGTATTTATTTGTCATATAAATGGATAGCCTAGGGCTAGCAGGCTCTTCCACCTGAGAACTACAGTGTCTGACAAAGAACAAGAAAACTGTTCAGTTACTAATGCAGGCTTAGGGCCCACTAAATTTGGGCAAATGAACAGGAGCACATTTGCCCAAAGCACAGCCCCTCCTGGCTGGAAGGACAAATCCCACAGTGGAAATCCTCTTACTTCTTCTCCAGTGCACCCACTGACATACAGGGATATGTTATGAACAGCCAAAGATGAGAACTGAATTTAAGGTGGTGTGAAAAATAACTGGAGTAAAAAAGTATTAACAAGAATATGCCCAATGCAGGAGACTGAGTAACTCAGCTGCAGAAGTTCTCTCCTATGCATTGATACATGCATTGAAGGTGCTTTTGAAGAGGAAGAAAAGTAGGTACTATCTTAATTTAAAGGCATTTTTTTCCTTTAATGGAATATGCTTGCCTTTTACACACTGTAAAAGAACAGACTCTGAAGAAAAACAAACACAGTGATAGTGCTACTGAGCGCTTGTCTGGTTTGTATCAGTATTTTCTGCATCTATATGGATGGTGGAAGGCTTGGAAGGGTTTTAGGGAGGTTGGAGCATTGCTTGTTGGATTTTAGGGTGGCTGTTTGTTTTGGGTTTTAGCTGTATTAATTGTTTATGGGGAATTCCTTCAAGATTAGTGAAATTCTATCAATAAATGGATTGTTGCCAGAGCAAGCTCAGAGGTTAGCTCAGTCACTTGTTCCCAAAATGGTACTTGACACTGACTAGACTAAGAAACACTCATTCAAATATTCACCGCTCATTATCTGAAACAAAGGCTGCACTTTGTGTCCTGCCAGGCATTCTGGATGCAAACTGGGGCTCAGTGCCCCCAACAAAAGGCACATTCAGAATCCATGTTTTGCAGAAGCGCTGCAATAGGGTCAGTCATTCAGCCCCCCAGAGCAGGACCTTGTCCTGGGGAAGCACAGATGCATGTTCCTCCCAGAGGCAGAAAAGGGAGGGAGCAGAGGGCACAGCAATGCAGAATTCCTCAGGCAAGTTACAGGCACTGGATCGGCTTCCACAGCAACCTGTTGCCTAAAGAAATTATTGCTTCTACCTGCTTATTCTTGACCCTGTATCACACTGCAGCCTGCAGAGATGATGAGGTACACACAGGGCTGGTTGCTCCTGACACCACAAGGACTTTTAGAGAGCTCAGTCAACAACCTCGGGAATAAAGAACAGGACTTTTCTTCCAAGAACACAAATGCATATTACAGTGACTGAAGCGCAGAAGTGAAAAGCTCTTGGGATCACACAAATTAACACAAGTTTGAGGAACAGACTCGGTTTCCTCCAGGCAGGTTTAAATGAAGTCACATCCCCTTCCAGAAATAACAACATGATCTACACAAAGTCCAATTTTGCTGCTCGATGGTGACCATGCTGTACCAAAGCAAAGGGAGAAAACCAGCTTGGAGTTGCAGAGCCCAAACTGCAATAGCACAGAACTGCCTCCCTCGAGAGGCTCCCACTGCAGATGGGCTGGGGCTCCACAACAACATACAACCCAACACATTCCGTGTGATGGCAGCTGTCCTGTATGCAAGCCCATACTGCAGCCGCTTGTACTGAACACAGCAAAATCTGCCCCAAAGATGAGGTAACAGCTCCAGAAAACACAAATGCCGGTAAGGAATTTGCGACACTAAGTGCTACAGTGATCAGCGAAAAAAAACAAAGTTGCCGGGCAGAGCAATACCCTGAGGGCGACTAAATCAAAGCAAATCACCACACCAGGGTCAGGAGTTTGGTTTGTGAAGACTTAGAGTCTGTGTTAAAGCACAAAACCCAAAATATGAGTGAGGGTGGCTGCGTTGAGATTTATTCAGCGAGCAGAAAGTTTGGTGCAAAAAAGGGAAAAAACCCAAACCTCCCGGAATTGCTGCGGCGCCCAGGTAACGTCACACAATTGCTATACACGCAGGTAACTTCCCATTCCCTGCTGAATGCCACCCAGACAACAAGGAGCAGCATTCTCCCAGGTCAGAGAGCGTGTCGAGAGGGAGAACCAGCCCCGCACGCACAAGCAGCACCGCCGAGGCACAGTCGGATTGCCAGGTGTGCTGAGCTCCCCTCTCGTCCCGAGTTCTGCAAGGAACGTGGGTGAGCACCGAGTGTGCTCCTGCCGAGCCTCGGCAGCGCCTAGCCCCAGGAATCAGCCTGGCACGCAGAACTAGCTGCTATCTGCAAAATCGCGGCTTGCTTTCCAACACAGGCCACAGAGACAACAGGAGCAGCTCCAGCCTCGGCAAGGAAAAAGCAGCACCTTGTGGGGCACAAATCACAGCCTGCTTTGTCAGAAGGAAGCCTGAAAGTCACTGGCCTTGAGAAACAGCCTGCCAAGGAACAGCTCCATGGAAAAGGTGTCCTGCTGAGGGATTTACTCTCTCTTCCCAAGCATTTCCATAAGGAGGAAAAAAAAACCCAGCACAAAACTCCAATACCCAGATAAAGGAACTCAGAGGGATGTTAGAGGAAAAGCACCAGTTCCTCCCATGTAACCAATAACCACCAGGAGAAGGGAATACATCTAAACCAGAAAGAGGTCCCAGCACAACGTGTAAGCTGCCAAAGATGCAGGGCAGCAATGAGAAAGAAATTAATTTTATTATTTACTGTCCCTTCAACTCTTTGCAACAACTTTTTTCTGTTTTGCTCTGACCATCTCAGAGGCAGCATTTCAGCTTAGTCACTTCCCAACTTGCAACAGTCCATGCCTGCAGTAGCCACTAAACTGGAGTAAGCTGGAATAATGAAAGATTCTCACAATTAGTCTTTGCCAAATCATTGCTTGAATGCAAAAGGGTAATTTTTATAGAATAATGAGAGTGCTGGCCAGCCCAGCAGACACCTTCACTGGCACACAAAGCCTATGCAATTTGGTACTATCTTCTGATAGGAATATCCAATATTTCTGCATCCAGGACAGCAAAGTGCTCTCTCTCCAATAGCCCCAGCTCTCAAACCCTGATCTGCACATCTTTCCTCCAGCCTTCCCCAAAAAGTACAAGTGAGGTCAGAAAATTGTAAGAAAACCAGTAAATCAATGTACTCCCTGTCCTATGCTACCATGTACCTCCTACCTCTAAGGCACCTTCCAAGCACTGAAAGCATTTATGGAATATTAGGAAGGAGAAGGGGAAGGGAAGTTTCTCCACGAAAAAGCTTTTTGGAGGTGATCACACAGTACAGGTTGTCCTCTGTCTCAATTACCCACAATCTTGTCTTTCCATCTGACTGGAAGACTGAAGATTTCTCAAAAAGAAAAATCTCCTTAATGTCATTGAAAAACAGCAAGGATGTTCCAGTCTCGGTGGCATCACTGCAAGGATGGGCACAACATTAATGGCCACTTTGAGAGTGGAGAAGGGCTTAAACCTCTCCTGAAAACGGCAGGGAGTACCACTTCTGTGTAAAAAGACAGAAAGAGCACAGACCACAACCAGAGGTCAGAGATGAAACCCAAAGGTGAAGAATTGCCCCCATTGCTGGGCACAAGCCCCTCACAGCAAAGACCACCCCTGGCCCTTCTGCCTCTGCCCACTCCGGAGTTTAACACTGATTCCCAGGGACACGAGTGAGAAGACAAAGGGCAGCAGAACCGAGCCCACCAACCACATCCACAGGAAACACGGGGCCCAGGTGAATGCCAGAGCAAGAGGAATTCTGCAAGCCCCCTATAAGAGCGGTGAACAGCTTCTATCACACAGAGGTCCTGGATTTTTGGACAGCACGCTCACAGGGAGCACAAACACGCACAACGTGTGTTCCTCCTGACCAGCTGTCCTCCCCACACAACCTGTCCAGACCAAAGGCCAGCTGTGGGAGGCAGGGGGTACCTCCAGCTCTGGACCCCCGGATGGGGACAGCACCCCAGCCCTTGGGGTCAGCCTACCCCCACAGCAGTCCCAGCACCCAAGTCCCCAGGGACAAGGCAGCAGGAGATGCCTTGGGGAGCCACGCCAGCCCCAGGACACAGGAAGAGCATGTCTGACCTCCTGGTGGCAGCTACCCCAGGTCACACATCCAGCAACACCTGTGTGACAACCCTGCTGTCCACCAGCCCTGGGCTGCGATTCCAGGCTGGGGGATCAGCTACAGCACTGCCTCACCTTCCCAAAAAACACCAGGAGATGCGAGTTCTAAACCACCAAAACCAGCCAGTTTCCACAGCAACACTTAGCAATGACACACAGAGCTTCCATTGCACACTCCAGCCTCATCAAAGGCTATCTATCAGCATGTGTGCTCCAGCCTGCAGTGCCACCGGGCTGGGGACCCCAACCTCACTTCCCAAATGCCATGGTTCTGATGTCTGACACACAGAGGTGACCAAAAGGGGCGAGTGCTCAGTCATTTCCCTCACCAGGTACAGGCTGCAGCAGCCATTTCAGCACTTACCTCTGACTACACAGGATCTAACTCCTGTCCAAGTTTTGGGAATTTGAAATAAAACCTTCACCCCCTGTAGGGCACAGACACTGGAGCTGCTGGGAGCTGTGTGGCGTGCAGTGGCCCAGGGTACAGGTACCTGCACAGAATTACAGCTGATCATCTCTCATCGGAGTGAAATGAAGAAACACAAATGCAGGTACAAGTAGCTCAGAACCGAACTGACCAGACCCAAAATGAAATGGCAGCAGCACAAGGGATTAAAGGTAAATTCTCATGATGTCGGCAGGCTGAAGAAACCTCCGAGGGTTTTGCTAAATCAATTCAACCAGCGTTAAGAGGCATTTGTTAATAAAAAATGTCAATTGAAACAGTAACTAAAGCGGTGACTAAAATGTTTCAAAACATGCCCGGGTACCAAACCACATTTTGGACAACATTCTAAGGAAGAAAGCGACAGAAGAAAGTGACACAGGCAGGCACATGGTATGAGAAGTCACACTGACAACACATTAGCTACAAACTCCAGCATCTGAACTCCACCGACTTCGAGGCCAGTCACCAACAGCTGTGAAGGGCCCATGGTTTCAACAGCTTCCAAAGGGGCTCTGTCGGGACCTTGCATTAGGAGCACGCAGGAACATGGTGACAAATGACCTGGCAGGTAATCCACACCCAGCCTGTAACCACTTAGCACAGTCTGGTTTACAATGTTTGACTTTCAAACTACAACAAAAACTAGTTAAGACAAAACCAAAACCTGACTGTGCGACTTGACTTGGCACAACCTCCAGTACAGCTGCAGGATGTCCCTGGAAAAAACAACTCTGACCTTGTTCCCAGCCTGGCCAGACCTGCCCAGCACAGCACCTGCAGGACAGGGGGGTCTCCTGGCCTTTGCTGCATCCCTCTCTCCCATTCTGGGGTCCCAGAGTGGCACAGCCACCATCGCTGGGATGCAGCTGGCCCCTAAACAGGGATAAGGGAAATCTCAGCTTCGACACAGGGGAGGAAAATGCAACATGTTCTTTATCATGCTAATGAGAACACAGAATGAGAAGGTAGCTTCTGGGTAAGAGAGGCAACAGAAGCATTGCAACAATCCACTTGATAAAAAATGAAAATTCGGAAAAAATATCTACAGTGCTATCTTAAGAAGAGAACAATCTATTCAGGTTCACTGCCCATTATCCCTCCTAAAGGCCCACATCGAGCTCTGGTTTCCAAACCTTCAGCCAGCCTCCCTCGTGACAGCCTGGGGAAGCCTGTCCCTGTCCCTGCCCAGCTCTCAGGTCACTGCACCCCCAGAGAGCACCCAGAGGCACTGCTGGAGCCCTGATGTCATGGCCACAACCAGAAAGCAGCTTAGGAGGAAGCAAAACACATTTCTGGTACTCTCAGGCTACCAATACCCTGGGAACAGCCAGTTTGACATGAGGATGCCCTCACAAGCAGGACTGGTAGGAGAGGCTCAGCCCCAGAACTGTGGGCAAGAAGCAGCAGCAGAGCCAGCTGAGGGGAGGATGGACAGGAGAAGCCAGCCCTCGTGCTGGGCAGTAGAGGCCAGGCCAGAAGGCACTGCAGACTGAGCAGGCAGCACTCATCCCACTCACTGCACTCCCCAGCACACCCTGCTCCAACAGCAGGGACGCTGGCAGGAGCCGGGTGTGTCACAGAATTGCTGGGCCCAGCCCACCCTGCCAGGGAAAAGCTCACAGCAAGGCTCCCTCCCACGGGGAACAGAGAGGAGAAGTGCCTCCTCGGGCCATGGCAGCAGGAGTGGTGTTACTCACACACAGTCCAGGCCAGGCATGCACAGGAATTACCTGACCCTGAGGACTGAATGTTTTTCTATGGGCACTGGAAATAAGGAATAAAATAGTACTATACAAAATTGACCAGATGGAACTGAACAGCCAAACAGGCAGCAAAGAGAAACACAGAGGTCTTTCTGGCACCCACCCAAACATGTGCCTCCAGCAGTTATCCAAAAGGAGCGCAGGCTGTGCAAGGAACAAGCCCCTCAGTGCAGCACCCAGCACCTGAGCTGCCCAGCTCACTGCTCCTCGGCTCTGGCAGTTCTCCACCTCAAGTGTCCACCCAGCCACTGGGACAGGTATAAACTTTAGCACTAAGACTGCATTCTAACAAAGGTGGGGGAGAGAAAAGGCACATAGGAAGTGAGGCAGGGAGGTGATCCTGCAACCCTGAACTCTGAACAGTGACACCATTCCCACAGCTATAAAATGGAGTTACATGTACACCAGTGCTGCATGCTGTCACTCAGTTCACTAAAGCAAGACCTGCCCAAGACAGCGTGTTCAAGTTCTTTCAGCTCAACTGTTACAAACAATGGCCAAGCCAGTATTTTATAATACATCAAACATCACTGTACCAAGAGCAGAGGTTAAAGAAGCAAGTCCATTGCTCATCACTGCGCAGCAAAGCTGTTGCTTTGTTAATGAGGCTGAATCAGCACAAGCACAAAGCCCAGATCCATGGTTTTGTCCACAAACCACTTCTCCCTCTTACCACTCCCTTCACCACAAACAGCAGGAACAGTTAACTCAAGAAATCTTTAAAGAAAGGTTAAAAATTCCACTTGTTGATTAGGGAATTCATCCATTTAACATTCCCATATGACTACAGATGAGCTGCTTTTAGACAAACTTTCCACAGATTTCATCAGGGTCAGGATTCTAGCCAAAGCTGCGGATTCAGGAGACCCACACAGCCAACTTCACAGCTCCCAGCCATCAAACAGTAGGTGCCCTACCCTCCCTTCACACAACCTTCACCACCACCCCAGCAGCTCCTGCCACATACCTCTGACTTCCATCAGCTTTCCAGAAGTTACTGCAATTCCACAGCCCTGCAAAGACACGGGACACTGCCTGCAGATTTGCACTGGACCACGGCGGGGCCAGGGCACACTGGAGAAAGCAGCATCTCTCTTTCAGCGGTGCAAATCCACGGCATTGGTGCGGGCTGCTCCAGAAGCCATCAACCTTGACTCCCACTGCTCAAATGAAGGGTGAAGGTGCACGTGCACTGTCCTGGGATCGATCAATGACACTGGCACCAGCACCAGCTGAAGCTCCTCAGCACATCACACACACCCAGCTATGCCACAAGGGCCCAGTGCTACGGGGACAGTCACAACAGGCAGCCCTGTAGTACACTCAAGCCCTAAATCCACATTTGGTTCATTTGAATAAATCAGGCTGAAGTAGCTCTGATGGGAGCAACCAGTGCAGCCTCATTTCCAGGCACCTGGGCTGTCTCCATCACCCATGGTCTCGGCCTCCTCTTTCCCACCCCAAAACCAAACACTTCTGCGGGGACTTCATTTTTGTCCATATGGCTTCCAGAGCAGCATCCTCCAAACCTTACATCCCGTGCCACCAGGAAGAGGCCAAAAGCAGATTTTCCCCACTACACCAATTTCCAAACAGACCATCCACGAGGGAGTCATCCCCAGGACAGCTTCTCCTGCACTCTTCTCATCACTCCCATCTCTACAAAATCTCGCCATGAATTTGGTGTGATCATCTACATAACATAAAGATGCTTAAAGAGAGTCAGACTTTCAACTGCTTTCAATTAAACCGACACAGATTACAGGAACATACTTCCACCCTCAAGCCAGGATTATTCAACGCTAGGATCTGCCAAAGCACGGTTGTGCTCCCCGTTCCAAATTGTTCTGCTCCTCTCCAGCAGATAAACTACGCAGAAACAGGAAAACCTGACTTGAGCTGGCAGGACACCAATACAGCCACACTCATCTGTGCAGTGAGGCACAAAAATAAGGTGCTATGGCTTAATGGCAAAGCCCAACACATTCATGGAGTGATTGCTCAGAAGAGCCAGTGTCCTCACAACTAGAGACATTTATTTTGCTCACAGGCAAGGTTCCTAAATCCTAGAAATCAGGATTCTGACAGGCACCTACAGCCTGCCAGCGCACAGGAATTACGGTCAAAGGGAGGGAGGGAAAAAACCAAACAATTACAAATATGCACACCAAGTCTGTTGCCCAGTCAAGACATCACTTAACAGACATAAGACATCTTAATACATTCCATAATCCATCTTAGAAATCAAGTTTCTGGATTAGTTTTGCTGGGGCTTTGAGTTGTTTTTTATAGGCTGGTTTATTTTTAACTGTTTTAACTGCAATTAGCTTCCAAGCCTGTGCAATTTAGCCACATCTCTTATTTTAAAATTAATTACCAGTTCTCTACAGAAAACAATCCCTTTCCTAAGAATTTGGTTTTCTTCCCTCTTTCTGACAGGGAAGAGGAAAAGACAGTGGGAGCAGGAGAAGGGAACACTCTGGCACTAAAAACTGGGCAGCCTAAGAACCCCATGCTGGAAAAAGTTGGCATGACGGTGTGTTAAATACTTCTGAAAGCCGCAGTTCCCGTCCCAGGTAAACCCTGTCAGGTGTTAGTACTGACCTGGCAGCAGCTCCAGTCCTGAGCTGAGCACGCCAGCAGTAAAACCACATTCCTTCCTCCCAGTGCTCGAGGTAGGAGTCACCCAACCCGCACCACATTCCTACCCAGCTTACCCAAAATAACAGTGTACACAAGATTACACCGCACGCCTTCCCGAAAGGGGACAGAGCTGCCCAGCAGCACTCCTACTGCTACAGTAAAACCCTCCTATTGAACACAATGAAACATTTAAGAGGAAGTAGCAGGGAAAGCAAAAGATGGAGAAATTTGTGGAATTAATGAGATTTCTCCGTTCACTAACACTAACATTTAATTGTCATTAAATCAAGCTACTTCTGCACATTGTTGTTACATCTGTGACTGAAGCTGTTGGATAATCCAGCCCTCACTGCTATTGTAAGGCCTGGAAGTTTCCAGCTTGCCCAGAAACTCCCAGTTTATATTGCACAGAGTTTGATTAAGCAAAGGTCTGAGCCCCATCCAGTCTTCTGGGACTGAGAAGTTGCCAGTTTGGCCCAATCCAGCAGAAATCAGTGAGCTGCCAAAGGCTGCACCCACAGCTGCACGTCCGACGTGGCCTCTGGACCCTTAGCAGGCAGCCCTGCAGGCAGCCCCCCCGGCACCAGGAGCCGTGTTTGGTTCAGAAAGGATAAGTTCCGTATCTCACAGAACCTCGCACTGGCTGGAGACACAACACCAAACGAGAACTGCGGGGGTGAATCCTTCCCACAACACCCTGAGATGTAACACCGATTCCTTTCTGACAGATAAGCTCACTCGGCATTCATGCCATGCCTGGTGATATTTTCAAAACAAGCCACAGAAACTCCCGTCAGAGCTCTGCTGCCCGCAACCCCCCGCGCAAGCCGCGCATCTACAGGTGCGGGGCTCCCGTTCGCTCCCGTTCGCTCCCGCTGGCTCCGCAGGAAAATGGCCTCAGTGCCGGAGCAGGGGAGAGCCTGAGCCCATTTCCCGTCACGCAGCGCCCTCCAAGGGCCAGCGCTCCGCACGGAGCCCAGGGAACGCTCATCCCCTCCCAGAGGCAGCCGCGGAACCGCGGCTCCAACACCCGCACGTCTCCCTCAGGGGACAGCAGCCCGGGGAGGCAGCGCCGTCTCTGAAGGGGGTTATAGCTAAAACACTCCCTGTCTCCCTCAGACCCTCATGCTAATGTAAGCTTCCTTAAATGTCTTTACATTCATTTTATAATGAAACTAAGATTTACTTAGTGTCAGCACTAGCGACCAAAACATGCCGATAACTCATCAAAAGCTGGTTTAAAATGCAGGCTATTATAAAAATCTATTGACCTCCTGAGAACCACAGCCTATTTTGATATTCTGCCACACAAGTAGATATGCAAGCCCTGTCATTTATGAAATGCTTCCTTACCTGGACTTTTTAATCATCATTTAAGGTTTACATGCTATCCCCTGAAGCCAGTGCACTTAGAGCCCATAAAAACAATTCAGAGTCAATAAAAAAGTCACTATTCTGAACTGCTTATTGCTAAGACACTGTCAGAGCTGTGACCAAGGGAGGCCCCTCTCACACTCAGACGGCAGAGTGAGGCTTTTATGTAACCAGAATATTCAGAGCAGAAACAACAGAGCTCTCACTTAAAGGGTATCTGTGCAGTGGTGGTGACAAAGGCTGCATCTTCCCGAGGAACTCGAGGGTTTTTCACATAAAGCCTCCAGGTTCAGGTACCCAGTGGGCTGGGCTGGAGCTCATGGGGCCAGGGGAGCATCCCTGGGCAGACTGGCCCCCCACACCGCCCCTTTGCACCTCACAGCTGAGGAGCCACAGCTGCCCACAAGCTGCTTCTCCGGCACATCAGGGCCCTGGCCCTTCACCCAGCACCCAGCACCCAGCGCTGCTCCAGGAGCTGGGAACCAGCGCCACAAAGGGACACAGCTCTGGAACCAGCCCAGCACCCGTCCTGGCAGGGGCTCTGCAGGGACAGCCTGGGCTCAGGAAACATCTCTGGCCATGCCAGCAGAGCGCAGAAGCCGGGTGAGCAGCCAGGTACGGCCTCACCACAGAGACCACACAGCAGGAAACATCCTCTGAAATCTGACTGCAACCTTCTGCAGCACTGACACTGCCCCAACAACTCAGCATTGCCCTGACTTCCAAAGTTTATGGCTCGCTTCAAATGCAAAGTAGAGAAATCCAGCCCTGAGCTCCCACATGTCACTGCTGTCACAGAGTCCAGGGAGGGAGGGAAAATCGCAGCCCTTTTCCCTCCCAATAAATCCTGCTGATCGTGAGCAATAACATCTTCTTGAGGCCTCTGCAGCCTCATCTCATGGATCTGTTAACATGACACTCGAGTATCGGGAAGGAGACACCCTCAAGGGAGATCATTCCAGAGCAACAAATCCACCAGGAACATGCGAACACAAGGCACACATATGTCTCAGACCGAAACAGTTTGCACAGACAGACACTTTATCCATCACAGCACGAGCTGCACTTCACCACTGAGGCAAGCCTTGGCTTACTCCATATCCTGATGTCAGATCCTGTACAGGTGAGCCCCTGCTTTACAGGAATTCCTCCTGTCCATAGGAACCATTTCCATCATAATCAGAACTGGCTTTGTTTCCCTCTCCCCAAAGTGTGTCTTAGTAAAGCAAAGCGCCACACAGGCTCCTGAGGTGCTGAAATCCTTCAGGATCCACTCCTCAGGCACAAGGCTTTGCCCAGCATGGCACACAAGAACTAAGATGAAAGGTTAGGCTGCAGTGACTACATGCAGAATTATTTATCTTGAGGCATATGGGATTGTATCTCACACATCGAGATATTTTCAGGAACATAAGATCCTTTTGACAATTTCTAAGGCATGACAAAATGTCATCTCAGTAGGAAGCTTCTAATTCCAATTGACTCAATCACAAGTCACAGAAGTTGAATAGAACTTGTAAAGAGAAGAATTCTGGAACTGCAGAGAGAAGTTTCACATGTGAACATCTTTTTGCTCTAATAGTTTAAAGTATAAAAAGACGCTCTGCAAGGATCTGTTTTGTGAAGTTCCATTTTTTATTCCAGTAAACAAGATCCAAGGAGCTGCAAGCTTTGCTTCTGTCCAAGGACACTGAGAAAGCAAAATGTTTGTGGATTTGTGTGGGATACATTTGACTCTCAAGAAACCCAAACAGAAACAAACAAGAGGTGCACTTAATTCACAAATATTTTCCACTACAAAGGCTGTAAGTTTCTATATACACCAATATTTAGAGATTGCATGAAGCACCTAAGCTTCCAGGAGCCTGTATAAATATTTTTTCCCAGAATTGCAAAGGGGTTGAGGTTGGCACAAGCCTCTGGAGGTCACCTGGGCCACCCCCTGCTTCAGCCAGAGCTGGCTGCCCAGGCCTGTGTCCCGAGGGTCCCAAACAGCCCCAAGGATGGAGCTCCAACACCCTCTGGGCAGCCTGGCCCAGAGCTGAGGTCACCCTGACAGTGAAAAACTGGCAGAATATGAATCTGATTTACAAGTAATTCTACCTAATTAATATAAAACACTTTACAGTTCAGGTTTACAAGGAAGCTGATGTATGAACACAGCACGGTCTGCCATGATGAACTGCAATGGTTGGCTCATCCCCTGTGACTCAGTGGTCCCCAAACTGCCCAGTGTCCCAAAGCCTCTCAGAGTCCTTGGGCAAAAGGGAGCCATGTGCATGTGGAAGGCAGCCCTGAGAAGCACAGCTCGCACAGGATGAGTGCAGGCCCATACCCTGCAGACACGCCGGCACACGCGCAGCCAGGCCCGCTCCACGCCTACCACACACACCAGCTGCACAAGCAGGAGGGAAGCCTGTGCCTCTGGTCTCTGGGAGAGATTGCTGGTTCTCTCTCTCTGGAGAGCACTCAGCAAGTCCAGCTTGCATGTAAATCACTGCATTTTCCAATCAGCAAATGTGCCAGGAGCGGAAGCACTGCACAAGGCCAACTCAAAACCCTCCATAACCCATGTAAAGCAGATCTGCAAGCTGCATTTCAAACTCAGGCAGGAACAAAGGAAATTAATAGGCTGAATATGTCCACATACACAGTTCAGCCTCTCACAGCTCTCTCACAGCTAACAGAGCTCTGCTTTCCAAAAAATGATGAGCCAAGTCCAAGCCAATGCTAGTGGGAAGTCATTTCCCCCACAAGCCAGCATGCAGAGAACTGTCAGCACACCCTCCTCAGCCCTCTTGAGCTTTACCTTTACTGGAGCTTTCTTACAGCCACCTTCCTGAGAGAGACCACCCTCCCTCCTCCAGGCTCTCCTCTGCCCATTACTAGAGACTCAACAGCCGGTCAGGCTCTCAGGGTCATGAAACCATGGCCCAACAGGCTGTGAGTATCATCTGCACCCTTCTCCATGCCACCCCTCTCTCAGACCCCTTTCCCTCTTTCTTCCACCCTATTTCCATTTGTGGACTGCCACTGTAGTTTTAGATGGTCACTGCTCTTGCTGAGAAGTGTCCAACATCAGCAGATGCACAGCAAAGCAAGAAACAAAGCACAGCCTCCTGTCCCTCAGGCAGTGTGGCTGTGGTCATCACTGCAGCTGTGACATTGGTCACTGCTGAGAGACCAGAGCTTTTCTTTTCCCTGCAGCTCCTTTTCCAACAGCTTGGTTTTGCCTCGGGAGATGAGTGACAAACACATCTCCCTGCCCACTGCTCCACAGGCCAGGTCCCCAGCACCAGCTGGGGCTGAGCATCATGGCAGGAACAGCCCCTGCTCTCCTGAGATCCCTCCACCTCCAAGCCAAGGTGAGAGCAGCCAGCAGATTTCTCCCTGTATCCATTTCTCTTTAGCATTCTGTGCAAGTACCAGCATATGTCAAGGCAGGAGGCAGGGACAAAAGACACAGCGAGAGCATGCACAACAGAAAAGGCAGCAGCCAAGCTCCAGTGCGGTGCTCTCAGCCACCTCCCTGGGACCTGCCAGGGTGGCTCCAGGTTTCCCTTTTCCTCACAGACCACACTTGCTAATATAAACACATATGTTTTGGAGATACCCAGGTTGGGACAGCAAACCCCACTGCCTTTAGCTGTTCCTTAAGGCTGTGCAGACCCCCCAGCAGCCCAGAAGCAAGCAGGGCCCTGCAGATGGCTCGGCAGTGGGCCCAGCTACCTGCAGGGTCGGGCAATGCACCGGAGCTGGCCCAAAGCTGCTTGGGGACTGGTGCCAGCCACTGCTGTGCTCACACGAAGGCTTATGGAAAGAACCAAGGGAGGAGAAGGTTCTCCTCTGCTGTTGTGCTCGCTATCCACATCACCTAACGCTCCTGCAATGCCCTCTCCTCGTCCCTACCTTCACACACATGCAGATTTGCAATCACTCTGCTCTCAGCTTTATAATTTAACAACAACAGAATGACAGCCCCCCTTACCAAAACATCCACTCCTGCCCAGGAACCTCCTTCCCAATGAGAATTTAACGCTACAGTCATCCAGACTTGGTGCTGCTATATTACACCAGGTAAGAAACATCCTCCGTCAGCTTCACCAGGCAGAAGATGTTTTTAATGTTAGTTTCTTCTACACCACAGACTGACACATCACCCGTTGTGTTCAGCCCCACAAAACCGGAAGCAACGCTGTTGTAATTACTATTCACTCCAGCAAAAATAAAAGCAGTACGTGCGCTCCTAACAGCCGATACCCTGAAACCACAGCCCAGTAATGCAGCCTTGCCCATTGCTGATGCTCTATGACACCGGCTCCTAAGAAAAGGAGCATCTGACCAAGGCAATGAAACAAAAAAGGCACTAAATAAGATTGTTAACATTCACCTAAAGTAAACTGGACTGTTCTCCTCATGCCTGTATGATTTGTTTGGTTCTGCAGAAGACATCGGCTGATAAAGCCGGCACACGGCGATTAGTTATCGCGGGTCCTACCTCGCTTATCAGCTCCATCTGCATTGGGGCCAGGCTGTGTCTGACACCGTACCCGGCGCACCGGCCCGGTGGCTGCTCCGCTCCAGCCCCGCGGCCGCTCCCTGGGGACACCGGCAGCACTGCGGGGAAGAGGCGGAGAGGGGCGGCCGCCCCCGCCCGCAAGCACCGCCGGCCGTGGCTCTTTGTTCGCCGCCGGCCCGGCCGAAGCACCCGCGGGCTCTGGGCGGCCGCACCTGCCTGGGGTGCGGACAGCGCTCCCCGGGCCGGGCCGCCCGTGGGCAAGTGGCCGCTGCGGGAGGGGCACGGAGCCCTGAGGGCGGGCAACGCTTGCCCTCCCGGACCGACCGTCGACCTTCGCCCAGTTCCCGAACCTCAGCCGCGGCTCCCGCCGACGGGGCCCCGGCA
>VWYI01037382.1:33779-79848 GCA_013399455.1 Anthoscopus minutus | reverse complement strand
ATGTAACCCAGGATGTGTCCCTGTGGCACCGGGATGTAACCCAGGATGTGTCCCTGTGGCACCGGGATGTAACCCGGGATGTGTCCCTGTGGCACCGTGATGTAACCCGGGATGTGTCCCTGTGACACCGGGATGGAACCCGGCATGTGTCCCTGTGGCACCGGGATGTAACCCAGGATGTGTCCCTGCGGCACCGGGATGTAACCCGGGATGTGTCCCTGCGGCACCGGCATGTAACCCAGGATGTGTCCCTGTGGCACCGGGATGTGTCCCCGCGGCACCGGGATGTGACTCGGGATGTGTCCTCGCGGCACCGGGATGAGCAGGAGCGAAACCCCCGCTGCCTGCGGCTCTCCGGAGCGGTTGGATGTGGTCGCTCACAGTGGCATTTCTTCCCTTGCCGTCACGTGTTTTAGGGACACAAAACACTTTGGGCACTTTGAGAGAGGGCACTTCTGGGCTAAATCAAGTCCTGCTTTCGCTCTAAATGAGCTTTTGATTTGTTTTCTGCCCCGGAGAGGGCTGTGCCCCGGCCGTGCCCCTCCTGTGCTAATGTCCTGTTGACGATCTCTCTGTATCTCCCGGCAGTACGGTGGTGCTTAGCTGGAGGCAGCCCTGACACGTTTATGCTTTGTTATATTTACCTTCAAGTGCACACGTGGGGCTGCTGGCACGGGACAGCTCTGGCACCACGGCCCAGCACACGGCTCTTCTGGGTACTTCTGACAAGTGGCACTGCCTCCAGCTTCAGCAGCCCACCTCTGTGTGCTCAGGTACTTCGTACCTGTTTCTGTTCCACGGAGCCGAGCAGAAAGGGAAAAAGGAGATCCCTTTTTCTGGAGAGATTCCACAGCAGTCTGTAGGCCAGAAAGCGTTTTTCCAGCCTTTCCAAAGCCCTTTCTGGGGCAGGAGGGATGTGACCTCTGCCCAGACAGCAATGCCTCGGAGCTGAGCACGAACTGTTAAAGTCCAGCCTGGGGAGACAGCAGCCTTTGTACTGCCTGGGTCCCTCCTGGCCATAAACTACACGTGGTGCAGGCAGGGCAGGGCAGGGCCAGGCCGGGCAGGGGCTTCCCCAGCACCGTGGCCAAACTGCTCCTGTTTGCCTGGCCAAGGCCAACCCTCGGCTGGTTGAGCCCACAGGAGCACCTGGCACCAGGCTCATCACACAGCCCTCTTGCCAGTGTAGCTTTGCCCCCCCTGCTTTTCACTCACTTACTTGGCTGCCTTAACAGAAGCATCCAGTGAAAACCAGGATTTCAGGAATCCTTTCCTTCAGTCCATAAACACATCTCAGTACTTTGCCTCCCATATCTTTCTGTGCTGGCACCAAGAGTTGGAAATCATCAGGAACCTGGCGTGTTTCTATTCAGGAATGTTTGTATTTCTGAAGTGCAGAATGAAAAAGAAACAGCTGGTGTAATTCAACAGCTGTAACTGGACTGCAATCCCAGCACAGTAAAGATGGTGATACATGGAAGCCTCAGAACCCAGACCTTTTCTGCTGCACATGTTCATGTCCCTCTGGAATCACATCCATGGCTTTTTCCTTGTGGCTCACAGCACCTGGGCTGCTGGTGGTGTACAGTCAGCCAGCATTCCCTCCAACAGGCACTCCCCAGGGAAAAACACATCTGTACAGGAATAGAATGAAAGGATCTCTGAGGCCAGAACAGAAAATTAGTGCCACTAACAACTCAGTTGGATTGCAAAGCTTTAGTATCAAATTCCAGGCTGAAGATTACTTGTTTGTTTGCCTGTGCTTGTTACATGCATAATTCTTCTTTGGAATTGTGTTTACAGTAATAGATGGCCCTGGAGAGATGTAATTCATGTGATAATGCTGACATCAGAAATCTCCAGGTGCAGCTCAGATGATTTATAACTGGCCTCTTTATAGAACCAAGCCCCATGAATTATTTACAATTTTCTGAGAGAAATAGATTTAGTATGTCTTATGGCTGGCAATTCTCCACGAGACACTCCACCCACCTGTGCAGGATGGGAAACAGTGGGGACTGGTTGGAGGAGCAGCTGCCCCCACAGCTGGCACGGGGCTGGGTGGCACCAGGCACAGGGCACGGGGACAACGTGGAGTGATGGCTTGCTGGGCCAGATCTGCAGTGGCTGCCTCGCTGCTTCCCCAGAAATTCCAGGCACCCCTGATATAAAAGTGTAACCTGAACATGGCTGTGTATTCCACCTGGCATCTTCAGAAACTGCCAGGAGATCACCTGGTGCAACACTAAAAGCTCCCCCGCTGCTTGCAGCCGTTCTACACTGCCAAAGCTCAGCCATTTCCAGTATTTGTGGCTGTTCTTTGTTTCCCTGCTGGACTTAACTGTACCAGCTGTTACCCAAATATTGGAAGAGATGCTACTTAGAAGTATTACCCAAATATTGGGAGATGCTACTTAGAAGGTCACTGTAACATGCCAGTAGAGAGACTTTACACTCTAAATCCCTTGGACTTTTAATCATCTACTGATAGCAGACACAAAGAGAATCCAAATAAACCATGATCTTCCCAAATACAGATGCTTTGGATTTTAGAGAATTGGCTTGAACAGATTAATAGAGCCCCGACCTAAGCAGAAAATGCTCTTTAGGAAATGAGCTGGATGCTTCCAGCTCACCAAACAGCATTATGAGAGCAAACTGCTGCCAGAGGCTGCCCAGAATGACTTTGCTGTTCAATTTATTATTTATTTATTCGCAACAGCTCTGGTGAAATACAAAATGAGACTGCAGAAGTGAAAAATCACCCAGACAAGGCTCCCTTTGGTTTGATGTGGCACCAGCTGCACATGGAGTTTGGAAATTCCTGTGTCTTTTAAATTATTATTGTACTTCTGTGACTGCCAAGGGGTATTTAAAATGTTCTGTTCACACTGTATTACTCATTCCAGTGAACTTAACAAATCATAAAAGTAGTAGCAAGGTACAGATTTTATCTGATTAGCTCTTCCATCGTGGTTTAAAACAGGATTTCGTGATTTCTGCAGAGGAGAATAAATAAAATTTTCATCACACTGGGCCGAAATGAGGCTGTATACAGACACACCTCAGCATCTTTCAATATTTAATGGTGTTACTTAACAATCTTTTGCTGATAAAAGGCTTTCCCCACTGCAAAGCTTCTCATGGATGATGATTTTCTCCTTCCTTCTGGAAAAATTTCTTAAGAAATGTTAATATTTTATCAGGTTGCTGTTGGACTAACATAATTGCCTCTGTGCTCTCAGTGTATACCTTCCTTGAAGCATTATTGAAATGGCTGGGGGCTGAGCATGGTTCAGAGCACAGAAAACTAGTAGAAGATTAACTATTTAAAAACATGTCAGTATTTATATTATTGAGAAAGTCATAGAAAACTCATCAAAGCTCTAAGCCAAGCTGAACCCAGCTCCCACAAAACATAAATTGTTAATAGTTGCTCAGTTCCCAGTGACAATGTAACACTGCAGGCATGAGCAAGGAGAGAAAGATTAACCCTGGAGAAGTCGAGAGGAGCCCTGTGTTTCTGTCAGTGATCGGCAGCTTACAGGAAAGGAAAAACCCAACATTTTGGGGCTATTTAAAGAGTAATAATAGAATTGCACGAGGTGTGGTACCACATTGCTTTGGACAGGGGCTGCTAATTGTTCTGCAAGGTCTTTGATACAGTCAGTGGCCTCTTTTCCAGACAATTCCTTGCAGCTTGCCGTCTCTCAGAGCATGAAAGTGTCCTGGCCAGTGTGGGAGTGGAGGGGCCGGGTCCCCAGGGAGCAGTGCCACTGGCAGAGGCCAGCTGGGCAGTGCTGCCACAGGGCAGGGGCTTTTCTTCCAGCTCAGTACATAACCTGAGGATGTTTTACCTTGCTTAGCCCGTGAGCAATCCAAATACCATGACATTTGTTCTGCAGACTGTTTCTTTCACTTGGATTTCACATTCTGTCTGCGTTAATGCCTTGGCTTTGCTGGGGTGCGTGTGGTACCGAGGATCATAGGCAGACATCCCTGGGGAGGACAACAAAAGAGAGAAAGAGGAAAACCAAAATGAAACCTGAAGCATTTAAGGGAGTAAAGTTGCTCAGATTTACACTGCATCAGGCTCAATGAGCAGTGTGTGAGTCCCAGCTGCGTGTGACACTCACTGTCTGGGTGGGTGGCAGCGAGGGAGAGCATCCAATAGACCCTGGGCTGAGAGCTGGGGATAGAGTCAGCCACGGGAGGTTTTCACAGCTTCCATGGGAATATGGGTTCAGGTGAGTCACAAGGGCCTGAGTCAGGCCCAGAGCCTCTAATCTCTGGGGCATCTCCCCAGCAATGCTGTCCTTCCTGTTCCACCACACCACAGACCACTGCAGGGACAGGAGCTCTCCCTAGCGCTCCCTGGGCTGCTCACCCCTTGAGGGAGGAAAAACCCCAGACCCAAAAGACTGGTGTAATTAACATTCAGGCTCATCTTGCTTGCTCTCTTGTCCCTGGAACTGGCCAGAGTGGAAAACCACCTCTGTCTGTTGGTCTCTCTATAATTCTACGTAATTTGATTTCTCCTGGTTCTTATATTATGGTGCATAGGGAATAAGTATCAGCTGTCCATCTTCTCCAGAGATTTGTGCTTTAACAGGCCCATAACCTTCTCCTCCAGTCCCTTTCCTGCTGCCAATCTGTAGCACACCAAGTCCCTCCAAGATCCCCAGCTTTCCTTAACCTGTGAAACCTTTCAAACAACTCATTTCAGCTCTAAGCAGTGCCTTTGCAATCCTCACCCTCTTTTCCTCCCCTCCCAGCCCATTACAGGGTGGCTCTTGGGAGCAAGAGCCATGACAAACACAACCCTGAGACAACAGACCTGCACCTTCCTGCAAAGCACTTTTTGGCTGCAGGTTTGGTACTTGCAGCATTGGGCTACCCCACCAAACATGGCTTTTCCACCACCCCAACACACAGCCGTGCTGGGATTCTCCACATGAAATGTGTTTGCTGAAGGCACAATTCCATGTCCAGGATCCTGCAAGTGTATTTTTGGCTGCCATAGCCCCAGTGAAAATCCTGCAGCAATGCTTTCTGGAAGGAAGGGGGAAGGAAGGGAGAGGTCAGCTCAAGCTCTGGAGCCCTGCCCCTGGGAAGAGGAACACAGGAATCTGGGTCTCATGGAAGTTTCCAGTTTGTTGCCTGTATTGCTCATTCTGTGCAGGATTATCAACAGGCAATTTGCACTAAAATCCCTCTCTGCAGACCTTTAAGGAGACATTGCCGTGTCCAAGCTGGAGAGCTGTGGGAAGGAGCCCAGCTTTTGTAAATCCTCTGTCATTCCTGCCCCACACTGTAATCAGCCCCACCCCACCCATCCCATTGCAATTCCAAGTCAGGCATGCATATCTCCTTTCAGGGCGGAGATTTCTCCTGCACTTTGGGTTTTGTAACCCCAGTGTTTGGGCTGCAGCTGGCAATCATTTCTCCTGTGTCTGCAGGGCACAGAATGGCTTCTCCCATTCCAAATGCCAAGTGCAGCACAGTAGCTTTGTGGAGGTTTATCCAAGTTAGGACAAGTCCTCCTCCTCCGGGGAGATTTTGGAAGCACGAGGACAGATCTTCTCACAATGGGCTATCCCTACCTTTAGTGTCATCTTTCTAAAGGAGCATTCACTTACCTCAAATACAAACAGCCTCAGGATTTTGCTTCCTGTGGAATTGAAGGCAGGTCAAACTCACAGTCCCACCTGACCATGACTGAAGGAAGCAGGAGTCATCACCAAGACATGATCTTTAGAGCCTGGAAAGTGTGACAAGCATACAGTTAATAAGAGACAAACTACTTCTGTAGGGTTTGGCAAGAAATCTCAGCCCCATCTTTGTTCCTGTCCAAAAGAGGGATGTTTGATATCCCTCTCTCAAAAGCACCAGTGAGCTTTACCATTTCTGTGCCTTCATTTCAGTTGTGTGAATTTGGCCAATACTGCTCCTGAAAGCAGGTGTAAGAACCATTTCCATATAGGACTATAAAGATCTGGGAGAAAAGTGACTTCTTGTGGTTTCCTTCAGGTGATATCCCCAAATCAAATCAAATCTTTTAGGAAATACTTGCTCTTTAATGACATATGCTTGTTAGAAGAAGGGTGATAATAACCTGGAGTCCCTGTAAGATCCTTGAGCACAGAAAGCAACAGCATCCCTCTTGAAGGGGTGGGAGAATTGGCTCCAACCCCATGAAGTGCTTGCCAGGATGTGGAACCCATCCCATCATCTCACACTGAGGCATTTGGATGCCCAATGAGCTGTTTGGTTCCATTTGGGTTTCTACTGCTTTTTAACCTTTCTGTGCACTCAACCCAAGCAAGCTGTCGCAGCACAAGTTTTTGACTGAACTTCCCAAGGAGCCCTAACCCACAGGAATACTGCAGCAGTGGGTACTGCAGCAATAAAACTGCAGAATGTCAGTGTGTAAGAGTTTCACTAGGATTTCTGAGTGTGGCTGCACTAGGGAAATGAATCAGTTGTCTGTGCTTAGTGGAATTATCTTTATAAACAGTTCACTTGCAGACTGAGGGGCATACCATGAAAGCAACCATGTGCAAAACAGCTGGAATATTTTCCCTCTATTCTCTTATGCTGTTTGTCTAACTTCAACTCAAGCTGTCCAATATTTCCCCAGAGACTGGGGATGGTTTGGGAAATGCAGGGTCTCCCTCCAAAACAGATTCCCACCGGTCTAATGATCAATTGCTTAGGATTAACAGTACAAGAGAGTTCTGGTGTAGGCTAAGGAATGGCAGTTAAGAAAATCCATATTCCAAAATACTCCTGGAAGTACTCAGGGTCAGTCTGTTGAGGAGCCCAGCAAGGCACTTCCCCTTGGCTACAGGTAAGGCCCACATGGCACCCTTGGCCCAGCGTCCCTGGCTGGACAGGCTGAGTACCACAGAGGAGGGAGGAGGAAGAGGGAACAAACAAAGCAGAGCAGAGGGAAACAAGAGGGATTAGTTAGAGGAGAACTGGGAGAAGAGTAGTGAGCAAAAAGGGTGAGTAGGAGGAAAATCAATCTGAGCTGTAGGTGGGTAAGAGGTACATAAAGCCATGAAGATTGGTACCAGATTAGAGTCGTGAGTCAAACACTGAAGCATGAAACAAGTCTACAAAGGGTATCCCAGATTCTTCTAATTCAAAAACTCAGGGAAACAACCCCTCTGCCAGAGATCTGTTGCACAAACCCTGTGTTCATCATGTGCAGTACGTAATGCTCAAAGGTAAGAGCTGGATGGACATAAGTGGGGTCAAGTGGTGGCACAGGTTCCAAATGTGCCCAGAATACAAGAAAAGAATAGAATGGGATTAAGAATTGTGCAAAAATGTAAAAACTGAGATTGCTTTGAAATACCTTATCCTGAAAAAGGAGGAATGTGTATGGTTTGTATTTACAGAGCTAGCTTGGGCTCTGAAGAGGAATCAGTTCAATCCACTCAGCCTCCAAATTACACTCAAGGACATTTTTCTTCAATCAGCCACACAGAGAGTAGAGACACGTACCTTGGCATACCAAAAATGGCCAGTGCCAGATTACACAAAACCTGTGCTGTTTTCTCTTGCTATAAAACCTTATCTGCCTTATTATTTATTTCTGTAAGGTTACACTTCTTTTTAGCACCCTCAAAACTTCTAGTGGCCATGGATGAAATTCAGTCCTGAGCTGGCAGAACATCATGTGGAGACTGTTCTCCTGGTGCTTCCATTTCATCTCCATCTGGCATGCCGGGAAGAAGAGCCAGGAGCATGCAGTGAGCGGCACCTCCTCTTGCCAGAAGACCCTCCAGGGGCAGAGCATGCTCTCCAGGGATAGGATGACATTCCTCATGTACTCAAACCACCCTCAAAAGAGCAAACTCCTTCTCTGGCACTGAAAGATCCAGAGATAAATCTTCAGCAGCAGGGAAGACATACAGATCTGTAAAAAATACCAGCTGAGGCTACCTGAGGTTCAGAAGGTTGGCATTTCTGTACCAGATAAACATGTTTTGCATTTCTGCTCATAAATCCTGAGCACAGCCCTTTGTGCTGACACTCACGGGGATGGCACACATGACAGAGGGAAGCTGGGGGCAGCACAGCTCCATCCACCCAAGGGAGGCTCCTCGAGCTTCTCTGGCAAGACAACAATTTGCAAGAATTCTGAGAGCAAGAATAGGAAATAGTAATCAGCCAGAACCTAAATGTTTTGTTTAGCTGAGGGTACAGCTTGAGCACTGCAGGGAACCCGATTCCCAGCCTCCCCAAACAAGAGTCAGGAACAGTTCTCCAGAGATGTGTGAAACTATTCTAGAGTAAGGCTGAAAGCGTGGCATCTGTGTGAGCCTGTGCAGCTCCTTTTCTTGCTGAGTGGGAGGAAGATTAGTGGAGAGAGAGAAAAGACATCAGGGAAGGTATTCTGTGTTGTCAAAAGCTGCAGCACGTGTAACTCTGTGGGAGGCTGCACATCCTTACGGAGTCCCCACGGACTGCGGCTCTGCCTTGTTTCTCATCAGCCAGAGCTGGAAGCTTCCTCCTGTGGGCACACACCTCTAACAGCAACATCTTATGGATTTGTTTTGGTCCAAGTGACAGCGCTTTGGAAGAAGCTGCACAAATTTAATGCAGATGTGCCTACATCGAGATTGCTGACATTTTTATAGACCAACACACACAAAGCATAAATCACATTTACCAGCAATCCTGTGCTTAGGCAATTCCACTCTGCTTGCTTTGGGAGTTTAATCAAATGAATGCTATCACCATCTAACATCGCTAATCAGCCATTTTAAGCAGTAATGGGGGCTTGAAGTAGGATGAGTGAGTGAATTTCTAGTTAGCTCACGCTTCCCTGCATATTAATTTGAAGTCTTGNAAGCCAGGAAAAGAAGAAAATGATGCTGTGACAACTTATATACATATATGTGTGTGTGTGTGTGGCCACTTTACTGTAATGCCTTTATTCTATATATATTTATATTTTTTATTTTTTTATATTTTATATTTTAGTGTATATTTTATATTTCTATTTATATATTAATATATATTTTATATTTATTACTACATATTCTATATTTTTATTTATAGATAATATAGATATTTATATAGATATTTTTATATATCATACATACATATGTATGTGTGTGCATATATATATATATATGCACATCCATGGCTCTCAGTACAGGCCCACTCAAGAACATGTTACATAAAATGACATTGTGAGGTGGCTAAAAGCAGCAGCTTCCCTCACAAACAAACAAACTGACTCACTTTCACATGTCCCTGGTAGAACAGAGGGATGCTGCTACACGCTGGATAAACCCTGTGGATCCTGGGGACAGCTGCTTCCCCAGTCCCAGCAGAACTGTGAGGTCCCATGGCAGGACCTGGCTGCTCACAAGTGGCTCCCACCTGTTCCTGTGTGCAGGGAACCAGTGCTGGAAACCCAGCACAGAGCTGGGTGTCCTCCTGCAACAATAACACCAAAAATAGCAATGCACACAACCTATGGTTCCTTTTATGTCTCAAACCTCTGCTTCCCTGCCCAGACTGGCTGCCCATGTGTGGAGAGAGCGATTGTAGGGCAGAATAATCCATTAGCAGCATCTGGATGCATTCCCTGCAGCCACAATTTGTCCTTGGTGTTCTCCCTTTCTCCTCCTCAATTGTATTCCCTGCCTGCTGGTGTGTGAGCAGCATTTCAGTCACTGGAATCACTTCACTAGGACATATCACTTGGAATTGCTTCACAGATTATTTAATCTCTGTACAATGCTTTGAAATTTGTAAGTAATAGCATTGCTATGTACCTTGCTCTCTCCTGGAGGATTTGCCTACTACTGCGAATTTCCATGGAATTACTGCTAGAATTGCCTGGCAGACTGGTTTCTCCCATCTTTTTTTTTGCATGCCAGCCAGTCAGAACAGCAATGTGCACTATCTGGGATAACATCCCAAAGTAAACGCCCGCACAGAGGGCTCTGAGTAATGTTGTAGTAATTCCTGATCACAGAAGTGCCTCCAGGGAAACATGGATTCCCTTTTTAAACCACATAAAATAATAGGAGGGTTTTGTTGCTGCTTCAGCCAAGCCAACACATGTTCCCTTCCCTCAGAAAGTATGAAAGCAGCAAATTACCCCAAATGGGCCTGGTTTTGTGCAGACAACAATGCAAGTCATAAAATCAATAATATCCCGAAAACAATTGCCCAGAGCTGAACAATGGGATACACTGGGTGACAACTAAGCAGGAATAATGCTCCCTTAAGGACAGACTCATCACAAATCACAGAAGACAGGATGCAGCCAGAAAAGCCTGAATTTTGATTTGTGACAACACAGACTGAAAGGAAGGGAAAAAAAATCAAAACAAAGCAAAGAAAAAAACCAACCTTCTACTGTAAAAAACCACCAAACTCCTTAACAAAAAAAACCAACCAAACAAAAAAACACCCAAACAAACACCACCACAACAAAAACAAATAAGCAAAACAAAGAAAATCCCAAACAAACAAAAAGCCAACCAAACAAGAAAAAGAAGGCTTCATAAGTGTACTCTGATGGGAACATTTCCATGTTCAAAAGGGTCCAGAGACCAATCTGTGAGCAAAACTCATCTTCACACTGAAATTCCAAGTGGGAGCCTGAGAAGGAATGAACACTGCACAGTTCCAGGACTAAATTAGTTCAGCTCTTCCAGGGAGAGGAAATTCAGAAAGAATTCAAAACAGACACAGAGCTCGGGCCAGTGATTTTTAGTTCCTCAGTCTTATCCTTCATTTCCAAATACCCCTGCAAGACCACGTGTATATTCTGCTGCTCTGAATGTACCACTGCGCCGGCAGCATTTGTCATTTCCCAGATCCCAGTGACTCCATCCCCTCCTGCTTCCTAAACTAATCCTGAGTGACAGCATGTAGATCTAATGCTTTAAAAGCAGGACGTGAAAGCCAAATGTGCTCGGTCAGGAGCTGCAGCGAAGCTGGAAGCCGCAGGTCAGTCAGTCCGTGCTGTTCTCTCTCAGAGCTCACGCCGGAATTCAGCGGTGTGGTTCCCCCATCTGTTGGCAGAAGTGAGGAGTAACACCGGAGCTCCTCAGGAAAACAGACTCGGATTCAAATGGAGCCAAGGGCCCCGTTCTGTGTTCCTCAGAAACCTCAGCCCGTGATTTTGGGCTTGGGGAAAAAAGCTCCTTCTCCACCTGGGAAACGTCCCTGCTGTGCTTGGTGGAGAGGTTCTACAGACACATGGACTTGTTTAAAATCCATCGATTGGATGGATCATAGCCAGAAAGAGGAATGCACAGGAAACATCATTTTTTTGAATAGCTGAAGTAGGAAAAATCTCCACACCTCCACGTCCTTGCCATGAAATTTGTGTTAGGATTTCTGTATGTCTGTAAGCACAAGAGGATCACTTACCCACGCAATAATGAGGCACACTCCAAGTGCAGTCTGGCAGCCACTGCTCCATCTTTGTGGGATTCTCTGCTGGGCTGCACTAACCCCAGCTAGTTATTATACTAGCAATTCAGTTGGAGTGGAGCCTGATTAAAGCTGAGCTCTCTCCAGCAAGTGCCAAACGTGAGGCAGGAAAGTACCTGGGCAGAGAAAATCTCCCTGGAGACACCTGTACACCAACACATGAGTCTCCTGCTAATGTGCTCTGGCAAGAACTTCTAAGGTCCTGGCACAGCATGAATCCACCCCTTTTATTGATTGAGTGACCAGTATTCCATCTGAAATCACATTGCTGCGTGAGGGGCACGAGGGCACAGGTGCCCCTCTGCCAAGGGTTATCTCTGGAGCTGTGGCTGCTATTGATCTGTTGGTTCCTTCTCTTAGATACCAGTGTTAGGAAACTGGAGCTTCCAAAAGGTCTGGGCTCAGCCTTCTTGAAGTTGAAATAGAGCTTTAGTCTAGGAAGACCTCTAATCTATCAATTTTGCCTGAAAGTTTTTCATTTAAATGAGGGAGGAAAAAAGGAGAAAGAAGAAACTCTCCACATTTTAATATGGAAAGGCACAATTCTTTCAGCATGCAGAATTGCCACCATTTATTTTCTGCCTACAGACTATACGAAGTTGTAGCATCTGCCCTTTCTTCAAATTAATAATTTGCAAAATTACCATCGAAATGACTTTTGATTCCAGTTTAGCTGAAAGATATAGAGAATTAAACTCTTTTCCCCTCATTAGGATTAATTGATAGAGAAAACAATGGAAAGATGAACAGGGAGAGGATTGCTTAGAAAGACAATCTTCATTATCCCCTGGTTTCTGCACATTAAGAAATGAGTCAAATAAGAATGTGAATAAACAAGTGTGTTCAGAACTGCTTAAATACAGAATTACTGATATGTATATCCTTTTCTATACAGTTGTGTTCCAAACCCTGACAAAACAACACGAACAGGAATAGGAATTGGAAAGAAGGAGCAGTGGGACAGAAAGAAGTGGTTTTTTGACTGGGCCATGTTGTTATTTTGGGGTGAAGGGGAGTGAAAGATGAGACTGAGGAACAAAGGAGAGGAAGGAGGAGAAAAGTCCCAAAGCAGAATTCCAGCAAAATTCCTGCTGGAACTGACCAAGACCAGGCTCTGAGAGGGGCAGTGGTGGATGCTCCTCCTCCTCATAGCCCCAGCACAGGGAACAGCTGCTGTTTCCCTCAGACATGGATCTGTGCTACTAAGTGTAAAACTAATATTTGGGCTAGGCCATTAGTCACTGTTAAGGGGCCCTTTTATCTCCAGTAAACTCCTTCCTGACAGGGTGTCCCAAAAACCTCACAGCAACCTTGTGAACACTGAATTCAAAGCCAAATGTTCAGCCCTGGACAGGAGTTAATGTCCTGCACAGAATGGGAGTTGTCAGAGGTGCAAGTAAAATCTGCTGCTTTGTTAAGCCAAAATGTTCCTGATTTTAATTAAATTTGGTTTTATTCTGGTATGAGGAATTTGAGGCAGGCAGTAAAACAGAAAAGTGCTGACAGACACAGCTCTGGAATTCAGCATCACATTTTTGGTCTAGGAAAACCAAGTCTGTTTGAAAAAGACTTTTCTGGCACAGGAAAATTGAATATTGTTGCTGCTGAAAAAGAAACCAAGTGATCTCTCCAATACCTGCCAGTCCAAAACAAAGATCACCTTTAGTACAGAGCAGCAGCCCATCATCACTTTAAGAGATAAAATTTTCCAGTTTTTTATATTGAATCAGATCAGTAACCATATCTGCATTCCACTTGCCCTAAATTGCATGATTTGTGAACCAATGTGCATATGGCAGAACAGCACTACTGTCATCCCTAAATATGACTGCTTTATCTGTTAATTAATTTATCTGCTTATTAATGAGCAAACCCATCAGTTAACAATATCACTCCTGCACATTCCCCGACTCTCCAGTCCTTCCTCAAAAGGATTTGGGAACCAGGAGTGCATTCTGAGCTTTTAAAAGGCCAAAAGGTTAAAATCCTGTAGCACTTCCAAAGCTCTCTGTAATGCTGTACAGTCCGGCGAATAAGGAAGGGTGAAGCAATCCTCTCATTTAGAACGGAGCCAGGAGGGGGGTCCCAGCTATCACCAGAGCTTCACCGCATCCTTTCCGCGGGCTGCCGCTGGAGCGGGGACCTCTGGAGCACCCCGGCCCCGCACGGCAGCGCCTCAGAACCCCCGGCCCCCCGGCAGCGCCTCAGAACCCCCGGGCTCCCCGGCAGCGCCTCCCGAGGGTGCCAACAGCGCCCGGAGGGTCCCTCTGGCCCCGAGCCCGAGCGGGGAGGCGGCGGCGGGAGCGGCCGCGCTGTGCGGAGCCGGGGCCCCTCCCCTGCTCCCCGCCCGGAGAACCGGGGGAACCCGTCCGGCCGGTNGGGCTGCGGGGCCGGTGGAGCGGGGCATCCATCACCACCGGGCACGTCCGGCGCCACCTCCGCGGGTGCCGCGCTCGGTGCGGGCCGGGGGTCGGGGCAGGCTCTGTCCCCGCCCGCTCCGCCGCGCAGGAGGGGCCGGAGCTGACCCCAGGAACACCCGGAACGCCTTTCCTTCTTTCTCTTTCCTTCCCAGAACATCACCTGCTCGGAGCCGGGACCCCGACTCCTTTGCAGGGTTTAAAGCCCGGCGGGACAGCGCCCGAACCCGAACCCCGCGGGAATCCGCGTCCCCCTCGCTCCCACCCGCGGGATGTGCGGCCGGTGATCGCGGGACCTAGCGCGGAGTCTCTACAGCCTGGGAGTTAAAGAAAGCGCAGGAGGGGAGGTAAGACACGGGGAGCCAGCGCAGCTCGGCCCCCCGGAGCCCCTCGGGCACTGACTCGAGCTCCCGGCCGTGGGCTGATTGCCCTGCTCCCGGCTTTTACCCCCCTATACCTATAAATGATGAAAATAGCCTTCAGGGCTGCGGGGTGATTACTCATTAGTTAGTGTTTATACAGCCATCAGAGCAGCAATAGGTTTCTGCACTAAGGAACAGTAATTCTGCAAGAGAAAATACTGGACAAGTTACTTGTGAGGTCAAACAAAACAAAAAACCCCAACAAACAAACTAACCACCAAAAACAAGTCGATGTCTTGGTTCTGTTACTTCGTGCTTCATGCCTATAGCTTAAATAGCATCCCTTCCTTGGAGTGGGGCTGGAGCTGTGCTAAATGGAGCAGCTAATGGAGCATTTCACCGCTGGCTCGGGTGTCAGCAGGAGCGGTTTGAAACCGAAGAGACCGAACAGCACCGGGAGCTCAGGCAGGACTGAACAGCACCGGGAGCTCAGGCAGGAGAGAACAGCACCGGGAGCTCAGGCAGGAGAGAACAGCACCGGGAGCTCAGGCAGGAGAGAACAGCATCGGGAGCTCAGGCAGGAGAGAACAGCATCGGGAACTCAGGCAGGAGAGAACAGCATCGGGAACTCAGGCAGGAGAGAACAGCATCGGGAACTCAGGCAGGAGAGAACAGCACCGGGAGCTCAGGCAGGAGAGAACAGCACCGGGAGCTCAGGCAGGAGAGAACAGCACCGGGAGCTCAGGCAGGAGAGAACAGCATCGGGAGCTCAGGCAGGAGAGAACAGCACTGGGAGCTCAGGCAGGAGCGGTGCTGGTAGTGAGTAACAGCGCGGGCTCTTTGGGGTCCGGGTGAGCGGTGCTTGGCCGGGGCGAGCCGGGGCCGCTGGGGCTTGGGGTGGCCGCCTGGCCCTGGAGCAGCCCCCACCCGTGTGGCTGCTGCTGGAGCCCCTGGATGAACTCCCTGTAAGTGTCTGAGCTGCATCAGCCTTGCTCGGTTTTCTCTTTGGTCGTGGGTTTTGGTTTGTCTTTCTCCTCAAAGCCTGTTTTTGAAGTAGAGTCATATCTGGCCATTTTTGAAGTTTACCTTGTCAGCCTTTGCACTGGTGGTCACCTTAGAGTCTGGTTGATTTTGTACCTGTCCCAGGCCTCTATTTGTCTCTGTGTTAACTTGTAGCTATTGTAGAGATTATTTCCAGTAACTTCTAAACTGTTCTCACTTAATTCTGCCATATAAGACAGCGTGTGAATATTCTGGACCTTTGCTTTGGAGTTTGAGATGGTGAATTCCAAAAGCCACTTGCACTGAATCCATTTTAAAATGAGCTGCAATTTATTTCTCTGCTCTCTTGTCGCTGTGGCTGTTGTTTGAGGGCCAAGAGCGTGAAGCACTGCCTGCTCTTAAATATGGAAAAGGGGGTTGGTTGGTGTTGTTTCAGATCGGAGGGGTTTTGATGTTGTCCCTGGCCTTGGGCTTTGTCAGGCCCGTGTTAAATGAGATGCTTTGTGCAGCTGTAATTGAATGCAGGACGTTGGCCAGGAGCTTCTGAAACCCAACCCGGGCTCTGTCAGTGACTTACCCAATGCCTTGGGCAAATCACTTAGCCTCTCTGTTTCAGTGCTTGTCGGGCTGAAGGGCAGGATTCTATTCCATCCTCTGAGCCCTGCTCGGCAGGTGACAGGAGCTCTGTGGCAGCACTGCTTTGTGGCCAGCTCACAGAACCTCTCTGGAACGTGTGCTGGGTTTTCCCCATGTGCTCTGATAGAAACTTGAAACAACGTTTTTCATCTGACAATTTGACAATCGATGGTGGTAGGAAATATGTACACTAATGTCTTTACAAACAGGGAGTGGGTGTTAGTGTCTTTGAAATGTCTCCACCAACCTCAAGCCCTGAGTTTATCACAGAGCCCAGACAATTTGACTCCTGAACCTCAGGGTAATGGGACAAAAGGCTCCACACGAAGCCTATGGCAGAGCTCAGATAGCCTGGCTGTCTGATCTGTGGGTAAAATGCCAGGTCCTAGGCGGCTCGGGAAGGCTGCAGCGTGCTGGTGCCTCAGCTGACGGTCAAAGGAAGAAGACAACACACACTCAGGAGCTCAGGACAAAAAGAGGCTGTGCCCTCCAAAACCCCGAGAGAGAAACTGCAGGGGGTGCACCCCAGAACACTCTCTCCCTTTATTTGAATACAATTGCAGCACTCCTCTGTCCCCTTGGTGGACACTGGCTTTTCATAGCGTGATTTTTCCTCACAATGGGCAATAGCAGCAAGTTCATGGATGATCTCGTGGGCACAAAATGCTGTACAGTGATGCACAGGGAGATGTAGAACACATTCAAAGAAAAAAGGGGATGAGGAGAAGCACTGTAAGGGAAAACAGGAAACAAACCAAGGAAAGAACCATTTGCCAAAGTGACTCTGTCCCTGAGAGGAGGGAGAGGAGCAGCATGGAAAGGTCTGGAGAACTAAGCAGAAATCTCTCTTTTTCTTCAGAAATTTTGCAAGGCAAATAAATTTCTTGATTTTTCTAAAGAATAGGTTTTTTTTATTGCACGCACACAAGGTGGAATCAGCCAATAAACCATTCTCTACGTTATTTCATTGCAGATGGAGCCTGATTTGAAGCTGAACACAGGGGAGTCCCTGTGAGTGGCCAGTGCCAGCGCCTGTGATGCAGTCTGGGCTTCAGTCACATACTCCACTGGATAAAGGTCAGTTTAGGAAAATGGCTTCAGTGACCATTGTAGATGCTGCCAGAAAAGGTGCATTAATGGAACCTCCAATCTTGGTAGCAGGAAGTAACAGTTCTTTAGTGCAGTTAAAAATATCTGCTGGTCTTGATGGTGACAGTGATTGCTAGGAAAAAAAACTCTATAAAGTTCCAAAAATCTACTCTAAACAATGCAGTTTAAGCATGCACAAAAATAATTCTTTTTTCTTCTATTAACCTCAGTATGGTCTGTTGTACAACCTCGAGACCAAGGTAACACCCTCTAAAAATAAGGTTGAAACCCTTTCAGAGTGCGTGGAACCTGCAGCTTGAGCAAAGGTTAGCAACCCTCTTATCTTCTGCAAAGATAGCTTGCTTTGCCTTGGACTTTAAATGATGGAACTCTGCAGATCTGTTAATGAGAAATCCTAGGGCAGATAATGGGGAAAACGATGCTTTTGTTTCTGCAATGGCCCATCTTCAACCATTTTTGCGTAACCCCAGGCAGCTGGTCTGTAAGCTGTGGGTCTCTTTTTCGGGGTGATTTTCTGCAAAATTCTTGGTGTCTAGTTAATCTTCTCCTTGTGTCAAATCCTGTTGGCTCATCAGGATAAATTAATTCTATTGGAATGTCCTTCATAATTGTTTTCATGCAGGTTTTAATAAGTAGCTGCACTGGGGAGTGCACAATAGCCTTTGCTTTCTATTTTTATTATTTTCCCCAAGATGGGACTTGAACATTTGTCAGCAGCACAGAACTGAATCCTCTCTCCTCTCTCCTCTCTCCAGAGAGTTTCAGGGTCTTGGTGTCTCAGCTTGTTTCAACAGGTCTGCAGTGTGTTCAGGGCAGGAGCTGCCACCTCCCTGCAGCCAGGTTTGGCACCAGCAGCTTTTGTAAGGTTTGTGGAGCTTGGTGGTGCCAGTGTTGCAGTTTTACTGTGGTGCTGGCTTCCTGATGGTGCAGGTGCTCAGGGTTATGATAGCATTGCAGGAGGGACTGGGGTTGGCTCCTTGCAAAGGAAAGATCTGTGGGTGTTGCAAGGCTGGCTGCACACAGTAGCAATTAAAAAGTCTCTTGGAGCTGGAATTAGTCCTTCATCCTCAGAGTTTGTACAGCCTCCAGAGCAGTAGTAGGTGCCTGTGTTAAGGTACTATTGTGAATCAAATAGCTACACTCTGTATTTAAAAGTGGTGTGTGCAAAACACGTGTAAAATGAGGGGCTGGGTGCACGGCAGCACTCCATGGTGTGGCCAGGCTGACTGACTCCTCTGGAACCTGCCACTGGCAGAACAACATCCCCAGGGACTTCCCAGGTTTCAGGGAGAGCTGGGGTCCTTGGTGGTCCTGCTGTGGAGACCTCAGGTCTGACACCTTGTGTCTCAGGTGTGACATATTCTGCTGTCCTGGGCTGTGTGGGTGCATCTCCCCATGAGCATTTTATCTGCAGCCGTACTGGGATCACCCTGGTTTGAACCTTTTGGGGGGAGTCTGGGTCACCTCGAGTTAGGCACGTGCTGCCACGTTCCAGTGGGAACTGTTTCCAGGGTCACAGTGCACGGGAGGTGTGTAGGGTCAGGAGCTGGGTTTCATTACCTTATGCTCACCTGGCTCAAAGTACATTCCTGAGCTCCTAGGCTCCCATTTTTCTGGGGTACCCCAGGAGCTGGGCTTTACCTTTCCTAGGGTGCATGTGACAGCCAGTGGTGTTTCAGAACAAATGGCTCAGGGAAATCATCCCCTTCAAGATAAAATTTTTGAGTGTTCAATTACTGTAAAGTAGTCATTCAGGGAAGTAACTGGAGCTGTTGTGTGTGAAATAGCTCTATATATTAATCAGCTTTAAGCATCTAATTTACATGGCAATCCACCTGAAGCTCAGAAGTGCTTGGAGTGAAGGTTATTTCCTTGGCCCATTTGTGCTGATCCATGTTGTTTTAGCTGCTGTTTTCTTTTCCTCTTAGAATGTCATAAAGATTACCTGGAAGGTTGTAGTTGTTCAGGAGACCCTTCTATCTGCCTGTCCAAGCACTTGTTACCAGTAACATTTCATATCTGCTTTGAGTAATCAGTGATCTATCTTGTCTGTTGGAAGCAAATCCAGTTTATGATTTGCTGGTTGCCCTGTGGCAGCTGTGGTTCCAGGAGATGAGTTGCTGAATACATTTTTAATGAAGGCCAATACCCTGCAAAAGCCCTTGGCTGGGATCCCTGAAGGGAGAGCAGAAACGCAATATCCTGCTGTCAGAGGCCTTGGCTTCCCACCCTGCTTTGGGGGGATTAAAAATAACTGTAGGAGCATTACCAGGTACCAGCTAGGTCATTATCAAGGTGGAGGCTGGATCATGACCCAAGAGTGGATCCTGGGCTGCCTTTGCATTCCCAAATTTCAGGTCTCAAGTGCTGTAAGAGCCGTCCCTTAATCCTGTGCCCATGGATGAAAGGTCATTCTGAAACCTCTCAGGGTATGTGCTGGGGTATGGGCTTGAGCCCCTTTTGTACAGGTGTCTGCTCTGGTGGAGCCATCCCAGTGCTCTGTGGGCTCTGATTTCTCCTCTGGCTGCTGGGCTTGCAGCCCTGAGAGTGCCCTCTCGGTTGCTGCTCACTCCTGGGCTGGCTTTGTCTGGCTCCCCATTTTGGCTCCGGTTCTCTGTTGCTGGTGAGCTGAGCAGTGTGGGACAGCTGAAGATGGCAGCGTAGTTACTGCTGTCTCTTAGGGAAAATGCAATTGGAGAGATCATGGATCTGCCTGCAGTTCCTTGTGGGAGCCCCACCCCAGATGTCAGGCACAGCTTTCTGCTGCAGCTTTGGGTGTTTGTATTCAGCCCTCCTGTAAGCAGGTTTTGTTTTGCAATGCTGACTGCTGCAGTAACACCTAGTAAAAAAGTAAATCTTACATGTCTGAGGATCAGGCTTTGCATTTAAGTACTTCTTAAAATGCCAAGTTAAATCAGTCAAATACCTTGCTGTAGCTTTTTTGTCCTATTTGAACTCCAGAGACCTAAAGCAGTTCAGAAGTTACTCTGAAGCAGTTCTGAGTTACTTTTTATACTATTTGAGTTTGCTTTACGATAGAATACTGACGCTGTTGTGCTCTGAAAGAACAGTGCGTGGCCAGGTTTGAGCAGCTGTTGAGCTTGGCACTGCCAGAGCGGGTGAGGTGGTGCAGACTACGCTGCCAAGGACAGGAAGGTGCAGGGTGTGGGCTGTGCACAGGCTGTGGTGACCAGCAGGTGTGTAATGGTGAGGCTTGCGCTTCACATCCCAGGTCTTTATGTCCATAATAAACACAAAATAACAGCTTTAGTGGCATTTTAATCCTTTTACTATCCCTTGTTCTAAATGGAGTCGTTAACTTCCAGGGCACTTTGAGTGATGATCTGATTTGCAAGAAGTCACCCCAGGTTCTTGCAGCACTGTCATGTGCAGTGACTCTCCAGAGAAATATTTAGAGTAAGATTGGTTTGGGTTGTTGTTTACCCCTTTGAAACTTACTTGCAGTAAGTGGAGTTTTTACAAGGTTTAATTTATTCCAAATTGTCCGGTGCTTGCCCTGAGGCAGAAGTAGACACAAAACCTGAATGACTGAAGCTCTGTGGAATTTGCTCTTTCAGAAAATAAACTGGATCAGGTGTACTTAAACAAACCTGTGCTCAATACTGTTTTGATCTCCTTTACCTCCCTATATATCCATACCACTGTGGGATCAGCAGGATTTTCCAAGCTAGAAGGCAGAACTGGGATCTGGGCATTGCTGCCCACCTGCCCAGGCAGTGTGAGCTGACACTTCTTCTAGACTGAAGTGGTTAATGTAACATTTTCTCATCTGAAATAGTGTCAAAGCCTCTGTTGTCGAGTCAGGAACTAGATAATGAGGGCCATGCAGCCAAGAACCAGTTTTTTAAAGTGTTCTCTGAGTATTTTACCAAGCAGTATTTAACAACTGTGTTGTTCCACCTCAGGCCCTCCATGAACTGGTTCCACAGTTCTCAGAATAGTGACCACATAAAAAAGTCAGTAGTGCCATGTTTGCTCCCCTTTAGCTTCTGCTGGGTGCTTGCTGCATCCAGGTTCTGCTCCCCTCTTACCTGCTGCCTCAGGAATAGCTGGCATCTCTGCTGCTCCATGCTGTCGCCTCCTCCCATCTCCCCTTTCACGCCATGATCGCTCCCCACGTTCCCCTGAACTTGTGACACGGCTCTGCCGCCCCAGCCAGCCCTTTTGTTCCAGACTAGGTGTCAAGAAACCTAACTCTAAACCAATTTGTCAGCCTGTCACGGGAGGACTCCTTTGCCCTGGGTCCCGCAGCGGCTCCCATCTCTCTCCCAGCTGCGGGAGCTTTTCCGCAGGCTCCCGGCCAGCCCCGGGCACAATTCCATTGCCTCCTGCAGCATGCTAATGCTATGCCCGCAGCACAGAGCGCTTGTACTGCCTGCAGGGTAACTCTTAATGAGATCTCCTCTCTTAACGAGGTTTTCCAGTTCTCTGAGGAAGGAAAGTGACTGCAGTTAATTTAACCTTACCCCAGATCACTTCGCTGGCACCCGTTACCAGTGAGCATCACAGGCTGCTGGTGGCATTGTGGGAACTGCCATGCAGGCACACATCTGAAATGGAAAACAAAAGCAGCGTTTTTGACATCTCATCTAACCCTTTGCATGACTAATTCGTTCATTAATCATTAAGCAGTTAATCAGTAAAGTTTAATAGACTAACAGCTGAACCTCTGTGTGCCGGGAATATGAGCTTGTTTTGGTTTGGAGTGAGAGCCAGTCAAAGAGGAACTTGTTCCCCCCAGCAGACCCCACGAGTGGCATTTGCAGGACAGAAAGAACTAAAGCACCAAAAAGAGGAGAAATAAACCAAAATATCACAGTGAGGAATCCAGGTTTGGATTGTCCTGAATCCAGTCCTGAGTTGGAGCTTGAGTTGTATTCCCTAATTCCAAGGCTATTTAGGAAAACAGGATCTGTCACAGATGTTGCAGGTTCTACACCTGTATGAGTGACCAGCTGTCATACTGCTGGGTAATTCCAGCAGGGAGAAACCCCCACAGCTTGGGTGGGAGAAGTGCTGTGGATTCCTGTACACTCAGCCTGGTGGATTTGCTGTATTTTAGGCTGTCAGTCCGTGCTGGGCTGTGCCTCGGGCTCCCTGCCAGCAGCCTGCCACTGGAGTAGCACAGTCAGTGCCCATGGAATATTTTTCTCGCTCTTGCAGGAGATATTAGAGAGGGGAGATGATTCAGCTTTGCAAACCAGAAGCTGAGGGGGATGTCAGGAGGTTTAGTGCCGGCCCTGCTGGTTGCTGAGTTTGCTAGCAAAGGCAATGCCATAGTGGTGAGGCAGGTCAAGGGGCAAGCTGGGATGCTGATGTGTAGTTGAGGATGAGGCTCACGCCCAGCGATGGCTGGAGACATCCAGAGCCCTGGCACAGCTGACGGGCACATGGGCATGGCCACAGCTCAGCTGGAGACTGTCCCTCCTCTGATACAGCTCAGGGCCGAGCCAAAATGCATCCCACGGTGTCCTTGGGTGTTTGCACAGCGAGATGTGGGATCCTGCAGTGACAAACACTGCTGTTCAGCCCAGGGAAGAGAGGAAGCAAGGCTGGTTTGGGTGAGGCTGGCCAGGCTGGGATGGAGGATCAGCTGGGTGACCCTGGATGTCCGACCTGGCGCTCGGTGCCCGGTTCTGTGTCCCACTGTGGCCAAGCAGGGCTCCAGCTCCTGTGGCTCCTCAGGGCATGATGTAATGGCCACTGGGAGACGTTTCCATATGCTCCCTGGCTCCTACGTCCTGTGCTGGAGCACACGCTGTTCCTGGGACTGCGCTGCGTAATTACACGGAGCACAGCAGTAATGAAGGGCTGCCTGGGACAGGAACTGCCCCTGACTCTGGTCATTGCTGGAAAACTGAGCCTGTACCCTGCACTGTTCTGGGGAAACTGGTTTCAGGTGTGGGGTTTGGTGACCAGCAGAGTAAAAGTAGAAATGTGCTTTCCACCCTTGCTATGTGAGCTCTTTTCCCTAACTTGCCCAAAATGCTGGCAGGGTGCTGGCAGCATGATCTCAGAAAGGGACTCAGAGACCACCTTGGAGGAGGATTCCCAGCCCAACGATGAGGTGGTGCCCTACAGTGACGATGAAACAGAGGACGAGTTGGACGGTCGGCGGCCTGGGGCTGAGCCAGGACAGAACCAAAGCAGCAGGGACGCCGAGGAGAGCCAAGATCCTGGGAAAAAAGGTAACAACATCCTGAGCTAGATTTGGGGAGCACACGATGCTGGATGCAGAGGCTGAGCCTCCGGGACCAATTAGATTTCTGTGTTTATTTGTCAGGTAAGGTTTGGAATGGCTTATCTGACTCTGGAGGAGTAATTGATGGTGGTCCAGTTTAACAAATGTCAGAATGAAACTCAGCTTCATTCCGACCTGCAGCCCAGTTCTGTGCCACTGCTCCTTGCGTAAAGATAATGAGCTGCATGGTGACCTCCTCTTAATGAAGGCAGGCCTTGGATGCACATGGCCTGTGCTCTGGGAACTGTTCAGACAGTACCTTCATGTACCTGTTTGCCCAGTCAAACCATTTTGGGGCTCCAGCCTAACCATTTTGCTGTGCTCAGTCAGTGTTTTCCCTGGATTTCTGCTTGTGCAGAGCAGATTTCCACCTCACTGCTCATTTTGTCGCCTCCTGAGTTTCCTGAAAGGTAAAATGGGAGTAGGAGGAGTTCAAAGGAACCGGCAGGTACAGCCTGTGGCTGCTGCCAGTGTAGGAACATTAGTGGGAGGAGCCATTCTGGCATCCCTGTTCTGAATCTCTGCCCAAGAAACATCTGTAGCTCCCCTAAATTCCCTTTTTTCATGCTGAAACAGGAGAATTTTCACTGTAACCAGAGGCTTTGAAATTTATACAGATTTCTCCCTGTTTGTGTGCAAACAGTCGATCAGCTCCCATTTCATGACCACCCGTTTTTATGTGGTTTCATTTTACAAGCGCCTGTCACATGTTTAGTTTAAGATTTCTTATGATGACATCCTTTAAAGTTGATGAATTACCAAAGCAGCTTGCCAAATATTAGGTGTTAATACCACAGTTTGAAGTAATTTTGAGGAGCTTCCTTCCTGCAGGTTTTACCTCAGACCTAATT
Source organism: Anthoscopus minutus (assembly GCA_013399455.1). NCBI lineage: Eukaryota > Metazoa > Chordata > Aves > Passeriformes > Paridae > Anthoscopus > Anthoscopus minutus. The sequence continues at coordinate 55,733 of VWYI01037382.1, read as the reverse complement.
TGCCAGTTTCCCATCAGTTTTAACAACACTGCAATGTTTTTGGAATGTGTAAAAGAAGCATTTATGTAGACTTTATGTTTTTCTTTATGCCCTGTCATTTTGACAAAATTTAGTAACTTTCTCAATACATGCATATAGTCTTTTAACTCAAAACATGGTTCTTTGAGATAAATATTTCCTATTATTTTCTGGGCTTGTATCCAAGCTGCTGGAAATGAAAGTTGTGTAGTCACAGGAAAAGTCCACATATGTCGGTCTGGAATTTGCTCTATGGTGGGTGGGGGGAAAAAAAAAAAAGTCTTTGCACTTGGATCTGGGTTTTGAAGTGTGAGTCACAGCTGTGCCAGGCCCCACGCCTCTGCCGCCGGGAGTTTCACCCCATCATGCTCGGGGAAGAGGATCTCATGAAACCAGGAAGGGCACCCATTAGGGACGGTCACTGTGGGCTGGAGGAGAGGGGGATGCTTGGCCGGTGAGTCAGGAAAGCCGCATTTCAAAATCCTGCCTGCCGCATCCTTCGCAGGCAGGCAGCGCTGCCGGGAGCCGGCTCCGAAGGCGGGGAATGAGTTCCCGGGATGTGGGCAGGGCCCCAGTGCGTGGCTGGGGGTAGCAGGGGGCCCTGCTGCAGCCTCGAGGGAACGGGGGCTGAAGGATCTGGGATTGCTTGAAGGATGTAATTCCTGTTCCTGAGTTTTCTCACAATCGAACAGAACTGGTGGGTGAGGAAATAAAATGAGCACTTCAGATTTGTACTTTTTAATGGGTGTGAATGAAAACCACCGCACAGTGTGGTGAAATAATTGCCTTCAAAAGGTGAACTGACCTCTTCATTTCCAGCAAGACAGATACCCGCGCTGGAGTGCTTAGCGCTTCGCAGGTGCCACAGAAGCAAACCAAAAGAGGGGAGAGAAGGGAATTTAGCATGACTGAATGTTACCCTGCAGGTTTCCCACAGAATTTTCAAATGCTAAGCAACGCTTCTTCCTGCCTCTGAATGTACTTGAACTGCTAGTAAAGACAAACAGACAAAAAGGGGGTTTTGAAGGATATGTACTATAAAGCAGGTACCAGCCTTGCTTCAGTCGGAAGTACCTTTGAAATACGGATTTGAGAGAGAACCTGAAGCTGGCAGATTTGTTCCCTCACGTTTGTAACACTTTTCGACCCCTTTTGTCCCTTGCAGACTGCAGCTGGCAAGTCAAAGCGAACGATCAGCGCTTCTATGACCAGCCGGGCTTCAAGAGAACAATCTTCCTGTGCTTCAAGAAAAGCAAATATGCGGTAAGTTGTCATATGCCAATGAGGTGCTAATCGTCGGGTGAATGCTTCCTTAATCCCGGTAAAATCTTTGGAATGGTTGGTGAGTGGTGTAAAAGCCACGGTTCACAATCCCTCGGCGGAGGAGGGGAAGAATAACTGGGCAGGGGTTTTGGAATGGAAAGTCAAGGTATGGATAAATGAATTTAAGGTGAAATGGAGAATTAGGAGCTTAAAAATATGCACTGTTGGAAGGAGAAGCTCTGCTGTGTGACTGATGTTTGTGTTTCTCCCACAGGGAAATGCAATTAAGACTTACAAGTACAACCCCATCACTTTTTTACCTCTGAATCTGTTTGAACAATTCAAGAGAGCAGCCAACTTCTACTTCCTTGTTCTTCTCATATTGCAGGTAGGCAAGAAGGAGAACACTCACTGTGAAGGGAAATTGAGCTCGATAATATTTATGACACAATTCAGTGCTGTCCTGTCAGGGAATTGAGGGGCAGGATCTGAACTGCTGCCCAGACCAAATCCATCATAACAGAAACCTGCAACAAAAGTGGATGAGCTATGGCAGAGTTCTGGGATGAGCTAGTTGCACAGAATTAGAATGAACTCGTTGCAGATCTCATGAATTTCATGAGGAAAAGATGTTTCTTGAGCTCATCTCATAAATCAGAAGCACCAACAGACTATATGAGCCAGTGCAATCGTTAAAGGGAAGCTGATTCCTAAGCAGCGTAACAGCCAAACTCTTCCCACAGAGTTTTGTTCATTTTCACAACCTGACTTAAAATTCTCTCTAATGTGTTGGTTTTTTTCTCTAGTCAGGTCACTATGAAATATCTCTGATTTAAATTTGATTGATGATCCTGTACTGACGTGATTTTATTGGTCTTTGTAGTCAATTCCTCAAATAACTACCCTGTCATGGTACACAACGCTGGTGCCCCTGCTCTTGGTGCTGGGAATAACTGCAGTCAAAGACCTGGTGGATGACATTGTAAGAACCACGTTCTGTCAGTATGAAAAGCAAAACCCACCCAGTGTAGCTCATTTCTCCTGCTGTGACTCAGAGCAGGGAGTACATTGTTTGCTCTGGTTTCAGGCTCGTCACAGGATGGACAACGAGGTCAACAACAGGACATGTGATGTCATCAAGGACGGAAGGTTTGTACCATCTCCTCTGAGCTCTGCAAGCGACAGTCCTTGCCCTAAGCACTTAGCTTTGCCCTAAGTGCTAAGCTTTGCCACAGATCTGAAGCTGTGGATGGTAGGAAAGATTCAGCTCTGTTCTCCACTGCCTGTCTGAAAACCTCATTGAAGCAGGAAGAGAATTGCTTAAAGGAGTAATTTCAAGTTAATTCACTGGGACTAAATCTGTGCTAAGAGCAGCTTCTTTGGAGGGAAGGACAGGAATTCATAACTCAGTGAGGAGGGAAGAGAAGAGGTATGTTGACTGAGCTGTAGACTCTCAATTGCAGATTCTGAAAAGCAAACCCACAGTGCACCAAGAGGTCATTTTTGTTCTAAGGAAAGTTCAGTATTATAAGATTTATAGAGTGCATCATGTTCTAGATTAACGAGTATTAATTATTAAACTATCTTGATATTAGGTTCAAAGCCACAAAATGGAAAGATATTAATGTTGGAGATATCATTCGTCTGAAGAAAAATACTTTTGTTCCCGTAAGTACTTCAGATATGTTAGTTTTGTTTCTAGAGAGTTCTCTAGGAGTCTTGACCTGGCTTTATTTGATGTCTGTTTGTTTGTTTTCTAGGCTGATGTTTTGCTGCTGTCCAGCTCAGAGCCAAACAGTCTGTGCTATGTGGAGACAGCTGAACTGGATGGGTAAGGTTCTGTTTAAGGATGTCTTGAGGTAAATTTGGGCTGAGCAGGAAAAGAGCAAGGATTGGGTATGCTAGAGTCTGTGTGTTAAGCTACACCTGGGAACTGTCACCAGCTGCTGATTCCCACAATCCAAGGATCATTGTCCACTGCAGTCCTTCAAACACATCAAAAGAGTTGGAGAATGTGACCTAGACAGACAGGGGGAAGGACATGGACTTATTTTTTGCTTTAGTAAAGGTTGACCAGAGAAGTAGTGGTACCTTAATTTGATTGTGTTTAAACTTCTCTCCTGTATCCATGGTATTAACAAAATCACCTTTTTATCCTTTCTTCTTAGAGAGACTAACTTAAAATTCAAAATGGCCCTAGAGGTGACACACAGACACCTTCAGGAAGAAAGTGCCCTGGCAGACTTTGATGGTTGGTACAGCTCTACACCCAACACTATTAGAATGTAATAGTTTGCAAGTCAATAAAAGAAAAGTAAAGCTGCTTCGATGGTGGGTACAAATCAATGCATTTGGACTTAACTTGTCATTAAACACATTCTCCTCCAAATTTTCTAGGTCTGGTTGAATGTGAAGAACCCAATAACCGACTGGATAAGTTTACAGGAACATTATCCTGGAGAAACTCAAATTATTCCCTGGATGCTGATAAGATTTTGTTGCGTGGCTGTAAGATCAGGAATACGGACTTCTGCCATGGAATGGTCATATTTGCAGGTGTGTAATATTTCCCCACTAAAAGCACACCTCTAGAGTGAAAAAGGATCTTCATCCTATAGACACCAACTGTATTTCATGTCCCAGTTTGGTAAAGCTGTAATACTGACATGTGTTTGCTTATCCTATCTTTCCCTTTTCAAAACTTTTCACTCTTTATTTTTAGGTGCTGACACAAAAATAATGAAAAATAGTGGAAAGACAAGATTTAAAAGGACAAAAATTGACTCCCTTATGAACTACATGGTTTACACCGTAAGCCTTTTTGTTTACAATTCAGATTTTAAATGAATAGTGAATGCAAAGTTAGGCAGCTTCTTCCTGTGTGTATGTAATAAATATGCTTCAACTTTTTTCTGGCCTGCTGAGCCGGGATGGAGCAGGAGGAAATCTGAAAGGTGCCTTTGTGGGAAATATTTGTTCCATTTCTCCTCACAAATACCTGTCATATTCTGTTTGGGACACGGGGTTTTGGGATTGAAGCCGAGCAAATGTTTCTGAAGAGTGAGAGGCCTGTGTGTGTGCCCTGCAGATCATCGTGGTGCTTATCCTGCTGTCGGCTGGGCTGGCCATCGGGCACACCTACTGGGAGCAGCAGATTGGCAACTCCTCCTGGTACCTCTACGATGCACAGGACTTCAGCCCTGCCTACCGGGGCTTCCTCAACTTCTGGGGGTACATCATTGTCCTCAACACCATGGTGCCCATTTCCCTCTATGTGAGGTAGGGCAGCGCCTGGGGAGGGGTCCTCGTGCGGGAACGCGCGCTGCAGCTGCGAGGGAGAACGTTCCTTCTCTTTCGCGTAGCGTGGAAGTGATTCGCTTTGGCCAAAGCTATTTCATCAACTGGGACCTGCAGATGTACTACCCCGAGAAGGACACGGCTGCCAAGGCCAGGACCACCACGCTCAACGAGCAGCTGGGCCAAATCCAGTACATCTTCTCTGACAAGACTGGAACCCTTACGCAGAACATCATGACCTTTAAAAAGTGTTGCATAAATGGGCAAAGATACGGTAAGTTGTGCAAAACCTGTGCAGAGGAGGAAGAATTTTAATGCCTGTTGATCAGATACATTCTCTTAGTTCCAGCTGAACTTCCACAATTTAGACCTGGCATTGGGTAAAGCATAGGGTTGAGTTGTTGGGGTTTTCCCACTAACAAAGTGGAAATTGAGAAGCTTTAGTTCAGCTTTCAGAAAAACTGAGAACTGCTAAATTGCACAATTTTTGGTACAAATTTACTTTCACTTTCAAAGGCTTTGGGGACAAAGCCAAGAAACAGACAAGGAAATTCTAGTAAGAGCAGCAGTTTGTCCTTTCCCTTCCCTTCCAGCCCTGGGGCAGTACCTGTCCTAGATACATTTTTCTGGTGGGCTGTGAAAGCCTCGTTGTGCCTGGTGCCCTGACTGCAGGTGCTTGCCTTGCAGGAGACTGCCGGGATGCGGCGGGGCAGCCCCAGGGCCCCCCAGAGGTAGGTTCAGCCGAGCCTGGCCGGATCCCGGCCCGCGGAACCCGAACCTCAGCAGGCGCCCAGAGGAGCGGGTGGGCACAGAGCACCGGCACCTCTGGTGACTCCGGCTCTCCTCCCCTGTGTTCTAAGCAGCAAGTCGATTTTAGCTGGAATGTGTATGCAGATGGGAAGTTCCTATTCTATGATCACTACCTGATAGAGCAAATAAAGTCTGGAAAGGAGCCGGAAATCCAGAAGTTCTTTTTTGTGCTTGCTATCTGTCACACAGTCATGGCTGACACTTCTGATGGTGAGTATGGCTTTTGGTTGGTTTGTTTTCCTTTGCATAGCAGAAAACAATAATGCAAATCCAGTTCCACAACTAATGCTGGTATCATAAGGGAGGAGTGTTAGGCTGCCCTTTTAAATTAAACAAAACTGAATGTAGAGGTGATCACCTATTGAATTAGTGAATTCACTGGTTGGAAGATTTGATTAAAACATGGAATATTAATATTCTTTACTCCCATCTCTGTGAAATCTCCATGAAACCAACAGTGTCCTGTCCTTTCTTGTTCCTAATGTTTTTGAGGTTGTTTCCACACACTGTATTGGTGTCTCTGGCCAAGGATTTGCCTTTTGGAGCTTCTGTTGAGAATGTTTCAATGACTGCATTGAGAAGTTAGGACACCGGGGTAGAAAATGTGGAGTATTGCTTTACTCGGTGCAGGGAAGCAGGCTGAGACTGATGCTGCTTGGGGAGGACGTGTAGCAGGCTGGGGCGCCCTTGGTGGCTGCTCTCTGTGGGCACTGCTGGCGGGCAGTGTCCAGCTGTGTCCTCAGCTGTGACCTGGCTGCAATCCCACAGGTCAGCTCAATTACCAGGCAGCTTCCCCGGATGAGGGGGCCCTGGTGACGGCCGCCCGGAACTTCGGCTACGTTTTCCTCTCGCGGACGCAGAACACCATCACGATAAGTGAGATGGGGGTGGAGAGGACCTACGATGTCCTGGCCATCCTGGACTTCAACAGCGACAGGAAGCGGATGTCTGTCATTGGTAAGATGATTGCCAGCAGCCTGCATGCAGAGGGCCGCTTGTATTTCTGGGGTGAAAAGCAAAGCAAGCTGGGTTCAAGGATTAACAGCTGTGTGACAGCCCTGGGGTGCGCCTGAGCCCACTGAAGAAGAAATGCCATCTTGTACTTTGGCACTTGGCAGCAGGCTGAAAAACCCCATCTGAAATGATTCCTTTATATAAGGGAGCCACCTCTGCTGTTTCCCTCTGCAGTGAGAGAGGCCGGTGGCAACATCAGGCTGTATTGCAAAGGGGCTGATACGGTGATTTACGAGCGGCTGCACCCCAGGAATCTAAAGAGAGAAGCCACAGAAGAGGCGCTCGATGTATGTTTGCATTTTGTATGCTCTTCTTAAAACAAAAATTGTTTATTTCTTTCCTTTTCCTAAGTTATTAAGACAAATGGAAACCTGTAATTGGTTCTGAGAGTTGGACCTGTTCTGTAAAACATGTCAAATGCTTATGTTCTTACTCTCATGAATGAACAGTTTTCTTTTGTGGATATGTGTGTTTTTAATTATTTTTCAGGTCTTTGCAAATGAAACTCTCAGGACGCTCTGCCTGTGCTATAGAGACATAAGCCAGGATGAATTTGAAGTGTGGAATAAAAAGTTTGTGGAGGCCAGTTTAGCTACAAGTCACCGGGATGAAGCTCTGGACAAAGTGTATGAAGAAATAGAAAAGAACCTGATTGTAAGGAGCTGTGTATCTTTAGTACATTTCAATTCTTATACTAAAACAAGCATATTTCACTCTACTGTATTTCAAATCCCTTCCAGCTGCTTGGTGCAACAGCTATTGAAGACAAACTACAGGATGGAGTTCCAGAAACCATCTCCAGACTCTCCAAAGCAGACATTAAAATCTGGGTGCTTACTGGTGACAAAAAAGGTGGGGTTGCTTACAGCCAAACAGCTAAAAACAAGAGGGTTTTTTCCTGTTCATCTGCACTGTGGCATTGAAAAGCAATTCTCATACTGAAATGTAAACCAGAAATTACTTAAGAGCATTCGAGGTGCTTCTGGCTCCTCCTAACAATTACTTGTGACAAAACTTTCAGTAAATACTTTCTTCTCCTAATTTTTTGGTAGAAACTGCTGAGAATATTGGATTTTCTTGTGATCTCTTAACGGAGGAAACAGCCATCTGCTATGGAGAAGATACCAGGCAAGTGAAAACACAGAGGAGTTAGTTTTCAGGATTTTCAGTCTGAGACGGACCCAGCTTCAAGTTTATCCTTGACTTTTCTGTAAGTTTCTCCCTCTCTTTCCAGTGCTCTCCTTCAAACGAGGCTGGAAAACCAGAGGAACAGGGCTGGATCCAGTCCACATTCCTCTCTCAGAATGAATGAGCCTTTCTTCCAGGGCAGCAGAGATCGGGCTCTAATCATCACTGGCTCCTGGCTGGTATGTACAAAGGCTGTTCTCCCGAGTGTTTGGGATTTTGGGGCACCACCAGGCTACAGTGTCTCTCACTCAAAGGACTCTGTTCCTTTGTCTGCTTGAGCAGTTCATTAAAATGCCAGAAGTGGACACTGGGAGCATAATGACCTCAGGTGTGATGTTAAGCAGTGCCTGGAGCAGGACTGGAGATGGTACAGGAGGGAATATAGTAAGTTTTGTGGGTTTATTTTTTCACAGAATGAAATCCTGCTGGAGAAGAAAAAGAAGAAAAAGAAACTTAAACTGAAATTCCCAAGAACAGCAGAAGAGAAGAAAAAACAAACTGAGAAGAGGAGAAGGGCAGAGGCCTACAAGGAGCAGCAGCAGAAGAACTTTGTTGATCTGGCCTGCGAGTGCAGGGCTGTGATCTGCTGCCGCGTGACGCCCAAGCAGAAGGCCATGGTGGTGGAGCTGGTGAAGAAGTACAAGAAGGCCATCACCCTGGCCATCGGGGATGGGGCCAATGATGTGAACATGATCAAAAGTAAGGCAGCTGTCAAGCTCTCTCGCTAGGACAGATCTCTGGCCTGCTCCTGCAGTCTCTCCACTGTCCCTCTCTGTCGGAAGACTCTTCCATCTGCTTTGCTGCCGTGGGCCTTTTAGCTTCTGTGCCTGTTTCCCTTTCTGAGGAAGCACTTTAGGAAATGGTTAGTGGTTTTTCCTGATCTATTTTATTTTTTTCTGTAGACATTCCCTGGGCAGGGACTTGAATTCTATCTGTTCTCATGCTGACAGAAGTGCAATATAAAGACCAAAGCAGTAGGTTGGCTGCCCCTTGCCTGGTGGCATTAGCCATCCCAGATGGTACCTGTTACCCTTTGAACAGCTTCTCAAGAGATCCCAGTGAGAAAAAACTGTCTAGGACAGGGCTTATGTCCCAAGGATGCTTGTAAACTGCCTGGCCAGTTTGTTCAGGGCTTTACTCTGTCTCATGTCTTGGTTCTCCTTTGGTGAATTTCCCAGGTGCATTCTGACAGAACAAGCACTGAGAGAGAATCCAGGTGACAGTAGAAATGTGGCCCCGGTCATGTTGCTTTCCCATTGTCCAACCTAGTGTGTGGTGTTTGTCTCCTTCACCCAGCTGCCCACATTGGAGTTGGGATCAGTGGCCAGGAGGGGATGCAGGCTGTCATGTCGAGTGATTACTCCTTTGGGCAGTTCCGCTACCTCCAGCGGCTGCTGCTGGTGCACGGGCGCTGGTCGTACATCAGGATGTGCAAGTTTCTGAGATACTTCTTCTACAAAAACTTCGCTTTCACTCTGGTCCACATCTGGTACTCGTTCTTCAATGGCTTCTCTGCCCAGGTAGGAAGGTGTGCTCGTGTGGGATAACAACCAGCAGATGCTTCTGGCACTGTGGAACAGCAAAGGCTTAACCTGGGAAGTGTCAGGAATGTGAAGTTGTCACCAGTGATTTCTGCAGGAGGATGTGATGAGTACTGAGTGAGTTAGCTATGAGCAGTTAGGTATGATTCCAGAGCACTAAAGTCAAGAGCATTGTTGTACAGAGAGGAAGATTTGGAAGGGGGAGGCAGCTTAACACAGACTAAAGAGCCTGAGCAGAGCTTTAAGCCAAAGTGCTGCTGCCTTTGGGTGAACATGTTGTCAGGGAACTTAAAGCTGTAGTAGAGCCCATGTGAGTTTTCTCAGGAACTGGAGGGGAGGATGTAACAAAATGAAATCACTGAGTCCTGCAATTCCCCCTCTGTTGCAGACAGCCTATGAGGACTGGTTCATCACGCTGTACAATGTGCTGTATTCCAGTCTCCCGGTCCTGCTCGTCGGCTTGCTCGACCAGGTATCCCAAGTTGTTACAGCAGATGAATCCAAAGGCATCTGCCACCAGGTCTTTAGGTTACACTGGTTGTCCATGAAACAAGAGGGGTTTGTGGCTTTAAAGAATGTCTTCCTTTTGCATTACTCTGTGCAACTCCCTGCTGTTGGAAAGAGAAAGGGATCTGCTGTTCCTGAAGCTATAGTTCAGCTTCTTACTCTCCAAAGCTCATGCTAAGAACAATTCACAGCAACTTTCTTTTCCTTTTTCCTCTTTATTAAGGATGTCAGTGACAAACTGAGCCTTCGGTTCCCCAGACTTTATGTTTTGGGTCAGAGAGATTTACTTTTCAACTACAAGAAGTTCTTTATAAGTTTGCTCCATGGAGCTGTAACTTCACTGATCATCTTCTTCATCCCATACGGAGCCTACCTTAAATCTATGGGACAAGATGGAGAAGCCCCTGCGGATTATCAGTCCTTTGCTGTCACAGCAGCATCCTCTCTGATATTTGTTGTCAATTTTCAGGCAAGTAAGCTTGGTTTCCTGAGCTCTGGTGCTCTGAGAACATTTTCTGCACACTGTTCTAGAATTTCTCTACTGAAAAGATAACAACATGCAAAAAGGAGTTGACATAATTTGGAATTAATAAACTCATTTGGCGCTTTTGTTTGCTTTTAGATCGGCCTGGATACGTCTTACTGGACTTTTGTTAATGCTTTTTCAGTATTTGGGAGTATTGCACTTTACTTTGGGATCACATTTGACTTTCACAGTGCTGGAATCCATGTTCTCTTCCCTTCTGGCTTTCAGTTCACAGGTCAGTCCTGGTGATTTCTGGTTCTCAGAACTGTCTCATGTAGCTTTGTCACAAACTAACTTCTGCTTTTTATTCCCAGGAACTGCTCCAAATGCTCTGCGCCAGCCATACCTTTGGCTTACCATGATTTTAACCATTGCTATTTGCTTACTGCCTGTAGTGGCACAGCGCTTCCTATCCATGACAGTGTGGCCTTCAGAGAGCGATAAAGTGAGTGCAGTCTGTGTTTCGTGGGTGGATGTGGCAGGTGTTTGTCTGCAGGGGCTGGTGTCAGTGCCCTTAGCTAGAGGAAGGTGTGCCTGCCCGTGGCAGGGGGAGGGACGAGCCCTTCCAACCCAAGCCATTCTGGGATTTTATAATGGTGCTAGAGACAAGGCTAAGTGACACAGGCCTGGCTTGGGTCCTGTGGGCAGAGGAGTGGCTGCAGGGCTGGCCAGAGGCAGCAGCTCGGTGAGGGCTGTTCCTTGTGTGCCTGGCTGAGATCTGGTGATGCCCCCGAGACCCCGTGAGGCTGCGGAGGACCCCAGTTCAGGATTAATTTAGGCTGGGCTGGAGTGCCAGGGTTCATGTCAAGAGGGCAGGGGATAGGGTTAGCTGTTTCTGCTCTGCCCTGAGCCAGCACAGAGCTATGAAAACAGTTCAAGCTGCGCTGCTGTTGTGCTGAGGCATGACCCGCCGTGTGTCTGCGTGCAGATCCAGAGGAACCGGCGGAAGTACCTGCTGGAGGAGCAGCAGTGGAAGCGGCGGCAGAGCGCGTTCCGCCGCGGGGTCTCCGCTCGCCGCTCTGCCTACGCCTTCTCCCACCAGCGCGGCTACGCCGACCTGATCGCGTCGGGGCGCAGCATCCGCAAGCGGCGCGCCCCGCTGGCCGCCGTGCTGGGCGCGCCCGCCACGGGCCCTGTGCCGGGCGCCAGCTGAGGAGGGACTGCCTGCTGGCGAGGGTCACAGCGACCGCACAAAACTGCTCCGAACGAGCTCGGCATCTTTTCTAGCCACGTGGCATAAGGATGTGAAGATTTTTATGTCTTATCACAGAAGTTTCTGGGTTTGGACTCCTGGGAACGCAGAAAGGCCAAGAGTCCTTCATGGATCTGCTGATCCGTGTGTGACTGCTCTGTGTGACAGTGAAGGATACATGTGCTGGGAACGAAAACCCAGCAATGTCAGTTTTCAGTGATGCCTGGGATTGCAGACTTTCCACTTTTTAATACTGTGTTGGTATAAAACTGTATCTACATTTCACATTTGTCATGGAAAGCAGTTTTGCCTGCGTGCTCCATTTGGTAACTGCTCATAACTGATGATGGCACATGGGGTGCTCAGCCTGGATGCTCCCATTGGAGCTGTCACAGCTGAGCTGGGATGTCTTTGGTGATAAACTCCAGCCAGGGTCAGACTGGATTAGGAATCAGGATAGATCTCAGCTCTGGAAGCTGCCCCTGGAGTTGGCACAAGCTATTCATTTCAGTTCTGGACACAGTGATGGATAACTAGAAATCAACCACTTTCATTGGAATGTATTTCACTTGCTGGTGCCTCAGTTCTTACAGTGTAAAAAGTGTTCTTATGAGTCTCTTAACGTTTGCACATTCTTTGAGTTGAGGTGTTTGAATGTTTCACTTTTATCTACTTCCCCCTCCTGAACTAAAGCTAATTATTGATATGGTTTTATAGTAAAAATTACCACCTACAGCTCTCATTCAATGAAATGTACATTTCAAAAGTGTAAAGCAAATAAACATCTGAAAGCCTAATTCCTTGCAATGAGTCAGGGGTTAGACTGGACTGGGAAGGGAAGGGAAGGGAAGGGAAGGGGAAGGGAAGGGGGAGAAGAGGAAGAAGAAAGAGGAAAAAGATGAAGAGGAAAGAGGAAGAAGAAGTGAAGTCAGGTCTCGGCCTGGCAGGGCCACTCCCCAGCGAAAGGATCGGATAGGAGTGCCGGTGTTGCTGGGTGGGAGAGGGGACAGCCCTTCACAGCCCTGCAGTGTCACTGAGCCTGCAAACACGGCTGCCACAGGGGATCATGGATCCCGGTGCGCTGCCAGGCTNCCGCGGTGCCCCCGCCTGTGCCGGTGTCCCGGGGGTTCGGGCGGGGCCGCGCTGCGCCGGGCGGGGCGCTCCGGGAGCGGCCGCAGCTCCGGGCCCGCCGGGCCGGGCCGGGACCTCCGCGGGTACGGGTACGGGAGCGGTCGCTGCCCTTCCCGTTTCGGTTCGGGCCGCGGCCGAGCCCAGCGCTGCCCTGGCTGGTCCCCAGGCCCCGGCTCCCTGCTAACCTGCGCTGAGCTGTTCCCGGGAAGGGCTGCTCATGGGGAACCAGGAGCAGCCAGTGGCTCCCGAGGGCTCGGTACCTAGGGAGCCCTTGAGATTTTAGCGAACACACTGCATGGATTGATTTTTTAAATGAAATCTATGAAGTAATTCTTACCCTGACTGAGCACCTGATGCCCTTGAAGGTTTATCGCTGCTGATAGCCATCAAGACTTGGTATAATAAAGAGAGCTGGGTTGGATTGGGTTGGGTTGGAAGAGGATAAAGGTCACCTTATCCACCCCCTGCAGTGAGCAGGGACACATCCATGTGTGTCCAGTTTCTCCTAATTTTTTTTGAGTGATTGATAGTATTTATCATGTATCCCAGAGGAGCTGTACGTGTCTGAACGAGAGGGCAGTGACTCCACTGGTGATGGGACACAAAAGAAACCATTCAAGACTGTGCTGAAGGTGAGTGTGGAAAACACCTGCTTGATTTGGCAGAGTGTGGAACGTAGCTGGGGCAAGTGATGGCCCTTGTATTTTTAAATATGAGCTTCATACCTGTTTTTGCAGCCTGAGCAGGAGCAAGGTGCCTGCTCAGGCTCTGTAAGGATGATTTTGGTTCATTTTGGTTATTTCCCCCCCTTTTTTAGGCGTTGATGACAGCAGGAAAAGAGCCATTTCCTACAATTTATGTGGATTCCCAAAAAGAAAATGAGGTGCAGTGGCATTGAAGGGTTTCCTAGGGGGAATTATTTTACTGCTTCTTGGTGTGAAGGGACACAATGTAATCTGCCATCTTTTGCTCTCCATGAATTCTTTAGAGATGGGCCATCATTTCCAAATCACAGATGAAGAATGTCAAAAAGCTGTGGCACAGGGAACAGATGAAAAATGAAGCAAAGGAGAAGAAAGAGGTAGGCTGCAGAAGGAACCAAGCAGCACTGTTTTCCAAAAACATAACAGTGCCATCATCATTCCTGCCCCTGCAGAAAAGCTGCAGGTTGCTCCTTAGTGGTGATGTGGTTTCACATGTTATTACAACTGGCCTGGTTGTAATAAGTTATTTAATAAGTTACTTTTTTCAAACCAGGCAGAGGATCACTTGAGAAGAGAGAAGAACCTGGAGGAAGCCAAGAAGGTTGTTATCAAGAATGATCCCAGTCTTCCAGAGCCCAAGTGTGTGAGTATGATCCCGTGCCTTGGCTAGGGCACCTGGTCAGCACAGAGATTGTGTGCTCTGGGGTGGGGTCTGGATGAACTCTTAAGAGGTGGCAGGCCATTCCCCTCTTTAATGGCTTTTACTCCCTGCCTCACAGGTGAAGATCAATGCTCTGGAGGCTTACAGAGGGCAGAGAGTGAAGATTTTTGGCTGGATCCACAGGCTGCGGAGGCAAGGTAAAGCACGAGCAGTGTTGGGAGATAGAACAAGTACAGTGGCCTTCAAAATTTGGGCACAGAATGAGTCTCAAATTTTTAAACCAGTTAGGTGCCCTCTTTGGTTGATCTCAGTGATCACTGCAACACTGACAATTCCCCCTGATGTGTGGGCAAACAGACATTTCTTAGTTCACATGCTACGGGATTTTCAGTTTCAGTTTGGAGGCTAGTCCTGCAGAATTTCCTCCACTTGTTCTGTGTTTTAATCCTGCCAAATGAGGAACTGACCAGTGCCTGCTCATAGTGAAACCAAATCTCTTCTCTTTTTAACTAGGGAAAAACCTGATGTTTATTGTTTTGAGAGATGGGACAGGGTTTCTTCAGTGTGTCCTTTCTGATGAGCTGGTAAGTTGTGTTGGTTTTGTTCTGCTACTAATTGCAGTTCTTACCTCATCTGGTGTTCTCTTGTGTAGCTGTTGTTAAGTTCTCCTCAGCCCTACTGACTCAGTTGTGTTACTGTTAAATTGTTTGTCCTCTCACTGCAGTTTGTCAGTGTGAGAGCTGTTTAGAAGTGACTGTGAGCTACTCTGTGACTCCAGTAGATACCATAGAAAAGTCAGGAGTAAGAATTGCTCACCTGTGCCTTTGTTTGTGTGTCTGCTGCAGTGCCAGTGCTACAACGGGCTGGTGCTGTCCACGGAGAGCAGCGTGGTGGTGTACGGCACGCTGAACCTCCTGCCCCAGGGCAAGCAGGTACAGGAGCTCCTCCGGCTTCTCCTCCGCCCTCGCGGGTCACCGGTGTCCTGAGGGAAACACAGGGAAGGAATCATTGGGTTATCCCAGAGGGAATCGGGGCTAGAGAAAGAACACAGGTCCCAAAAGTGTGCTGTCACCCACTGCTCAGTGTGAGACAGGTGAAGTGTGTGACTGTTCTGCTTCTGCCTGAAACCATTTTCCACTGATAGACTATTCCTAGAGAATTAGTAATGTGGAGAACTGTTTTAAATAAATGACATGGCTTCATTTTCCTTAACAGGTTTATTCAGTTCTTATTTTGTGAGGCTAAGAATTTTTCCACATCTCTTTTACTGAGATGTGTTTGTAGAATTGACCCAAGGTGAGGTAATGTGAGCCCCACTATTACATTTTGGTAAAAATCTGTGGGTTAGCCTTTGAAAATCTGCATTTCTACCCTGCAAATGCTGTGATTGAATTGAAAATGCCATTTGTCAGGGGCAGAAGGGACCCACACGGGGGAGCTGGTGAGAGCAGAACGCAGTCACAGACTGTTTGGGTTGGAAGGACCTTGCAGCTCATCCACAGTTCCCACTATCCCAAGTTGCTCCAAGCCCCATCCAACCTGGCCTTGGGACGCTTCCAGGCAGCCACAGCTCCTCTGGGCACCTTGTGCCAGGGCCTCACCACCCTCACAGGGAAGAATTTCTTCCTGACATCCCATCTACCGTGCCCTCTGTCCCTGGGAAGCTGTTCCCCCTTGTCCCATCACTCCCAGCCCTTGTGAAAAGACATCTAAGGAGCCAGCAGTGGACTTTGCCCCAGTGTTTGTTTCTCTGCCACTGGCAGGCTCCGGGAGGCCACGAGCTGAGCTGTGATTACTGGGAGCTCATCGGCCTGGCCCCAGCAGGAGGAGCTGACAATCTGCTCAACGAGGAGTCAGAGGTGGATGTGCAGCTCAACAACAGGCACATGATGATTCGAGGTGAGAACATGTCCAAAATCTTCAGGGTGCGCTCCGTGGTCATGCAGACCTTCAGGGACCATTTCTTTGCCAACGGATACTATGAAGTAAGTGTGTGTTCCCTGGTCAGCAGGTGACTGCTCTGGTGGCCTGACTGGTCCATGTCCTCAGTTCTTCACTAAGCCCTGTTCTCAACAGGTCACACCACCAACCTTAGTGCAGACACAGGTGGAGGGAGGCTCCACCCTGTTCAAGCTGGATTACTTTGGAGAAGAGGCATACCTGACCCAGTCATCCCAGCTCTACCTGGAGACCTGCCTGCCAGCTCTGGGAGATGTCTTCTGTATTGCTCAGTCCTACAGAGCTGAGCAGTCCAGGACCCGCAGGCACTTGGCAGAGTAAGGACAGTTGTCCTTGTTTCTTTCTAAACAGCTTGATTTCCTTCACAGTGTGGGAGTAAAAGGGGATCAAAAGTGTGTATTTGGGTTGTGGGGTTTTTTAATGAGTTTGTTTCATAGTGAAAGATGTGTTGCTTGTATGTGACTTTGCACTGGTGTGGCTCTTTTTCAGGTACACTCACATTGAAGCTGAATGTCCTTTTATAAGTTTTGAGGATTTGTTGGACCGTCTGGAGAACTTGGTCTGTGATGTCGTAGACAGAGTCTTGAAATCACCTGTAGCGAGCTTACTGTATGACCTCAACCCGGTAGGCAGCAGTGGGAACACCCAAGAAATTGGAATTCTAGGCCTTTCCTCCTCAGCACATTCCTTTGGGAGATGCAGGGCATGGCAGTGAGCTTAGTTACTATTTGTAACGATAAGAAGAGTATTAAACATACTAAGAATGAAAAGTCTGCAGGATTTCTGCAGGAAAAAGCAGGGAACTGTGGGGGAAGATGTTCCCTGCTTGCGTGCTGCAGAAGCCAACAGTGTGCTGGGATTTAGGGAAGTGTGTGCTGTGCCAGTGGAATGAAAACCTCCATCCCAGAGATCAGATTCTGACCAGCTGGTGTTTGCTGATGTAGCATGAGGGAGTGATGAAACAAGTGGTGTTTCAGTTCCTCTCCTGGAACACAGAGCCCTAAAGCTCTGGAAGTACTTCCTTATCTTTCCTCCCAGATGATCTATGAGATTTACTGGGCTTGAGGTGGTTGTGTTTGGTTCTAGCTCTGTAGTACTGAGCTTGATTTGTTCGTTTGAGCGATGATTTGATGGTGTGTGAGCTGGGGAGGGTTGTGGATGTGCTGATCAGCTGGAAGAGTATCCCTTTTAAAATGGTGCTTCTCCACCTGTCTTTGCTCTTAACCCCAGGGTTTCCAGCCCCCCAAACGTCCCTTCCGACGCATGAACTACACCGAAGCCATCGAGTGGCTGAGGGAGCACGATGTGAAGAAGGACGATGGCACTTACTATGAGTTTGGGGAGGTAATGCAGCTGTGGGTTGGCTTTGGCCTGGTGTCCTTCAACGCTGAGATAAAAACCTGTGCTGTCACCTGTCATCAGCTCCCTGGCCACACTTCTCCAGCCTGTGAGACAGTTGTTTGAAGGAGCTCAGGAGAGCTTGACAGTGTAGCCAAAGATATTTTTTCCCCCTTGGTTTTCTGTCTCTTATATTGGAGTGACTTACATTTTAATTGAACAGCTTTTTTTCCCAGACACGTGGGTTTTTATTTCTTCTAAAATAAGAGTTGAGGTACATTAGGGTGGAAGCATGGACATGTGCAGTCTGAAACTGGCTTGGTTTCACGCCCGCCTCGTGTGGGCCTTGTGCAGGGGAGTAGTTCTGGTGCTGAGTTACCAGTAAAGCCTTCCCTGACCGCAGGACATTCCCGAGGCTCCCGAGAGGCTGATGACAGACACCATTAACGAGCCCATCCTGCTGTGCCGCTTCCCCGCAGAGATCAAGTCTTTCTACATGCAGCGCTGCAGCGACGACTCGCGCCTCACCGAGTCTGTGAGTTGTGTCAGCCGCTGGGCTGGCGTGGGGCGCTGGGCACGCTGGAGGAGCTCCCTGCAGAAGCCGTGGCAGGTTCTGCTGCGGGTGCCGTGAGCGGGATGTGCTGCTCTGCCTTGCAGGTGGATGTGCTGATGCCCAACGTGGGCGAGATCGTGGGCGGCTCCATGCGCATCTGGGACAGCGAGGAGCTGCTCCAGGGCTACAAGAGGGAGGGCATCGATCCCACGCCCTACTACTGGTACACGGATCAGGTCAGTGCAGCACACGTGCTGCCTGGGGAGACTGCAGCCTTGGCTGGTTTGTTTCTGGTGGCACTACTGCAGCTATCAGTTACAAGATGTGTAATACCCCCTCCCTGAATTTCACAGAGAAAATACGGAACGTGCCCTCATGGAGGATATGGTCTGGGATTGGAGCGGTTCCTGACCTGGATTCTGAACAGACACCATATCCGTGATGTCTGTCTCTATCCACGCTTTGTGCAGCGCTGCAAACCTTAGCCATCCCTAGGAAAAACTCCTGGAAAACTGAGCAGCTGATGCTTGGGAAATAATGATACACAGCCTGTCTGACAGCAAGACTTCCTGCAACCTGTTGCTAATTCAGATATCATTTTAGGATGTGAAAAGGAAAATAACCAAAACCTCTTTTTTAAAACAAAAATGCTAGTAATTAACTGGAAAAAGCCTTAGAAAAGTTGTTTAGGAGCATTTATCCTCTTGAGTCATCACAAAACAAAGATCCTGATAAGTTGTCTTTTAAAAAACAAGATACACTTCTGCTTTTAATTTCTGTGACTTAAAATATGCTGGGCATTTGATCATTTTGTTTTTAAACTTGCTTTAATTTTAATCTCTTTTCTCTTGGGGTTTCTTGTTGGGGAAGTCAGGAGTTCAAGTTCTTGAAATTCCCCAAGAGTGCCCTGTGAGAATGGTATGGAGAGACATGAACAAAGGATAAAAACGGGAATAAGTATCTTGAGCACTGCACGTTTTTAGTTCCTGCTGATTGTAATGAGGGTTCTCTGAGTTGATTCAGTAGCGAGGTGTGTAGTACAGTGCTGTGAGGGAGGTGGGTTGGGTCTGGGGCTGTGGGGCCTTTTGCAGGTGATTTATTGCTCAGCAGTGCTGAGGCTGCTGGTGAGGCAGGCTTTGCTGCCTTGCCCAAGAGCCTGGACAGAGTGCTGCACGTGTCTGATGGCTCCTGGGCACGGGGGCTTGTGGTGCCTTTGCTCCCTGTTTGCAGCCAGAAATGCCTGACAGACCCAGAGGAGCAGTAACTGAAACACTCTGGATTTTCAGACTCTGGTCCCAGCCATGCTTTCCCATGGCACACTGAGGTGTGTTCATAGAGCAGTTCCCTGTCCCCTTGTGCTACTGCAGCCGAGCAGCTCCCCTGGTTGCAGTCAACTTAGCAAACAGGGATAATGAAATATTTCATGTGCTGAGGCATCTGTATCGTTTCTAGTCATAAAGTAAGTCCTTTAGCAGAGAAAATAAAAAGGTAGGTGCATCATTTCCCAGCTGCACTGAGACTTGAGCTGGATTTGCCATTCACTCCTGGAACTGCTGAGCTATGGATACCCATATTTTTGTAATAAGTGATTGATTTTCTTCATCTTGCATGTTATAAAAACTTGTCTAAATCAGCAACCAATAAATTATGGCAACAGAAGCTGGTGTGGAAGACAATACTTGACATTAATGCCTGTTCCTTTTACTGAGTATCTGGAGCTTGTTGCTTGATACAGTGTGGATAAAAACCCAGGAAAAGGGAATTTTCAAGTGCAGTAAATGTATCCCAAGAACTGGCATGAGCTTTTTTCCCTTTTTAAACAAAATCCCCATTAATTAACTTAAAAGCATGAATTTTTAATTTGGCGGGATCACCTCAGCTGCCCAGTGAAATGTCCTGGGAGAATCAATATGGTGCTGACCAAGGTTTCTGAGGCAGCTGTGCTGGGGGTAGCAGCCAGGATTTCTGGCACCAAGTAAAGACTTCAAAAAGTACTTCCCTTTTTGTGCCTGAAGTGATGGGAAGGGAGAAGGGTTGGGAAAAGATGCCTATAGAAAAAAACCCCTTGTTTGGGATGAGTTTTCAGTCCTTGGAGCTGACAGGGCTGAGCTGCTTTGTAAATGTTAAAGGCCTCTTTATCAGGGGAGCTGCTAGAGGAGGGACAGAGGACTTAAGAAGTGCTCATGGAAGAGGCAGATCAGATAAGAAGCTTAAAAGGTGACCTGATGAAAGATGCTGTGGAACTTACCAGAGACTGCTGGGCAATTCCCTCTGCAGCTGGAGAGAGGTGGGTGGGATCTGGGAAAGATGCTGCAGTTGCTTGGAACACAAGAGACCCTGGATTTATTTTTATTAGAAAGGGAAAACAAGCCTGCAGAAGAGAAGAAAATGTGTAATCAGAACTTGGATCTCTCCTCATCCTCACTTTCATTTTTCTTCACAGTGTCTCCAGACAGATTAGGTAATTGGATTAGGAACTGGTGAACTGGACTGCCAGCATTGTTTTCAGGACCTTTCAGCCTTGTCCCTGGCAGCTTAGGGATGGCTATCCTTTCGTTTTGATTAGATTGCCATGCTCCTTACATGCACTATTTTGTATTTATCTGTTAAAGCCTGTTTGGCCCTGATTTGTAAGGCACTTTTGAGGAGAACACAGTGCTGCCAGCCTTTGGCACCAAGTGCTGGCTCTTGCCCTTGCACCTTCCATGAGCTGTCCAAAACTGCTGCTGGAGACATGGGATGCAAACCACCCACATGTGCAGGATAAGTGCTGTGGTGTTTGTTCCTTTGTGTTTATATCATAGAATCACCAAGTCCAACCACCAACCTAGCATTACCTCATTCCTAAATCACTAAACCACATCACCAAGTGCCAGATGCCTTTTAAACACCTCCAGGGATGATGACTCCACCACCTCCTTAGGCAGCCTTTTCCCATGCCCAAATTTCTACCGGGAATGGAGGTTACCAGGTGAGCTCTGTGCTCCTGCACCAGTGTATCTGATGGGGTGCAGAACGGAACCCTCATCTCTCATGAGGCACCCCCTGAGAAAGCCCCCGGTATTTTTTACAATAACATTTTAAATCTCTTTTTAAAAGACTGCAGTTTTAAAACGTTTTGCAGTTTAGAGCATCACTTCAAACCGGCGATCACTCGCCCTCACTCCGTGGGAGTCCACAGAGGCTATGGAGGGGAACCGGGGCAGCACCGCTAGCGGGACACCCGCGCCAGGACCGCCGCCTGCTCTCCCCGGACCGCCCCCTTCTGCCTTGCGGTGCCGGGGCGGTATCGGGGGCGGTGTTCAATGAGGGCCGGTGCCGTAGCCAGGGCCGGGGCAGTGTATTACGAGGGGCGGTACCGGGGGCGGTGCCGGGGCGGTACCGGGGGCAGTGTAACGCGAGGGGCACGGCCGGGGGCGGTGCCGGGGCGGTACCGGGGGCGGTGTAACGCGAGGGGCGCTGCCGGGGGCGGTGCCGGGGCGGTACCGGGGGCGTTGTAACGCGAGGGGCGCTGCCGGGGGCTGTGACGAGGCGGTACCGGGGGCGGTGTAACGCGAGGGGCCGTACCGGAGGCCGTGCCGGGGCGGTACCGGGGGCGGTGCCGGGGCGGTACCGGGGGCGGTGTAACGCGAGGAGCGCTGCCGGGGGCCGTGCCGGGGCGGTANCGGGGGCGGTGTAACGCGAGGGGCCGTACCGGGGGCCGTGCCGGGGCGGTACCGGGGGCGGTGTAACGCGAGGGGCCGTACCGGGGGCCGTGCCGGGGCGGTACCGGGGGCGGTGTAACGCGAGGGGCCGTACCGGGGCTGTCTGAGGGAATGCGGGCGGCCAAGATGGCTTCCGCCACCGCCGCTGCCGGGCGTCACCGTGAGTATGGGGGAGCCGCGTCGATGGCAGGAACGGGGGCTCGGGAGCGGCGGGCGGCCTGAGGGCTGCCCGGATACCGCGGGCTCTGAGCGGGCTGGAGCGCGGTGGCAGCGCCAGCACGGCGTTACACAACGGCCGAGAGGCTCCTTTCATAACGCGGGGCCGAGCGGGCTGGCTTACCGGGCATCCGGGAGGGGCCGGCAGGGCGGGAGCGACTTCGCGCCGGGGAACTGCGGGCTCCGTGAGGGCTCCGTGAGGGCTCCGTGAGGGCTCTGTGAGGGCTCCGTGAGGGCGGCGGGCGCTGAGGGGGCTCTGTCGGGGTTTCCCCGCCCGCCCCGCAGGGGCTGCTCACCTGCTCGGCTCGCGCGCCCCTGTCAGGTGCGGCTCG
>VWYI01037382.1:0-33646 GCA_013399455.1 Anthoscopus minutus | reverse complement strand
CCTGCGCGGGCACGTTCCGGGTCCCTGCGCGGGCACGTTCCGGGTACCTGCGCGGGCACGTTCCGGGTACCTGCGCGGGCACGTTCCGGGTACCTGCGCGGGTACGTTCCGGGTACCTGCGCGGGCACGTTCCGGGTACCTGCGCGGGCACGTTCCGGGTGCCTGCGCGGGCACATTCCGGGTACCTGCGCGTTGTTTTCCCTCTGTGGAATTTCCTTTTGAACCAGCCGCTCTCCTGTTTGAAAGCGTTCGTGTGGAAATGCTCCTGCGTGGCTGCAGGTGCGAGCCCCGGCTGCCATCACCTGTCCTGCCGCTGCTCCGCCCCGGCCGTGCGGCGCTCCCGCGCTAGCACCGGGCTGCTGCCCACCCCGCCTTTCGCTTTAGAGTTTAATACCACAGTGCCACCTCTGAAGCATATGAAAGTACACTTTTACCAGTGTTCCATCAAACTGGGATCATTCTCGTTGCACATCCCGTGTCCTTCGTGATGCAGGTGGAAACGTGCCTAAATCTCACCTTAAGTCAGACAGTTGCAGAATGTCCCGAGTTGGAAGGGACTCCTGGTCATTGATTCAGTCCTGGCCCTGCACAGCACACCCCAAAAATCCCATCCTGTGCCTGAGAGTGTTATCCAAGTGCTCCTGGAGCTCTGGCAGCCTTGGGGCTGTGACCATTCCCTGGGGAGCCTGGTGCCCACCCACCCTCTGGCACGCAGCCTTTGAAACTTTCCTTTTTATTGGTCTCTGTAACTGGCATATAGTGTCAGCACCTCAGAAAGTAATAACCTAGGAACTGGAAGCAAAAAATAAATATTTGAAAAGAGCCTTTTGGGCATCAGCGATGCTTGAAGTTCTTTAGTTTGCAGCCTTTTGTATCAGTGCAGACGCAGACATCCACAGCTACGCACTCGTAGTCCCGAGTAAGAGGCAGGATTTGCAGGATGACTTTTGTTGCCATTGATTTCAGGAGGTTTTGAGGCCGTTCAGCATCTGTTCAGGAGGTTATTAGAGAGCTGTGAGCTGTAAGATGCTCTCCCCAGCGGGTGGCTCGGCTGCTGAGGAGCGCTTTGCTATTGGGGCTCAATTGCTGCTGAGCTCCCGCAGTCTGACAGGGGAAGTGTGGCACTGAACAATGGCCAGAGAGACGGGGATGCAGGATTTAACCTTTTTTTTTTCACAATGAGCAATTCACACTATTTTTGCACTAAAAGAATACCATGTAATGACAATGAACTCCTGAGGAGAAGGAAGTGTGCCTTTGAAAGGGCATGCAATTGTATGGAATGGGTTGGAAGGAACCTTAAGGATAATGTAGTTGTGTTCAGCTGCAGGGCCCCTGACAATAAGCATGTGGAGATGCTAGAGTGAGTCCAGAGGAGGCCACGGAGCTGCTGCCAGGGCTGGAGCCCCTCTGCTCTGGAGCCAGCCTGGCAGAGCTGGCGTTGTTTAGCCTGGAGGAGGATCCAGGGAGAGCTTGGAGCCCTTTCCAGTGGCTATAGAGGAGGGAGGTGGATGTGCACAGACTTGAAAAATCTTGGGGTTTGTCCGATGCTGAAATCCAGATTAATAGCCATCACCTGGCTGGGTAGTGAGAAGGAAGGGGGCCCAGGTCTGCAGGTAAATGGATTCTGGAGCTGCTGCTCAGTGTTCCTGACACAGGGTAGGAGCAGGTGTCTAACCTACACTGTAGGTATGATGTGGAAATCCTGTGCTTGCCTGGGGTTAGGCCAGGTGTGTCTGACCCACGAGGAGCTACAGTCTGACACTTAATTCCTGTGTCAGCCCCTTGTTTCTGCTCTGTTGTCACCACTTATGTTGGAGTTATGACTGGAACTCACTGATTAGCAAGGCTTTGGTTTGGGTTTTGGTTGCTGCCTGGTATCTGCAGAGCTGCAAGTGTGGAGTGTTCAGAGAGGCAGAAGCTTGTGATTTCCTGACTTCCTTTGGTTCCAGGACCTGGAGCTTGAGTGAGAACGTGCTGAGCTGGCAGTGCTCGGCACAGAGTGGGGCTGTGTGGCTGAGGAGGGCTCAGCAGTGCCAGGGACAGGCTGTGAGGGCTCAGCAGTGCCAGGGACAGGCTGTGAGGGCTCAGCAGTGCCAGGGGCAGGCTGTCAGTGCTGTGAGGGCTCAGCAGTGCCATGGGGCAGGCTGTCAGTGCTGTGAGGGCTCAGCAGTGCCATGGGCAGGCTGTCAGTGCTGTGAGGGCTCAGCAGTGCCATGGGCAGGCTGTCAGTGCTGTGAGGGCTCAGCAGTGCCAGGGGCAGGCTGTCAGTGCTGTTGTCTCCCCGCAGTGCTGAGGAGCTGCAGCCAGCTGCGGGTTCCGGTGCGATGGAGAGGCCAGGCCACGGCGGCCGCGGTGCCGGAGAGCTCCAAGCCACAGATCCAGCCCCAGGAGCGGTAGGTGTGTGCAGCAGGGTGGGGGCTCTGGGCCTGCTGCTCCCTGATAGGAGCTGGGGCTTGCTGTGCCCTGTGTGTGTGTGTGATTGTTTATCTGCCTGCCTGCACTCTCCCTGCTCTCTGGGGGCAAGGACAGCTGTGCTCCTGCAGGGCTCGCTGAGGCCTGGGGCAGGGTGGGAGCAATGGAAGAACAGTCATTATCATTATTATTTGGTTCCTGGGTTTTATTCAGCAGCCTTCTGATACATGCTCCAGCAGAAGGGGAATGGAAGCTGAGGTCCCGAAACACGGGGGAGGCCTGGGCTCCTCTCAGTGCCCTTTTGTGAGACTTTGGCTTTAACGAGAGGAGAGCGAAGCTCCCTGTGCAGCCAAAACCATCTGCTGGGGAAGTGACAGGTCCTGGTCTGTGGGCTCCCTTGGGCAGGGGAAACAAATCCATGGGGAAATTGGGTGAGAGTTGTGATCAGCAGCCATTCTGTACATGCTGGTACCACCATCTGTGCTGCTGTGCTGTGTGGGATGTTATCCTCACAGCAGTGTGCCAGACCTGCACCTGGATAGAAAATCTATTCTGGAAAAACCCCACCCAAACTCAACTGGCCTTACAGTGAAGTGTAGAAAGGCTTCTTGCTGCTGTCACTGCTGCAGGAGGTGAGATGTGTCCCCACAGTAATGAAGACAAAGGCTTGTGTGAGTGGCTCATCTGTTTTCCAGGGAAGCTGCTGCTCGGTTTGGTAGGAATCCAACCAGCTGAGACCCTGTTTTATAACCTCCCTTAGAGCCAGCAGCTGGGAGACAGCTTTCCAGTTAAAGTTTGTGTTAGAGTGGTTACTGTTTAAAAGAGCAATGGTCACGTAGGTACTTGTCTGGCCATTCCTACAAGAGTTTACATAAGCAAGTGGAGCCTTGGAATGGGAGCTGCCTTTGCAAAAGGCAAATGCAGGAGGATAAACTGGTTGTTTTGTCATTGTAATAAAAACGAAAGCAGGGAGTCACTAGGGTTTGAAACACCTCTTGCTTCCACAGGAAACCGAAAACAGGAATCCTGATGTTGAACATGGGAGGCCCGGAGCGGCTGGATGACGTCCACGATTTCCTGCTGCGTCTCTTCCTGGACAGAGACCTAATGACCCTTCCAGCTCAAAAGTGAGGAGCCCTGGGATCTCCTGTGCTACAGGCTGCATGTGCACATGGGTGCTGCTGCCTGAGCTGTAGGCTCCAGAGCTGGGGGAGAGATAGCAAACAGAGAGCAGCATTCCCTGAGACTGCTTCATCCTGGGAGCAGTCGGTGCAGGAGACAGTGCTAGAGCCCTCTGGAAGCAGGAGTGCCGTGGTGGCTGCCGTGTGATTGCAGGCTGGGCTGTGGGAAGGGTGGTGGAATAGAGCAGCGAACAAACCACGCTGCTTTGCTGTAATTTGCAGAGGTGGCTGGGGAAGCTGCAGCAGAGCTCTGGAAGGGGTGGTTGGGCTGGTGCTGATAACATGTCCCTCTCCACTGCTGCAGCCAGCTGGCCCCGCTCATTGCCAAGCGCCGCACCCCCAAAATCCAGGAGCAGTACAGCAGGATCGGCGGGGGCTCCCCCATCAAGAAGTGGACGGCGCTGCAGGGAGAGGGCATGGTGAAGCTGCTGGACAGCATGTCTCCTCGCACTGGTACTGCTCTGCCCAGCCTCCCGTGGGCTGCTTTTGCCTCTGGCTGGAGCCATTTGCCTGCCAAGCAGCTTTGGCCTCTTGCTTTTCATTCTGGGGTGCTGTGGGTCTCAGCCCTGCTGAGAGGTCACAGCAAAGGGATTCTGTTCTTTGGAGGGTTGTTCTCGAGGGCTGGGCTCGGGGAGGCACCTCTGTCTCCTGTGATCATGGGAGGATGACTGTGATAGACCAGGTGTGTTATTTTCTGGTGTCCAGAGGCAGGTGCCAGGAGTCTCCCTTGGCATTGTAACCTGTAAGTCTGGCTGAGCCCGAGGAAGCCTGCATTGGAGAAGAGTGGCTGAGGCTTCCATGGGAAGAAAGGGGAATGCATTTCATGTGACATTTCACACTAAGGCGAGTGTGGGAGGTTCAGAGCCGTGTTCTCAACAGCTGTTTCAGGGCTGGAAGGACAGCTGGAGGAAAGACAAGGCTTTGTAGCTGAGCAGTGCAGGCATGGCTGAGCGATAGCAGCGAGCCCCACCCAGGGACACAGCAGGAGATAAGGCTGGGCAGTTTGGCCGGGGTGCAAGGAGATGCTCTTTGCCAGTCCTGCATGAGGAGAAAGCTTGAAACATGAATACAGCCTCTCTGCCCTCTCTCTGTGGCACAGAATCCCTCTGAAGCTCAGTCCCTCCCAGCAAGGAGTGCTGACTGCTGTGGCAGTCTGTGCCACTCTGCCTGCTCGAACAGCTGCGATGGGAAAGGGGTGCAGAAGCTTCTGGCAATGTCCTTTCCTGCAGGGCTGTTTTGTAGCTTTTTGTGGCACGTGCCTCAGACTTGGCTAGAAAAGGGCTAGGGGAAAAGGGCTGCTGAAGGGCCTGGAAGGTTAAAAACAACGTTCTTGGAAGGCTAGAACCAAATTTATTTCATCCATTCAGAAGGTGATGTGTGACCGGTGCCTTCACTCAGGTGATGTTCAGTTCCTTCTGCACAGACTCCCTAGTTTAGCTCGAGCTGTGGTCCCTGCAGGTACAGTCAGAGCCCCAGGCCTGCTGTGTCATCCAGGGCTGGAGTGTTCTTGAGCAGGAGCCCCTGAAGGGTCAGGCTGGAAGCAGGTTCTGCAGATAAGGCTTGGAAGCTTTATCTGCTTTTGTTTGGTGACCAGTCTCTGTGCAGTCACACCCTTCTCTGGGCACCTCTCCCACCTGATAAGTCCTTTGGAGGCTTCTTTCTTACTTGACAGCAGCTGCAGTTTAACAATAGCCCGTGCTGAGCACTGCCAGCCATTTCCTCCAGCATCCCAAGGGTCCGTGCAGAGCACCGTGCTCCTTCCGAATAGCTCGGAGCAGTTGGATGTGCTTGCAGACAGCATTTGGGAATGTGGTGTGCCCACAGGCAGCACTTTGGGAGTGCTGAGCCCTCTTAAGGAGTGGCTGGCAGGAGGTGCTGGTCCCATGTGGCAAAAAAGAAATACTTTTAAGGTCATTTTGCCTTGATCTGGTCTGGGCAACGAGTGGAACCTCAGTGTGCCAGCAACACTGCTCTGTACCAGCTGCTGGGAGGGGAGCTGGCTCTGTCCAGCCACAACCAGGACAGGATGTCGCTGTTATTTAAACAGCCTGTGTACCCAGACACCAGCATCTCCCTTTTGCTGCCCATGGTCCTGAACAAAACCTGACACTGCGAGGGTATTGCTCCCAGGTTCTTCCCAAATGTCCTTTCCCAGGTTAAACTCCTGCAGTGCCTGCTTTGGCTAGTCAGACTTTTGTCTTTAATGCCATTCAAAGATGTTAATGAGGTTACTGGCTCAAGGGCTCCTGAAGTTGGGTCTTTATTTGCTGCTGCTCCCAGCTGGGAGCTCTCCTGCCTCCTGCAGAGAACTGGGGCTGACTAAACCTGTTTTCTGAATCCTGCATAAATGTATGGAGTGGAGCCCAAGCACGGGACATCTGCTTCCCTGAGAAACCTGCTGAATATTATTTCAGAGGCACTGACCCGGAAACCCTGAAAAAGAAACTTTGCTTTTGTTCTCCTAAGAACCTCTGTCCTCCACTTAAAGAAACAAAACAGCAAACCTCCCCTGCCTGCCTCCCATCCCCTGACCAAGCCGTGCTCCAAAGCTGACACCCAAAGATTAGAGATAAAAAACGGAGGAACCTGAGATGTCCCCAGGGAGAATCATAGTGCCACCAAAATTAGGTGTTAAAGCCACGAAGGTTTTTATAAAACCCCTCCAAAATCAGCATGGGAGAGCACATGTCCCTGCCTCACTGCTCTGCTGCCCCAGGCAGCAGTGCTGGTCCTTGGGGCTCAGGAGCTGTTCGAGCAGGCGTGCTGGGCAGGGAGGGCAGCTGCAGCCCTGGGCTCTGAGGGCATTGGGGTGTTCATGCAGCTTCTCTTGGCCACACTTTTTGACCATTACATCCTCAAAATCAGGACTTGCCCGGTGAGATGCCGGGGCTCTGTCCAGACTGGGAGCCATGCCTCTGCTAAGTACAGGAGAAGCAGGCAAGTGATGTTGCTGCAGAGGCAAACCGTAATATAAATCACTTCTCAGTTCTCATCACAGCCAAGACAGGTCCTGTAAAATTGCTTGGCTAAAAGAAAGGGCTGATATGACAGCACTTTACAAAAGTAGCCAGAAAATTACCAGCAAGCTCCTTTCAGCAGTTTCAGCCTGCCTGTTCCTGCCTGTGTGACATACAAAGATGTGTTTCTGTGCATTCTCACCTTTTCCTGCGCTCCCTGTCCCGGTGCTGGGGCTGGCAGCACCTCACAAGTACTACATCGGCTTCCGGTACGTGCACCCGCTGACGGAGGAGGCCATCGAGGAGATGGAGAGGGATGGCATCGAGAGGGCTGTTGCCTTCACCCAGTACCCCCAGTACAGCTGCTCCACCACAGGTGAGCCCCTGAGCAGGGCAGAGGCAGGCACGTGGCTGTGGGTGTGGGTAAATCCTCCGAGCTCCCATCAGACCGGAGCGCTGTGCGCGCTGGGATAAAACCGTTCCCGCTGCACACGCTCTGCTCTGATTTATGGTGGCATTTTAATTGGGCAGCATTTTAAAATGTGGTAATAGCTCGCTGCCAGGCTGTTTCAGTGTGACAGCTTGCTGGTGGCCTGGCTGAACTTGTGTTGTTAATTCTCTGTTTCAGGAAGCAGTTTAAATGCCATTTATCGCTACTATAATGAGAAAGGGGAGAAGCCAAAGATGAAGTGGAGCATAATTGACCGATGGCCCACACATCCCCTTCTCATTCAGGTGTGGATCTGAAGGCTCTGAGGTTTCTGTATTTTCTTCTAAAATATAGAAAAAAATACTGAGGAAGGATAACAGGAAGGCTTCAAGCTGAGGGTGCGTTTTAGTTGTGTGATGAAATGGGTCTTGTGTACCGTGTCTGAAATTACAGAAGGAGGGTGAGCGTGCCTCATGCTATGGCAAGATAACGTGTGAGAGTGACCACTGTGCACATCCTGTTTTAAGAGCTGGGTGATGTTACCCTAATGGTGGTGGCTGGAAGGAGCCTCTACAGGCCATTAGTCCAGATTCCTGCTCAGAGCAGGTCTGTGATCAGCACACACACAGATGATGTCGTTTGTCAGATTCCCCTCCGGCAGCCGAGAGTAACTCCTGGCTGTGGCAGGAGCAAGGAAGGGAAGCCTTCTTGCTGCTTTCTTTCCAGAGAAAGTGGCTCTTTGGTCTTTTTCAGGGAGCTTCTCCTTGCTTTTGTGTGGGTTTGCAGTTTCTGTGGTGTGCTGAGCAGACGACAAAGGCACTGGAGGCAGGCAGGGCGGACCTGCCTGTGCTGGGGGACGCTCTCTGGCCACGCTGCCCGAGTGCTGTGCACACTGAGGGAATCTGGCAGTGCTTAAGGCACCGTGGAGCATGGGAGCTGCCTGACTGGATCACTGAGAGCAGGGGTGCCTGACTCAGGTCTTTGTTTCTGTTTCCCTGAGCAGTGCTTTGCAGATCACATCCAGAAGGAGCTGAACCTGTTCCCACCAGACAAAAGGAAAGAGGTTGTCATCCTCTTCTCAGCCCACTCGCTGCCCATGTCTGTGAGTTACCTCAGGGCAGGGAGGGGGACACAGCTGAGGAAGGGCCAGGCAAGCCTGGTCCTTGGCCAGCGTTCCTTGGTGCCAAAGGTGTGCCGTGTGTGTGCTGCAGGTGGTGAACCGCGGCGATCCGTACCCTCAGGAAGTGGGAGCTACTGTCCAGAGGGTCATGGAGAAGCTCAACTACTCCAACCCTTACAGGCTTGTGTGGCAGTCCAAGGTATGTGCTCGGGGAAGCTGAGCAGCTAAACCCCTTGCAGGGTCTCACTGGACTGAAAAAGATACACCTTTATGTACATTTTCAATTATTTTACTCAGTCTTGTTCAGGCCAGCCCTGGTTCTGGTCCTTTGAGAGGCAATGGTGGGAAGTGTGTCCCCATGAGATATTTCATGGAGAAAGTGAGCGGTACAACCAAAAGCAGGGAAATAGAGCTGTTTCTATCCCACCCATAACCTGGTCTGTCATCCTGCCTAAGGAAACGTGGGTGTTCTTTGTAAGAGTGATTTCATGAGAGTTTCTCCTTTATCTCTGCTTTTTTGTTCCAGGTTGGACCGATGCCTTGGCTTGGTCCCCAGACAGATGAGACCATTAAAGGGCTGTGCCAGCGAGGCAAGAAGAACATGTTGCTGGTGCCAATAGCATTCACGAGTGACCACATTGAAACCCTGTATGAGCTGGATATTGAGTACGCCCAGGTTTTAGCCAGCGAGGTGAATGCTCCGTGGGTTTGGGTAGTGCTGCTCTGAAATGATTTCTCCTGGGTTGCACTTTGCTTTGTAGCTGTTTCTTGTGATATTGTTGGGGATTAGCTTTATTTTCCTATAAATCAAAAATTAATCTGAGCTGTCTTAAGCACAAAACAGGTGGGAGTTTGTCTTTCTAGACTGAGGTCTTTAAACCATTACAAATATTGCTAAAATAGAATGAATGATTTTTGGCTGCAAAATGCAACGTTGCTCCACAGTAATTTTTGCTGTAATAAGACCATGATAACTGCATTTATTCGTGTCACTTTGGGGCAACTTCTGAATGAAGTGGGAAGAGTTTGAAGGCTACCCAGTGAAGGATCAGATTAACAGGTTTCACTTTTTCCTCCTTATTTTTGACTCAGTGTGGAGTTGAGAACATCAGAAGAGCAGAGTCTCTCAATGGAAACCCGCTGTTCTCCAAGGTATCTGCTATGTCGCAGTGGCTGGAAAGGTTTGCAGTTGTGTTTCTTGCCGAGTGTGGATGTTTGCAGGTGGTTTTAGCATCTGCTGAGTTCAAGAGCAGAAATGGAGCCCCTAGACCGACTCTGTGCAGCACAGAGGGGTTCACTGTGCTGCAGTGTGTGTGGTGCTGGCCTGGGGGGGTTGCACAGCTGCATTTGCTCCCTCTGACCATTCCCCCTCGCCCCGCAGGCCCTGGCAGACCTGGTGTGCTCCCACCTGCAGTCCAACGAGGTGTGCTCCCGCCAGCTGACCCTGTGCTGCCCGCTCTGCGTCAACCCCGTGTGCAGGGAGACCAAGGCGTTCTTCAGCAGCCAGCCCCTGTGAGCCCTGGGACACGGCCCCGGCAAGGGCAGCACCGGCTCCCCTAACACGGGCTGGCTCTGGCTTCGTTTCCTGATGTCTTCTTCGTTTGCAAAGAGTTGTAGGAAGTAGGGAAATAAGGGCATTGATCTTGTCAGGTGTGAGGAGCCCAGCACTGACAAACTTACACAGCTTTTTTACAGCTAGCTTCTCTTTCTATGCAGGGGTTCATTTGTGTGCAGGGTGGGCATGAGTGCATTAACTTGCCAGGTCAAAGGTACAGTTACTTTGGTTTTGCTTAAGTCTGACCAGCACGGTCTCTTGTCTGTTCTGAGAGGGACTTTGCAGCTGGCTTTGGAGATTTTGGAGATCGAGTGACTTCTAATGCTTTTTAATAATGTGTGTTTGTGTGTGTGTATATATATATATTTTTGAGGGTTTTTTAGAGCTTAAAGATAAGGCTTGATTTTGGTTTTGGCTTTGGTTTTCTCCTGCCAGGAACTTGCAGTGAAAGCTTAGCTGGGATAGTAGAATGCACAAAACTTGTTTACATTTTCTAGGAGGAACATTTTCATTATCTGCAGGAAAGTATTTGAAGAGCATACATTGAAAGGAATTTGCCTGCTTAGGTGATACTGGAGAATTTGCTCCATTGAAACTGCGTGTTTCAAGTCTAGCAGGGGCACGTGTGGAAACATGTTGGCTTATCTGTTAAGCAGAATGGCCTTTAAAAAGTTCTTCTTATTTTTATTAAAAAGGGCTTTTTCTGTTTGGTAAAGTAAATTTAGGAGGTCAGGCTTGTTCTCCAGGAGGTTTATAGATCCCTTCTATGCTTTCTACTGTGGCACAGGGCTGTGGTTTTGTGGGATACCTGTGGAGTGCCATAGGTAGCACTGATCTGGCTTAATTGCTGTTGTTTAAATGGAGGTGATCAGTCAGGAGTAGTTTACAGTTTCACATTGCAGATGCCTGAGAACAGGCAGCCCTGTGCTGGGCTCACCTGAAGGTTGCCAGCCCGCAGGGGCTGAGCTGGGTGAGTGGCACTGAGTGACCCGCGGCTGGCGCGGGGTCCCCTCCCGTGGCACTGAGCCGTACCTGTGGTGGCCCAGCTGGCACCTCCCGGGGGGCACACGTTTACTTGATGTCCTTAGCACTGAAATGCCAGGCCCTGGGCACTGCAGGCTGGTTCCTGGGAATGGCTGGTGGCTGGGAAGCAGGTGCCACGCTGCTCAGGTTGATCTGCTCAGGTAACATGAGGCACGAGCGGTTTGGACCTCTGCTCTTTTGAGAAAGGATGTTTAAAGAGAGAAGAGGCCTCTTGTGGTACAGCAGGGATTTGTCCTGTTCTGTGTTGTTGGAATTAAGGATGGGGTGCTAGAGGAAAGGTGGATGCTGTGGAGTGCTGTATGTCCCTCATACCTCTGGAGAGCTGCTTGCTGCACTGCCATACCTGCTTCCCAGGGGAGACAGATTCCTCCAGTGCCAGAACCTCCTGCAGCACCCTGTCCCTCACTGAAAGTCTTCCTTGACCCTTCATGCCTGTGCCTGTTGCAGTGGCAGGGAACCTGAAGCTTCTCTTCTCTGTCCTCTCCCTCCCTGTGGGCTCTGCTCGCTGCCTGGGCAGGAAGAAGGAGCACAAATGTCCAGTGAACACTGGCCTTACACCTCACTGGACAAAGAACTTCCTCTGTTTCACTTCTCTGCGCGACAGGGATCAGTGGAAAACAATCTTCCTCCTCGCCCCTGTTTCCTCACAGCTGGAGGGAACATGGACCTTCAGGTGGTCCAGGCTGTGGCCAGCACATTTACAAGTGTGGAAAGCAAAGGTTAGCTTCATGTGAACCTTGTGGTGTTATAAATACAGATGCTTTTCATTTTCATGCTGGAGAGAGCCCTGAAAATACTAGCTGGCACTGATTCTGAGGCATTACCTTTGTCCCCTAATAAAAGGTACTTAAAATTCACTTTTGAGTGTTCTAACCACAAGTGGGATAATTACTCTGTTGCTGCTATTACACCATCATGTAGAAATCACTTAATTTTCCAGCTTTTAGCAGCTGGGGCCTGTCTCACAGAGCTGTGCTGCTGGTTGCTGTCAGCGTAGTTCTCATTGAAGTTCCTCATCTCTCAAGCCAATGCCCAGCAGGTTGTTTGAGTGTCTGCCCTGAGGAATCCCACGGTGCCTGTGCCTCCCTGAGCCCCGTCAGTGCCGTGTTCCCCGAGCCTGCAGCTCTCCAGCCCTGGGTGCTGCTCAGGCACACATCCCTGGCAGAGGGCAGCAGGGGAGCCAGCCTGGGATCCATGAGGCAGCTGCACCCCGAGGTTTCCCTGGGCAGAGCCGAGTCCTCAGGCTGGGCTGGAGCTGTGGGGGGCTTTGGGGGTGGCAGGGGGTCTCTGGAGAGCTGCCCAGGGGTGAGCTGGGCAGGGGCTCTGCCCACCAGAGCTCCCAGCGCCATGCAGCTCTGGCCTCAGGGATCCGTGGGAAGTCGAGGAGTTAGGAACAGCCCATGGTGTCCTGAGGGAAGAAATGGCAAGTCAAGGGGTGAGGTTGTTTTCCTGCTTTCACACTCTGTAGTTTGGCTTATTTTTTCATTACTGAGTGAATCTTTCTCTTTTGAGTTTCTTTTTAACCTTGTCCCTCGGTCCTGGGTGCATTTCATAGAAGGTGGGAGCTTCCCAAAGGTGCTGTGACACCACAAAGTGTGTGGGTGTGTCAGCGCTGGCCCCCTGCCATCCCCTGCAGAGGAGGATGGCACAGCTGAGCTCAGAGGGGCCAGGGTTTCCCTAGGAGAACCTAAAAGCTCAGTGAGCTCTCCCTTCCCAGCCCAGGGAGCTGGGGATCACCATGAAGCTGCAAGAGAGCAGCTCCTTTGAGTCTGTTAATGCCAGATGTGTACAGATACTGCTCTTAGCCCAACATATGCATTTCAGATTGACCAAGGACTTCCATTTGATGTTACACAGCAAATATGGATAATCCTACTGTGTGTCATTTGCCAGAAGGATGGAATTCCAATTAAAGGTTTTTTTAAGAAATAACTGAGCTGTGTGTCTTTGTCTGGGCCCTTTATGCTGGTGTTTGAAGTTCTCTCTGCACCTCTGGTGTAAGGCTGGGGTGAGCTGCACCTCCTAAAAAGGCTGGGGAAGGTGGTGAGTCAGGGATTTGCCCTGGTGTGGGATCCCACCTGTGAGGGATAATTTATTCTGTTCCCTGTTAGCGGTCTCTGGGCAGCTCCTTGCCAATGTTACTAATGAAGTGCTTGATTGATTATTTTCTGGAGCAGGGATTGGGGATGTTGGCTACTTAAGCTGATCCATTAGTGAGCTCTGACTGGCTTGTGACAGGGCAGAGAGCAGGATGCAAACCCAGCACAGTGGAAGCTGGGAAGTATGGAGGAAAGCAGTGATGGTGCTTCTTTTCTTCTGGAATCTCAGTCCAAGCTCTGCTGCTTTACCTCTGAGTGGGGATCTGGCTGTGTGAGCGTGGCAGAACTTTAGCAATGTGCTCAGCACTAAGTGCCAGGAAAAGGTTATTTAATTTGGGTCCATTGGCCTGGCTGATGAGCATCCTTTCCAGGACTGTGTGGAGATGGATTGTCTGTCCAGCCAGGGATCATCTTCGAGACACGTGGCCTTTGATCCCCGGGCTCTGAGGCTGCTCTGGGAGCGGCTGCCCGGTGACATCTGAGCCCCAAAGGCCAACAAAGTGGGGAGGAAGAGCTCCTTATCCCATCCCTAGAGCTGCTCGGGACCAGGCTTGGAGCACGGCTCCAGTGGAAGGTGTCCTTGCCCTTGGGATGTCTTTGAGCTCCCTTCCAAGCCAGAGCAGTCTGGGATTCTGTGAGCGCCTGCCTGTGATCCCGGGGCAGGGACTGCAGAACTGGGGGCTGGCAGTTCCCGGGGTGATGGAGAGGGAGCTGTCACGGGGAATCCAGAGCACTCCATTCTCCTGTCATTTTTAAGGATGATCCATAACGTGTGAACATCACCCACAACTGGGGCCTAATTGCGTTTCTCCAGCGAGCAGGCGGCACTTCCAAGGAAGCTTAAACGAGCACTTAAGGGATAATGCCCGGAGCCCGGGGGGTGCTCCGTGCCCAGGCCGGGCTCCTCACAGCCAGCTCCCCCAGCGCTTTTAGCCCGGAGTTATTGGGCCATTACGGGCTGTCTTTTACTGCCTTGGATCTCTTGTGCTGGCAGGCGGGAGGGGAGGGATGTGTAACATGACCCAAAGTGGTCTTGTATGTTTTAATCTGCTGGTTTAATACCTTATGGCTTCCTGCCATTATCCCTCTCTGAGCTGGACCCTGGAGTGACTCCTGGAGGTTTGCTGCGTGCAGAGGCTGAAGGCAGCTTCCCGTGGGTGCAGCTTGTGGCAGGCAGAGCTGGCCGTGCCTTGTTCTCTGTGTATGGGGGACGCCGGTGACAGCTGTTCCCGCCTGATGATCCCACCGCGGTGTCCTGCCACGCTGCCTACTCCAAGGTTTTTTTGTCCCGGCTGTTTTCCTTCAGCACCTCCATCCCACGTGTGCTGCAAATCAGTGGCATTGCACAAGCTCCTGCTGTTTTCCTCCAAAGGAAACACTTCCCTCGCCCTGACTTGCTGTTGGTGCAGCTTTTTCCGCAGGCTCCATCCCAGGCTGCGGAATTCCCCGAGGGAATTCCCGCAGGGTTTCAAGCGGAGCGGAGTGTTTGGATCAGAAGAGCTGCCAGCACTTCACCCTCAGTCAGGGGGGACCCGCGCCGCCATCACTGCGGGTCCCCAGGCACATCGCTCCTGCCAAACTCATCCTGACGGATGCGCTGCCCGAGGGGCGGGAGCGCGAGGAGGAGGAGGATGGAGTGAGGAGGAGGAGGAGGAGGAGGATGGAGCGAGGCGGCTGCTCTGAGACTGAGTGCTCCCACCCAGCCTGGCTGCCACGGGATGTCCCGCATCCCTGGGGTGGGAGGGCTGGTCCGGTGCTTTGCTTTTTATCTCTGCTGACAAAACTGAGGGGGTTTTAGAGCACTGGAATAACTCGGCAGGGTTAGGAAGCAGAGTTGAGGGGAATTCACAGGAATGAGTTCCATGGGTATAGAGATGGCCCTGGAGCGGAGCCTGGGGCTGGGAAAAGCTGATCCAGCATTCCATCCAGCCCGGCTGCTATCCCAGCACACACCCAGCTCATCCTTCAGCTTTCGGCAGCTTAATGAAATGGTCCCATTTCCTTCATCCAGCTGTGCCCACTGCTAAGTGCCTGGAAAATGCCTTCCCGGGGGAACAATCCTGCAAGTGAGATGGAAACAACCTGCCCTGGCTGCATTAGTGTCGGTGTCACCGCTTTTGCCTCTTTGCTGTTGCAGTGATTTTACCCTTGCCGTGCTCCGCAGCCGTCCCGGTGGCTCCCGCGGGCCTCAGCACCTCCTTGCACGGGTGGGGCTTGGGAGAACCCTCCTCAGCCAGCTCGGCCCCGTGGCACGGAGGGCTCGGGGCCCCCCTCCTGTTCCAGGGGAGCCCCTGCACACCCTGGCCAGAGGGAGAAGGAAGAGCCTCGTGCTGGGCTCCGAGACACAAAGTGCTGAGGAGGCAGCTCTGCCTTTATCTGCACCCGTGGCCACTCAGCAAAGTGAAATGAAGCAGCGTAAATTTAATTAATGGCAGAATCTGGCTCTGTGTCGAGAGAGGGACACAAAGAGAATGAGCGTGAAAACAAATTTTTCAGGGAGTTTATTAAGCCCAAGGTTAGACATTGGTGCCAAGGTTAGATCCCAGACAATAAACCCTGCCGTGCCTCGTTACTGCTCTGGGGCTGGGACACGGTGCTGCTGGGGGCTCTGGGGTCCCCCCGGGCCCTCCCCAGGCTGGCCCTGCTCCAGGTGGGCAGAGAGGGGTGAGCTAGGCCAAGAAAGGGCTGGCTGGTTTTGTTTGCTTTTTAAAGACAGAAATACAACGAAGTGTGTTTCCTGTGCACTTTGTTTTGCTTTGTTTGGAGGAGACAAAACAAACAAGACTTATCCACAGCTAGGGTAAGTGACTGAATGAATGAATGAAGGCAAACCTGCTACATCCTCCTTGCCATGGAATTTCAGCTCCAGGAACCTCCTGCCTCCTCCTGTAGAGCTGCTTCAGGGAAAGAAAGTGCAATAACTGACACGATTTTAAGGTGATTACATTGCATCACATAATTCCATGACGTACATAAATAGAAAGATTCCTCCTGTATTACCACGGCCACACAAACTGTGCTGAGCGCTTTCTCCAAGTGCTTTTGCTCACGCTTGGCCAGGCCCTCAGTGCCAGGCAGCATTTTTGGGATGTGGTCCTACCCTAGGGCCTGCCTTGGTCTGGCTGTGCTCAGCTCTCCTCGCCCCTCCCTGGCCCTGAGAGCTGCAGCAGCCCAGGCCCCTGCTTGGCCCCACTCCCCCCCTCGGAGTGGGATGGGGCTGTGGTGGGAAAAACCCTGGGAAAGAACCAGGAACTTTTGATTGCACAAGGAAGCAAAAGCATTGTTTTCCTCCTTTATTGAACTTTGGCAAATAATATGTGTGTGGGGGTTTTACATCAATAGCTATAAATAAAACTTTGAAAGCAACGTAATACTTGTCATTGAGATAAAGGACATCTATTGGCACAAATCAGTGAGTAAAAACCCTTTAATGATAAAATAACATTCACTCTTTAGCTACTTTATTTGTCTGAAAAACTCAGCTTACACTCAGTTCAACATACCACCTTCCACAAAGTTAAAAAATGACAGAAAATGACATAATAAAATAGACCTTAAATTTCATAATACAAGTACCTTGGCAAATCCCAGCCAGCCGGAGCAGCCGGTGGCAGCCCCGCGGTGCCCTTGCCATGGCCTCCCGTGCCCCTTGCTGCTGGGGACTGCAGGTGTGCTGTGCCTGCTGCACAAGAGCTGCGTGTCGGTGAGGAGTGGTGGCATCTGCCAGCAGGGCTCTGCCCCAGCACCCCGGCTCTGCTTATTGCGGAAGAACGTGGAAAGCTTTCTGGAAGATTAACCACTGTTACAATCATCAACTGTCTTACAAAAACCCCCACTTAAAGTTCTTGTGTCTGGTACTGTCTTTGGCAGAGAAATCAGGAAAGAAAATCGCCCGACTACATGACACAGCTTTCATTATTATCACAACCTACCGAGTAAGGCCGAATAGAAACCTTTGTCTCCTGGCACTACCGAGAGCACCTCTCTAACACAGCCCTAATGCCAGCCAGCCCTGCGCTGCCGGAGCTCGGGAGGCTGCGCCTGCCCCCTCGCCGCGCCTCCCGCTCCCCGCAGAGCCGAGGGGACGGAGCGGCTGCTTCGGCTTTGTGTCCGCTACGGCCCGGGGGACACCGGGGCTCCAGAGCGGCACCCGGACAGAAAACACAACCCACCCTTCAGCGGGGCTGCTCAAGCGTCAAGCCGGCCTGCCACACCAGGGGCAAGTCAAAGGGGGATAAAGCACCTTAGCAAACCGGGCCCCAGGGCAGGCAAGGAGGGGGCAGCTGGAGGCAGGGCTGCCTGTGGGGCAGGATGGCACAGCTGGAGAGCTCGGATGGACACCCAGGCCAGCCCGGGACAGGGGCAGGAGCAGCACAGGGCACGGCTGGAGAGTTCTGGGGCAGGAGCAGCACAGGGCACGGCTGGAGAGCTCGGATGGACACCCAGGCCAGCCCGGGACAGGGGCCGGGGCAGCACAGGGCANAGCGCGGATGGACCCCGAGGCCAGCGAGGAAGAGGGGCAGGAGCAGCACAGGGCACGGCTGGAGAGCTCGGATGGACACCCAGGCCAGCCCGGGACAGGGGCAGGAGCAGCACAGGGCACGGCTGGAGAGCTCGGATGGACACCCAGGCCAGCCCGGGACAGGGGCAGGAGCAGCACAGGGCACGGCTGGAGAGCTCGGATGGACACCCAGGCCAGCCCGGGTCGGGTGACACGGCTGGGAGCGCAGCTGTCCCCAGGCTCGCGTGTCCTGCCAGCGCTGGCACAAGAGCTGCCGTGGCTGGGCCGGGCAGGAGCGCAGCTGAGCTGAGGGGGGTCCCTGAGCACCCACCCTGCCGTCCTGCTGTGCCCTGGGGCTGCCACCAAGCCAGAGGAGCTCCTGATCCTGGGAAAGAACGCACAGCAGCCTCCGTGAGCAGCAGGGCGGGTACCGCCGCCGCACTGAACGAACCGAAGCGCTGGGAGAAGCTGCCAGCTGGCCGAACTTCTCCTCAAATGGCAATGCCACTGGAATAGAATTTGGGTCTGTTCAGCATAGGGACAGCCCTGAGCAGTGCTGAGCTGCACGGGGCGGAAGCGGGCGTGATTTCACAGCGCCGGTGCAAACACAGCTGCGCCGCGCTGCCGACAGCGAACGGGCTCCGTGCACAAACAAACACCATCAAGCCAAACACCTCGTCCCAAACCCAGAGGAAGAAGTTGCCATTAAGAACCACGATGCATCATCACACTGCTAAGGGTTTGCCTCATGCATAAACATGGCAGCGCTGATTGGCAGTTGCTAATTATAACACTACACCGTCACACAGGACAATCAGCTCTTCAGACCAAGTAGCACAAATGTAGAAAATAATTTTTTTTCCTCTTTTTTGGTTTTTTTTTTGGTTTTTTTTTTTTTTCTTTTTTCCAACAGAGCAAATGAACACAGATTGTTTCTTCAGCAAAATATGAAACTGTAAACTTTGGGCTCATTCTGCAACTTTCCCCCGATCCATAATAACAAAAAAAAACCCAGTGGGAAGAAAGACTGACATACATTTTTAAGCGCACCTTCTCCGTCTAATACAAAAGCACAACCTAAAACATATAAAGCTTCTCCTTGTGGTTTTTTTTTTCTCTTTTAAATCACAGTTACCAAAAAGAAACAGTGAGTAATTTATTACATACGCTATAATAACATTACGCTAAACAGCTATTCTCTATGAGGTATATCTGAGAAAATTCGGTAAGGGATTGCACGGTCTGCGTTGCCAACATGCCCAGTTCGTAATAAAGCTTTGGAACCATGGAGAAAGAGATCAGGGAGAGGGAGGAGGAGGAGGACAAAGAGGAGGAGAGCCTTTGGTATTATCAGGAGTCTGTTCTTTGCAGGGCTGCATTGCAAAGCACCACAGTACAAAAGCCCACCAGGTACGATTCGGTGGCCCGGTCCAAGCTGAGGTATTCACAGGAAGAATAAAAAAAAAAGCACAGAGAGGTCTAGACTGGCAAAATCGTTGCTTTGGTTCAAGCAAGGCACTCGTCCCGTGGTAACATCACTCTTTGCAAGTGAAGCAGGAGTCGGGGGGGCCGCGGGGACCCTGCCAGCTCTGGGGACTGTCTGCGTCCGAGGGCACGGGGACAATCGGCTCCCCGCGCCCAGAAGGCATCCTGAGAATTATTATAGCTTTGTATTGAAGGAACACAGAGACAGAGAGAAAAGCACACTTGTCAAGTCCTACCGTTTCCAACCCAGACTTCAACCCCCAAAGAAATCCAAAACAAAAGGCAACACTTAAGGAAAGCGGAGCGCTTGTGTTGAGCTGCGGTCGCCTCTGTGAATCCGAGGGCGCGGCTCCGGCAGATTCCTCAGGGAGGAGCCCCGGGCGGGGCTGGGGCTCGGGGCAGCGAGCAGTGCCCAGGGCTGGGCTGGGCTCCTCAGAGCATCGCTCCAGCCCTGCAAACAGCACGAAACGGGCTCCAAGTGCCAAAGGGCACCGCTAATTCCCCAGCCAAGCACCTTGGAATAATCACCCAGGAACGTGATGCTAACACAGCTTAATGTAGCCTCACTTCCACTGCTAGCTCGAGAAAAGGAATGAATTGATTTTTATCTGAAAACTGCAATTGTAAACAACGAGCAAAGGTGAGGAGGGGGAGCAGCCCCGGATGTGTGCGAGGCCAGGAGGGCACGGGCAGGAGAAGCCCCGCGGCCCCGCCAGCCCTGGGCTCTGCTCGAGCAGGACAAGAACAAGAATGAGCAGCGCTTGCTGCTGCGGGCCCGGGCAGAGCCTCGCCCCGGGAGCTGCGGCTGCACAGCGCCCGGATCGCCTCCCCACAGTGGGAACCGGCTCCACGCTCCCGGGCTGGCAGGAAGGAGAAAGGAACACAGAAAAGGGCAGCA
Source organism: Anthoscopus minutus (assembly GCA_013399455.1). Taxonomy (NCBI): domain Eukaryota; kingdom Metazoa; phylum Chordata; class Aves; order Passeriformes; family Paridae; genus Anthoscopus; species Anthoscopus minutus. Next base: position 13,961 of record VWYI01037382.1, on the reverse strand, counting down.
CCAGAACCGGCAGCTTCCAGGGTAGCGTTTCTTTGGGAATCTGGGCTCTGCTGGACGTTTCTGGGTGTGGGAGAGAACAGTGGGAGTTATCAGAGAGCACAAGCAGAATGCAGACCGCACAGAGAAAGAAATCTTTGGTATCTTTGGTATCATCAACACGATTAAAATTACAAATGGAAAAGTCAGTGAGGTAGCCTCTTTGGTTCTCACTAGAAATAGAAAGGGTTTTTTCTGGTTCTTTTTTTCCTTTTTTTCCTTTTTTTTTCCTTTTTCTTTTTTTTTTTTTTTCCACACACAGAAGTTCATTCTTGGAAGCAGCTAGTTTAAGGGTTTCTCTCTTTTTGCTTGGCATGGATAATTTTCCCCCCAGCTTAAGTTTAAGAAGCTGCAAAGTTCAGGCAAAGTATCCCAGTGTCTTTTTTTTTTTTCCCCCTATTTTTCTGAATGCACAGTTTAAGGTTGAGTATTCATTGCTTGTCCTCAAAGTTTGCTCTGCTGTTCTTACAGGAAATCAGCTGTAGTGCTTTATAGATAATTCTAAATAAAAAATAAAAACTCTACAAGGGCATCTCCGGGTGATGATGAATAAGTTAAATAAATAAGTTATATTATGAGGGCTTCATGTGCCCTAATAAAGGTATGTTACGCTTTCTAATCAGGAGGGAGGAGATTAACTTAAATAATTTAAGCTTTGATATTTAAACAATTAAAATTAATTAAAAGGAGGAATTAAAACTAGACTTCTGTTCTATGGGACGAGCTGTTGTTCCCCTGTCTGACAGAAGCTGGCTGCTCTACACAGCAGCACCAGCTCTGAAGTGTATCCACTAACAGGCTTCGCATCCCCGATGCGCTGCAACAGTCCTATGGAAAAATAAGCAAAATTACTCCCAAATGAATTCACAAACGGCTGAATTAAATAGATACAAACAGCTAATGTCAGAGCCTGACCCCACATCTACATTCAGGCAAAACTCCCACTGAATTCAAAAGCTAAACCAAAGCACAATGGGATTCAGACTGAACAGAGATCTCAGGACCTGCCCTAAGACTAAATTAAATAAATTACATTATCGATAGATAATATATTGGGTTAAAACCCACAAGTGTCTGGAAAAAAAAAATAAAACCATTTTAAGCTTTGCCTTCTTAAAAAATTTAAACAATAAAAATTCCCCATAATAAATATAAAGGAGGCCAAGTAGAAAGTTTCCCCGTATCACAAAACCACTTGGGAGCTGTGCCAAGCAGGGGAAGCCGTGTCCGAAGGCAGCGCACGCTGCCATCCCTGCGGATCCTTCCTTCGGGAGAGGAGGAGCTCCCCGGCCCCGGTCCCCGGCCGGGCGAGCTCCGCTGCTCCTTGCAGGTCTTTGGCTTCAGCTGTAGGTAAGAGACAGCCACGATAAAGCTTTGCAACCGAAGTCAGTGAGCACATTCTTTGTTCCTGCACGGGAGGCCCAGCAGCGCCCCAGGTTTCTTGAGAGCTGAATTCATCTTGGCCGTGCCCAAGGTTGTGACAGGCGCAGAAGGTGCTGGGACGCTCTGCAGCACAAACACAGCAGCGAGTTACGTGACACAGCTCCGTGGATTCAGCAATACCTGGCCCAGAGACACAGCTGCTGGGCCCTGTGTGCTGCGGGCACTGCACAGACTCTGCCCACACCAACGAGTGTCTCCAGCACAGCCTCTGGCTCCCAGGCTGCTCCTCCGAGGGAGCTGCTACAGAAAAGCCTGCCAGAGCGGACAGTGGAATGGAAGACGTCACACGGGGCCATGAGAGATGCAGGGCTAAAAAAATGCAGCAGGATTTTGGGGTGGAAATGGATTGTGACTTGGGAGATTTGAGGCTCCAGCCCAGAGAAGCCTCGTGTGTGTTGCTAGTCTGTAATGTTGCATATTACACAATTTGGAGAGAATTTCACAGAGGAGAAATTTGTGAGGAATTCAGTACCTGATCTAAACTCCCTTTGCTGGGACTATTGGACTAGCTCTGAGCAGGAGCAAAAAGCCCACATCTTTGCTCCCAGGCTTCACCAGAAGCTGTGGGCAGCTGCCCCCTGCCTCTGGGGAAGGGGGGAGGCAGAGCTGTGGCAATCTAAAGGTCCCCCAGGTGAGATGAGCCCGGTGAGGTGTCCCACAGCCAAGCACCACGCTCAGAGGATGCCTGGGGCCCATTCCCTGTGGGATACAAAGCCCTTCCCTGCCCTCTCACTGCAGGAAGGGGAGGTGAGGAATGAGCCCCGGTGTTTTCACTGCTCCTGTGTCATCCACGGCAGATTGCAGGGGGACACTTCCAGCACAGCTCCCCTGAGGGCAATGCCGAGTTCAAAACACACCAGGAGCTGGTTTGATGCACACTCAGGTGGGAATGAAGGTGACACTTCAATATGACCACATCACCCCAGCTGGGCCCTGCTCCACAGCCTGCCGGCTCCAAACTCCACACTCAAATGTCTGGCATTTGAGTGAGGAGCCCTCAGACCACATCAGCCCAGACAGGGACCATTTTTTGGCAACTTCATCCTATGTCTGTTTACAAGGACTCTCCAAATCTCTTTGGAATCTGCCTGGAAATCTCTGCCAAAGGATCCTTTGATTCCCAGAGCAGGCACACGCTGTCAAGTCAGCTGTGAGGATCTTGAATTTGCTTTCCAGAAACTTTTCCTGTCCTGAGCAGATGAGGCTTCTTGATTTTTTCCCTGTTTTAAGCACAGTCACTGGGAAGAGACTGCAGCAGCTCTGTGAAGCAGTTCAAATGAAGCCCTTGTTTAAAGGCAGAGAGGAGCAAGATGCACTCCGGCTCTGAGGATAAATTTGGACAAGTCATGATCTGGATCAAACAACATTACAAGGCTAATAAGTCAGAAGCAACTCCTGAACTGCCCCACGAGCTGCTGAACCCTTGGGCTGTGTTCAGGTGGAGTTTGGAGCCGGGCTGTGGTGCTGCTCAGCACTCACAGCCACACGGATGGGAACACACACACTGCAAGCTTTATCCCTGGCCAGGACAAAGAAGGGCTGAGGTCACTGCACCGACGTCCCGGACAGGAGGGGGCTGTTCACAGCTCCAGACACACAGGAGACCAACACAGGAGTCACACCCAACCCACAGGTGCTTCCTGCAGGGAGGAGACGCGCCAGCCGAGAACCCCAACATCCTGCACCTGGAGTCCGTGCGGCTCTTGGAGAGATGCGTGTGGGGCAGAACCAGGGAAAACACAAACAAACCCACCCTTGTGGCTGGGCAGACTCACGAGTGGTTACCTGTCCAGAGATCGGGGGGCTTACGTGCATTAGTCGTGCAAGAGGAGAAACAAACTGAAACACAAGTGGTGAGAATCCTCATCTTTGGTATTGTAGCTGTTGAGGTTTTGGTTGCTCTGTTCCTTGTTCTTTTGAAAAAACTGCATAGGCACAAATTAAAGACAATCTTCAACTTTAAGATGACGTGAGTTGTCAAATGAAGCAGCAATTGTACTGGCTTTGCTTTGTTCTCATTCTTGTCAACCCTTTCTTTGAGATCTGCTTCCGAAAATGTCCAAGATGTCTGTAGAACACAGTGTGGGACTTGTTTGCTTCCTGACATGCTTCCTTGTTTGTGGTTTTTTTTTTTTCATTTTAATTTTATCTTTCAATGGAACAGTTTGTTGCAGAAGAAGTAGGTGCAGAAAACGTTTCTTTGGTTTCGATTAAGTAGTACATAAAAAAGTCTCAAGTGTCTCTAGCGGAGCACGGCCGCGCCGGGCCGGTCGTTCCGCCGCCGCCAGGGCGGCCCCGCTGCACGGAGCTGGGGAGAGGGCTTGGAGCTTGCCAGGCTTCCCCAGCGCCAGCCAACCACCCGCACCAGCCATGACAAAGAGAAATGGCAAGTTATAAACATCTTTGGCTTGCAGAAATCCTGTCTCTTTGGTGTGCTGTGTTCCTGCCGGCTCGGGGAGCTGGCAGGGAAAAGGAACTTAGGGATGCAATAGAGCTAAAGGCGGCACATCTGGAACGGTCAGTGGCATCTGAAGGGCTTGCTTCTGTTTCTTGTCCTGCTTGAGAGTACCATAAAATACTGATAAAATGAACAAAAATACACTGAACGCTAAAAAGGTTTCGGTAACAGCCGTTGCTGGGGAGAAACCAGATTCCCAGGAACTAAAAAGGATGCAATAATGTAAATTAACCTAGATCTTCCAAAACGTTGTGTTTGCTCCATGAACTGCAGCAGTTCCATCGACCTCCTGAGTGTGCATTGGGTACAAGCACAGAGCTTGTGAGGAACTGCCAGCTGTGCTTGAGGCTCGTGCAGCCTCGGTGCTGCTCCCGGGACGTCAGGCTGCAGCTGGCACAGCCACCCTGGGCAGCCCGGGGCTGCACCACGGCTGTAGCTACTGGCTTTGTGCTTGATACTCTGAGCTCAAGAGAACTGAACTGTTCTGATCCAAGAACAAGCTGACCACCCTGAACTAAAAAAAACAACCAAAAAAACCCTTACATCTGATTTTCTTTTTCCCTAAAACACTTAACAAAACCATGCCTGAGTTTAAAAGCAGGGTCTGGGTTTTTCAGTATCCGACTTTGTGCTCCGTTGTCACGTGGCCGCAGGGCGCTGTGGCCAGCACACGGCAGGTGCCGGGCAGGCAGCGGCTCCCGCCGGCCACGGAAACCTGGGGCTCAGGAGAAACCTGCCTCAAGAACGACTCCCCTACGTTCCAGACCTGCTTCGCCTGTCCTGAGCATAGGATTATGTGGAGAGAGGTTGGTGTGGGGCCCGCGCCTGCTGGGGCTGGCGAGAAGCCGTAGGAATGTCCTCGGGAAAGCCGGGCTGGGGCTGGTTGCGGGGGGATTGTGCTTTCAGTGGCCGGCGAGGGGCCCTGCTGCTCAGCCGCTCTCTGCGCCGCGCCCTCAGGCCTTGCTGCAGGTGCTGGGGGCCGAGGAGGAGCCCCCGGAGCTCAGGTCGTCCTGCCACTTCTCCAGGCTGCGCCGGCGGGCGTTCATGAAGAAGTTGCTGACGGTGGTGAGCTCCAGGCCCAGCTGCTGGGAGATGGTGATCTGCATTTCTTTGGAGGGACGCTTGTTCTCCTTGAAGATGGCGAAAAGCGTTCGGCGCTGGAGGTCCGTGAAAACCAGGCGGGATTTCTTCTGGGAGTTGTTCCGCTCTTTGTTGGGCTCTTGCTCTTTGCGTTTGCAGGCTGGGAGGGGGTGGCAGAGACAGAGAGAAAGCGTCAGGGTGGTGCCCACAGACCCTGCCAGTCACCCGACGGCGGGCACTGTCACACGGTGGGGGCAAGCGTCACCAGCTGAGCCAGCACCACGCTGACCAGAGGGCTCCCAGAGGAATCCAGTGGGCTGCATTGCTTTTACATCCCCAACACCTCTCAGGAACCAGGAATAACAGCTGTAAGGAAGTTTTGTCCCTTTGAACAGCCCACAGCAAACCCCAGTCAAAGCTCTGGCAGCAGCAACTTTGTGCGAGCACCAAGAGGAAAAACCACCATGGAGCTGCTTGGCCTCCCAGCGCAGGGCTCCTGCCCGGCTCCCCCGCGCACTCCTGCAGTGCCCCTGCCCCAGGACACAGCTCCCAGCCCTGTCCCCCTCCTCAGGGCCTGGCCCGAGGGTGAGGCCAGGCAGAAGCACCCTCAGTCAGGTCAGGCAGGGCAGCAGTGCTGGACCATCGCTGAGTGATGCTAATGGATCCTAAAACCCATCTGTATTAATAGCTGCTCTGTATTTATTAGCAGAGAGAGAACAGCCAGTGCTGAAACCAATACCTCTGCTGGAGCACACCCACACTTAAAATAGCCTGCCCAGCCGTCTGCACCGGGCACGGAGAGAAAATCCATATGTTGACATGGTCGGGTAATGTGCTGGGACAAAACGAGCCCAGAGAATTGATAAGAGGGTGGGTTTTTAGCAGCCCTGTTAAATAATTCTGCAGGTCTGGAATGTGAAATGAAGCTGGCTCAAAAGTAAAAGTCAGACTGTGGAAATGTCTGTAATTAACCCAGTCAGGGCCGTACCTGCGTGGAGCCTGGCTCAGTCACTGTGGCACTGACTGCCTCCTCCTGTGCAGGGCCAGGACCTCACAGCATTTCTGCAGGAAACTGGAGTGTTTTGTGGGAGTGCCTGAGCCTGACCTCCGAGCTGTCAAATTCCAGTGGCTGCAGCAGAGCTGCCTCGGGGAGCCAGGTGAAGGTCAGACCCCAAAATACCCCACAGCATAAGGACGGTGCCGAGGGGAGGGCTGAGGCCCGGCCAGGGGCTGAGGGAGAACATTCCCAGCACAGCCCTCCCGGAGCAGCAGCACCAGCACAGGGAGCACGGCAGCAGGAAGCAGCACAGCTCCTGCCAGTGACGCCAGAGCCTGCTCCTGCGTCCCAATGGGCAGACTCGCCCCTCCCAGGCCATTGTCCCAGGGGCAGGACAGGAGGAAAGGATCTGGGCTCTGTGCCTGCACCTCTGACACTGCTCAGGTAACATCCCACTGCCTGTCTGAGCTGAAGGAGCAGATTTGGAGCTGGGTTTGCTTGGCCACGTGTCCAGAATCCACGCGGTGCTGGGGACATGATGAGCACCAGCATCTGTGCTGCAGCTTCTAATCGGTTCCGGGACACTAGTGGAGTGTTTCCTACCATCACTAATTTATGTCCTGAGATACTCTGCGTTTTACAGTTATTGGTATCTGATAATAAATAATGCAGAGGTATGTGCTTTTTGATGCATTCAGTAAATACTTTCCTTATACTGTTGAGTTTGCTCTTGAAAAGGCCCACAAAGGCAAACGCTGCACCTGACGTGCATCTCTCAGCAGAGAAAAATGGGGTGAGCACTCTAATAAAATCAAGTGATTTTCCAGGAAGAAAGAGAAAGGTTTTAACAGCAGAGGGAAGGGAAGAGACCATCTGGATTCTAAGCACAATTGATTTATTAGCTGCGGTTAAACCTGAATATGTCCTATGGAAGAAAATGGACAACCAGCAAGAACTGAAAGGCCTAACTGTGGAAAACCAAACAAACATAAAAACATAAAAACAAACAAGGAATTTTTCTTCTGCATTGGACTAAAGATGCTCTTTGATAGAAACAATAGAGGAACTGCTCAGAGCTGGGGTCAGCGCTGCCTTCCCCTAGCATGGGCCAAAGCAGAGTCCCACAGCTTGAAGGGCATGAAGAGGGTGCAGGGACCCAACACTGTGACACCCTGAGCACCATCACACTGAATCTGCCTGCTAATCGTTCGTGTGTCCCATTTCCTGCAACAGCGACTCTGATTTTCCATTTTCTTCCCCACAAGAGAGGAACCCTGCCAGCCCAGGCATCCCAAACAGCCACAAATCCCGACAAATATCTAGAAGCTCAAGTGCTCAGCTCAATGCCACCCTCTGAGCCCTCAGGCACGGGACAGGGATGCTCCGGAGCCTCCCTCGGCTCCTACGCTTCCCCAGGAAGGAGACAGAGATGAGCACACCAAGGTGACGAGCACCAGAAGGAGGAGGAGGCCAGGGAGGGGTCCCAGGGGCCGCAGCAGCCCCGGGAGAAGCGGAGCTGCACTCTGGGAACCTCACCAGCGCGGCTCTGGATGGTTTCACTAACAGCAGAAGTGACTCTGCAGCCACGGAACAAGAGCAGGCGCTAGGAAGGAGCCAAGCAGAGACTGGTGTTCCCTTAAGCCAGCAGCATGCCCTCACTCTGCACTGCTCCTGGGGACAGGCTGTGACTGTCCATCCCACCTGTGCGGCTTGTGGGGGTGCAAAGTCACCCGAACCCCGTTTTCTGCCCGTGGAACCAAAACTGCTCCTCTATTCGATTTTGGAGAGGACTCGGCGTGAGGGAAATGAAATCACTCTGGTAAGTCTGAACACAATGAAAAGACCATTAAAACGTTTCCTAAAGATTTGACATGTTTCTCTTTTGCTATGATTCACTTAAAGCAACCCCTTGTATATCCCTGTTACTAAAATCTCTTAAAAACTAGGCCTCGGAAATCAATTTGATTACCTCTCTGAATTAAGTATGCACGAATGAGAGCGATTGAGATCAATACAAATTAGGTTAAGTACTCCGCTGTGTACAAAATCATTATGGAACAAGGAGCAATCAGAATGAAGATGCAAATAATCACATTGTCGGGCTGGGCAGCCAGTGCTGCTCATCCCAGCTGCTGCACACACACCAAACTCCCAATTTTTGAAAGCCTAGGAATGCTTTTGATGGTATTTATCCAGAAAAACAGCTTGTGTAGCACAAAGTTAATTCTGTTCTACCAGAGAAGATCTGCTTATCCATTGTAATGGTGAGGTGTTCCCTGTTTGGAGACCCAGGGGTTCCTGCAATGCTCATAGGAAAAAGAAGCTCACAGCCTGCCTATTTCCAATCAGGAAGGTGTTTTCTCGGTACTTCACATGATTTTCCCCCTCAATCCTGTCACAATCCCAGGGAATGCTGCCTGCCTCCATGCCCCACATTCTGCAGCTCTCTGAGAAGAAAAGATGAATGGTTTTGGGGACCAGGCTCCTTTATGTTCCTTGCTGGCACGCCACAGCTCTCAGGCTGTTTGTCTCAGGTCTCCTGTAAATCTGCTGGATGGCTGGAATTGGGCTGTAAATTCTGCTCCCTCCCTGCAGTGCTGCAGCACCCACCTCAGCACAGGATCTGTGACAGGAGCCTCTGGGCACCGCCAGAACCTTCCAGCACAGCACAGCACAGCTCTGGATCCTTCCAGCTGCACCCAGAGCCTGTCATGTCCAACACCTGGGAGATTTATGCTTCCTCTTACTGTGGAGATTCTCCCTTTTGAATTCCAAAACAGTTTCCAGCTGAATTATAACCCTTTCCAGTGAAAGGGATTTATGCTCCCCTTGTCGGAGCACAGGGATGAAGCCGGGCCTTCCCCACACTGAGAGCTCTGCCTGTTGCAGCAGCAGCAGCATCTCCAAGTGATGTGCCAGCACATCCCTGGATGCACCCAAACACTCCTCCTGTGGAGAAAGGGAAGGACTTTGGGCATCTTTTCCAAGAAAGGGCTGGGAATTTAAAGCTGGAGTGGGTAAGGAAGAGCTGAGTAAGAGCACGAAATCCTACTGCAAGGGGAAGGCCAATCTAGCTAATCCTTGCTGTGTGCTCCTGCTCTCAGGAATTCTGGCCCCTGGCAGAAAGCAGGACATGAGTATTTCCTTTTCCTGCTGGTTTTCAATCGGGTGAGATCAGGAAGAACAGGAGAGGATGGGAACAAAGCTCTGCCAGGTTACCTGGGAAGGCCAGACCTGTGCTGCCCTCCGAGCTCTCCGTGCTCTTTGGCTGAACACAAAGCAAGAGCAGCCCCGTTCTCCACTCCCAGCTTCCCATCTCCCTCTTCCAGGGGCTTAGGAAAGCCCAGCTTTAGCAGGAGCAGGTGCCTCCTCCTGGGCTCCCTGGATGGCACCCAGCCCGCAGGAAGGAGTGAGTGGGCAGGACAAGCCCAGGGGAGAAGGAGCACGGAGAGGAAGGTGTGTGGGAAGCTCTCTGAGGAAGACTTCCCCTGCTCTTCCTGCAGCCCAGTGCTGCTTGCCAAAGCTTAATGCCTCAGGCCCGTGCTCCCATCCCATTATGAGGGGATGAGAACTGCTGGAAAATCACCGCTGCTCATAAATATGTTCCCTGCTTACTGAGAGATATTTTGGTCTTGGAGGCAATTTGCGTTTTGGGAACCTGCCAGCCTCTATCGCTTGTCTAATAATTCCTGTGTGCAGCATTTACCAGTGGTTTGAGTCCCTTTTTTTCACAATGGAGCAGTTTGATTTTACAGCTCAAAACCCCCAAACAACCCCAAAACACTTCAATTTCTGTTTTGATTGCATTTCTCTCTGCCATCAGCGAGTTGTCTGGCTGATGTTATCACCAAACCCATTTGAGATTAGTCTGTTTGGTATGATTTCTGTGTGCAAACCCCTCTATAAATCAGAGAGCCTTTTATGCAAAAGTCTGCAAGATTGATAGAGCTGGATACAAAATCCTTTACCTTGGAAAAAGAGATGTATTATCTGTCCCACTGGATATAGTGCTTTCCCTGCATATTCATTGCCCAGGTGTGACGGGCTTTCTCCAGAGAAGACAGGAGACAAGATGGGAGCCTTAAATACAAACTGACTGCTACCAGAAGGAAGGGAGTGCTCTTTTTTGCTGTGTCCAGTGGGGATAAGATGAAAAGCAAAGGATTTATAAGACAAAAAGTGAGATTAAGGCCAGTCATTAAGGGTTTTTTTGTACCTGTAAGCCCTGGAAGAGATCGCTTAGGTAAAAAAATCTCCCTCTGGAGATTCCTGAAGAAAGGGGCAGGCTGTCAGGACAAGTGATGCCTGCAGTCCCTTTCAGGCCTGCCTTCCCTCTGAGCTCCATTCTCTGCACACCTGCAGAGCCCCGTTTGCACTCTGAAGGCAGCTCCAGGGGAGCTGCTCTGATGAGAGGCTCTGCTGCCTTTAGTGCTCGGAGGCTCGGCACGGCCGTGTTGGCCACTGCAGGAAGCTTCTCATCTCCCAGCAATGGCTAATTGGAAGGGAAGGAAAAGCTCCTGCAGCTGCTGCATGGCAGCAGCATCCAGGACAGGCTTTGTGAAAAATAAGCACAAGGAGCACCTGGAATGGGCACAGGTGCTCAGGGCCCAGGGCCACAGTGCAGACCAAAAATGTCCCTATGGAGTGTGGGAAGAACCAACAGCAGTTACTGGGAAATATTCCTTTTGGCAAAAATGCCCTCCCTTTGTGCATCTGTCGCCACAGATAAATTGTGGCAGTTTTCGGCTGCAGAGGAATATTTGAGTTTGGGATATTTCAGTTCAAACAGCGATGGGCAGCAGATATGGGGAAAAAAGCCCGAGATGCTGGGAGAAAAAAATCTTATAAGGCAATAGTGAAGAACAGCTTCAGAATGAGTAACACACGATGACCAATTAATTGTTTCTTTCAAAAGTAGGGGGGAAATACCAAAATGCATTTAATGCAAAATGCACTCAGAATTAACTTCATCAAATAATTGAGAAACTGATGAAACTCATTTGCTTTGCAAAAATAAGATTCAGCTTTCTGTGTGGCAGAAATGCTTTCAGAAATGATGTGGAACAAAGAACTGGGGTCGGGTATTATTTTGGAAAGCTGGTACATGAGAAATATAATTTATCAGCCAGCACCACAATTTACCACATGGATTGCTCAGGCACAACCACTAATCTATAGCTGAAGAGAGCACCAATATTTCAAGCCACTAAGCACCTTTCAAAGAACCTTTACATACCTGTATATTCAGCTCAGCTCTAAGAAACAGCTTTATAAATAAGGAACGTGCCCGATACAGATGTTATCACGCCCTAATTTTTAGCTGTAGATACAGGCAACAAAATAGTCTCAAACTTCAGGAAGGAAACATTTGTAAGGGCACAAAGAGGCTGAGGATAGGTGGACAACAGTCCACAGCCCGCTCCTGGCTGCCAGAGCCTCTCCTTGCGGGGCTCTCGGGGGCGCAGGGGCTCAGCCCTGCCACAGCGATGTGACACGGCCACCGCCTGCCCCGAGGTCTCGTCCCGCTCCCGCTCTCCTCCGCCCTTCCCGTCCCTCCATGCCGGCTCTGGCCCCTCTGGGCCGCTCTCCGTGGTGCTGACCGATGCGGGCACGGCCGGGGACCGGGCAGCTCTGCACAGAGCAGCCCCTGACGCTGCTCGGTACCCAAGTGTTTCACACCGCTAAGGCGAGCCGGCACCGCACGGGGCAAACACGCGGCGGAGAGCTCTGCCGATCCCGCAGAAATTTCGGGATTGTCCGTCGGGACTTTTCCGAGCCCTTTCCGCGGCGGGGAGGGAGGGCAGGAGGGAAGCTCCGGAGCTCCCGTTCCCCGTCCCGAGGCAGCCCCGCTGCTCCGGCGGGGCCAGCAGCCCGTGTCGGGGGTGGCCTTGCGTCTGTCCGGCCCTCCCAAAGCCCCCGCAGTCCCCCGGTGTCCCTGCCAGGACACTCGCCCTTCCCCGGCCACCCCACAGGGCTGCGGAGCCCTCGGGGCCCCAGAGCAGCGCTGGAACCGCGCGTCCCAGGTGCTCAGGGCCTGCACCTCCCGCACTGAAGCCGCCGCACCGGCCCTGACACAGGAGTCCTAAAGGCCCCCAAGAAGAGACAAAGAGCACAGAAATAATAAGATGAAATTCGATTAGGTTAGAATAGAATAGACAACACTATGTATCTCCTATAAGAAAAAATACGAAGCACACCCGCGTTGCTACTGCAGCCACAGGGAGAGGGGGGATTTCCCTTCACGACAGCAGATTTGCACCCCACTTGGGAAAAATTTCCAAGAGTATGGGGCAAATAGCTAATAGCTCTATTTTGCCTTTAAAAACCTGAAATACTTGCAGCTTTTTCCCCATGCTCAGAGGGATTTAAGCAAGTGAGTAACGGGGGAGAAGGAAGCGCTGAGGCAATAGGGCCGCATATTCACACGTGGTAATAAAAGAAAATTAAAATAATCGATTTCCTGAAGGGAAAGGTAATTTGCAAAGGTCTTTCCCGCTCCATTGGGAGTCCACGGCCACTCAGCACCTGAGCTCTCTCCAAACTTTACTCCTGGATGCAGAGGCATTCAGGGGGGCTGGTAAAGCAGAGATCCAGAATTGTACAGGCATAACCCCACATGCAGCTGTGATTCCTGATTTTCTGCTCTATATGCAGGGCTCCACGGGAAACCCCCACCCGGGACCAGTGCTGGGAAGGAAAAGCACCAGCCACGTTACTGGAAATGAGCCGGCTCAGGTTCCAGATCAATGAAAACTGGGTCCACGCGTTGATGCTCCTGTTGCCAGCATTAATGCTCTTTTAATCTTCTAAACATTATCTGCATCGATTTCCCTCTCGACACACGTTTGTTTGTGAAGGCGACATCACCGCGTGCTCGGCAAAAAACCCAAAGCCCTTCTGTCCCTCTGAAGCCCCTGTCACAGACAGACCTCGGCACGTTCCCTCGGCTGCAAACAGAGCGGAGCCGGATGCCCGCGGGTGCCGGAAGGGACGGGAGGAATTTGCAGCGGGCATTAGAGCCGAGGAGGGGATCAGCATCCCTCTCCCGACAGGCAGCCCCGGGAGAGCCCGAGCACTCCGCGGGGAATTCTGCAGACGCCAGGCCGTGGGTGTTTAACCCGCAGCACCTCTGCTTAGAGGTCGGGCAGGAATTAAGGCCATCAATCATTCACGGCTCCTCTTCGCCCTGCTCTGCCGCATCCCAGCCTGGCTCGGCAGCTGCCCCCCTTGCAGGAACTCGCTGTGCCCATTTCCCTACTCGGGAGCAGAGACCCCCGTGTCCCTCGAGACCCCTCCGGATGTGCCGGCAGAGCGAGCGGCCCAGGGAGCAGCTCGCTGCGTGCCTGCCCACTGGGAAACAATCTGTCCGCGTAGGGATCAATTGAAATAAAAGAAGGACGGACTCGGTGGCACAAATATCCCCGCATTTTCATCGCTGCCAGAGCAGCGTGCCCCGGCCCCTGGCCCCCGCCCCATGCCGCGGTCTGTCCCACGCGTGTCCGCCCGTGCCACAGCCCCCCATGTCCTTCTACAGCCACGTCCACGCCCGCGCGGTTTTTGGGGAGCGGGGAGGCAGCCCCGGCCGTGCCCGCACTCGCGCGGCACCGGCCGGGAGCGACCTCCGGGCACCCACCGCGCCGTGGGCACAGCCCGCACGGCCCCACGGCAGGGACAGCTCTCGCTGGGTCTGTCCCGCTCCCCTCAGGGGCAGGCGCTGCCGGGGGTCGGTACCGGGGGTCTGTACCGTGGGTCGCTGCCGGGCATTGGTACAGGGGGCTGATATCGGAGGTCCGTACTGAGGGCTGGTGCAGGGGGTCGGTACCCGGGGTCGGTACCGGAGCTGGTACCGGGGGCTGGTACCCAGGGTCGGTGCCCGGGGTTGGTACCGGGGGTCGCTGCCCGCCCCCCCCGCGGCCCCCGCAGAACAATGGGGGCTGCGGCGCTCCG
>VWYI01037380.1:18453-36545 GCA_013399455.1 Anthoscopus minutus | reverse complement strand
AAATATAAATATAAATATAAATATAAATTTTATATATATATATATCTCGCTATATATATATTTATGTAATTCTGAATCCCTGTATCAAATCAGCCAGAGCTGATCAACACCTGAACAGATGGCTCTGGATTTGCTGCAGACCTATTCTGTCTTAGACAAAAAGTCAAGCCCCGAGTGAGGAACCAATTCTTGTGTTTCAGGCAAAGAAGAATCATAATCTTTCACAGTACACTCAGATATTTTGCCCACAAAAGTGTGTTCTGAGATGGTATTATGTAAAATATTAATGTTTTTATTATTTTAAAAATTGTTTTGTTCACTGCAACAATGAATGCTCACTATACAGAACAATGTTCACTATACAAAACAATGAGCTCCATCTAAATAAAATTTAGGAACCTGATTTAAAAATGGTTAAAAATTCTCCTGTTGAGTTCAAGGAACTTTGGATCTGAACTATTTGTTTTGTCAGCACTTAGTGCAATTTTTCCTGTAGAATATTCCTGTATGGAACAGGGCAGGACAGAATGTAAGAAATGTCTGAGAGCTGATCTCTTAAATCTCCATAGATCATGGCTAGAGAGATATAAGTGAAAATAGTTGAATTCTTATGTAAATGCAGAATGTTTTGCGAAGCACTGTGTGTCTCTGCAGATTAGAAGAAAGAGGCAATGGTGTTAGACATTCAAAATGTGTGGGATCGTGGAGATTGACTTTTCCAATGCTACACTGATGAAAAACACATTCTTTGGACAGATAGAGAAAGGAAAAATTTTAAGTGGTATAAGAGTCCTGTTACCAGATTAAGAAGTAAGGTTGTGCATGCTTGAAGACTCAGTTTTCAAGATTTATTTTTCTACACAGATTTATTGTTTTCACTGAGGCCAGGCATTTACTGTTATTGTTATTTGACCTAGGAGATTATCTGCACTCTGAAGTTTCTGTCTCTGGTTAGACATTAGTTTTGCCACCTCTTTTTCATTCAGAATCACCAATGACTTGTGTTTTCCGGCTCTTAATGTTACAGATAACAAGGGCAATGAAAAGCACTCTGTGATAGATGCAAACTTTTCGGCATCCAAAGGTGCAAACATATTTTCAGTTTAGCATGCTGAAGGGCATCAGTTCAGAGCCTTAGGTGGTTAGAAACATATGCTGCTGCTGAAAAGAATAAGAAATAAGACTATTTTGAACACAATTATAGGGGAAAGTGTGTGGAGCATTTAACTCTCTGAATACAGAGAAGAAATATCTAGAGTGAGTCAAGCTAGTGAAATACCTGTGATTATAAAAATAAACCTGCTAGAAGTCCTCTTGCTACATCAGTGCTCTTGTATACTGCTACAGCACTAAATGTTTTCTGTTGCAGCTTTCACAGATACAATTGCCCTTGATATCACAGTGATATTTCTACTATTCTTTATACCCAGACCCCTATTCTTAAGCATTTTTTGCTTCATTAATAATTGATGCATGTGTTTAAGGCTTCTATTTGAAAATATCTCTCAAATCTACTTTATTAGATTTTGAGTAAATGTTCTCCAAATCTCCTCAGCATTTTGTTAAAAATGAATGTCATATATCTTTTGATAAAGCCTACAGAGTTAAGTGCCTAATAAAATAGTACATGACTAAAATGGCTATTAATATTTTCGCATTATGCTGAAGTATGAGTATTCTCCCAGCAAAGGTATGAATCACTGGTTTTTCATTTCTTTAATTCTTTATTAATTGGTACTTGAGGCAATAAACCATAACATATAACTTTGGCTTCAGATAAGGTTTAATGAGTGCCTGACCTTTGCTTGGATAATTTTCCATCAGTGAACCAATTCAGGATAACCCTTTGAAGCTTGAATTCCTGTGCTGAGTGCTACTTGCTTTTCACTGTCCTTGACTTAAACTGGTGGCACTGATAGGTGGCTTTTCACAAAGAAAGCTTCCATAGGAAAGCTTTCTTTTAAATGATTAATTTCGTGGAAATTTAAATGTTTTGTTTCTCTCTGTTTCATTAATTATTCTGCAATAGAACAGAAGCCTGATTATAACTGGAGCTGAGAACCACCTTTCCTAACATAACTGAGTTATATGTCCTACTGAGATGTCATAATCTGCATGATAGCCCTTCTGCCTAAACGTACATCATGCTTATGGATATACCATAAAAACTCCAGCAGAGTAAGTCCTAATTCTTTTAGAGTCCCACAGGGTATAGCTAGGGAAATCAGAAAGTTATTATCTAAATTAAATAGTATATTAGATACGGGACCTGAATAAGTTTGATACCTTTCAGGTAGTTCTGAAAAAGCTGCAGATATCCAACTGGTACAAGTTCAGATCTTGACTGAAGCCTCCTGAGAACAGGATCCCTGGGGGCATCTCCAGTACTTTCTACTTCTGTCTGGATTTGAAATACTGTGAGAACAATCACTCATGCTTTAAATTAGGATTTATGTTTTCTATTCCTCTCTGAATCCCAAAGTGCAGCTAGGCATGAGAAAATGTGAAAATGATCGAACTTATTCTGACTCTAAAAATATTTAATGATTTCAGACATTATTGAAAGATTAGGCAATCTATTGTCTACCTTAAAATATCTTATTTCTGGAGTTTCTGATTACCATGTCCAGTGGTGGTATCAACTATAAATTTTTATCCAGAAAAAAAAGTAGAACCTTATTAAAAATAAAAAAGAAAGAAAGAAAGAAAGAAAGAAAGAAAGAAAGAAAGAAAGAAAGAAAGAAAGAAAGAAAGAAAGAAAGAAAGAAAGAAAGAAAGAAAGAAAGAAAGAAAGAAAGAAAGAAAGAAAGAGAAACCAAATGCAGAAGTAAACATATTAATTGGTACTGAGCATACATGAGAAAGACTAAATGAAATACTTTCTCTAACCTTTCTCAAGTATGTAAGTTAAGGCCAGAGATGCCTTGTAAGAGTGCCTAACACAGTGACTGGATGGACCTGCTTGTACAGTACATTCTCTGTTTAAAAACTGTGTATATAAAATATACAGTGTTCACTAGAGCAGGGTTTGGAACTTGCCTTATTCTTTTGAGCCATTTTAACCCTCAACAGAAAATGCTGAGTGATTGAATGCAAAATATAACAGCTTCAATTCAAAATGCCTTTATGTTAGCAGTGTTTTAAATATATTCAGGGGTTCAATTCCAGTTTTGAATCTGAAAACCTGAAACAATGATCAAGGATAAACGGACCTGGAAGAGTTTATCCCCATCCTTTTGTGAAAGCAGAGAATTAACATGTATTAAAACAATATGACCATATTTGCATGGCATCAGATTGTATCAGTAGATCTAGCTCAGATAAAATAATATTTCTGTTTATCAGATTCAAAACGACTTTTGGGCTTTGTTTTGGTGGTTTGTTTTTGTTTTTAATTCTATGCTTAGATAATACAATTTGTTACAATCAATTTCCATCTTTGGGCATTCACAATTAATTTAATGAATTGCATTCTTTACTAAAACACTGAAAAGTATCTAGTCACAATAATATGCTTAAATAAGCATGTGTTTCAGTGCTTTGCTAAAATTTGTGCCTCAGGCCCTGGTCTTACCATTTACATATGTTGATTCAAAATATTTTAGGATTTTTAGCTGGTCAATCTGCCAGTCTTCTTGTGTAGTCACAATCAGTTCTGTATGAAGATCTGGACTCACTCTTCACACTGAAAGTGCCATTTGCAAAAACAAGATATCAGGATTAGCAAGAACAACACAGAAAGGAAAAATAGATCCAGCTGTTTAGAGCTAATGGCATAAACCTATGGAAACAAGCTGCCTTCCCATGGTTAAGTGACTCCACTTCAGTGAACAGAATTAATTAAGTTCATTTCCATTCAGGACTGTCCTTGGTCCACAGAGAGTCAAAGGGCAGTTGAAGAGTATAATTACTTGTGTTAAAGAGAAACGGCAGTGGGAGTTAGCCCAGCGTCACAATGTGTTTTAAAAGAACAGCATGCTTTCATTGTATTTTTAGTTTGGTGTGGGTGAATTACAAAGCAGGAGGGGGAAAGTTCTATGTGAAACAGTACTTGCCAGATATAAATGGAAACAGTCATTCAAATGCTTCATTCAAAGCAGTGGTGAAGGAGAAAAGGGAAAAAAAAAGGCTTGTTCTCATATGTCCAGCAGTGAAAACAAATGCCATAAATTAAGGTTTGCTTGAGATTATAATGAGAATAAAAAACAACTTCCAGGACTACTAATTTTCAACCTTATTAGAAAATATTAGTTTTTGTGTACAGTCATTCCCTTTGATCCTCTATGCATTCATTTTTTTTCATTTTCACCTGCACAGTACAGCACCATTCACCAAAGTGTTACAGGTATTTTAATAGCCTAACTTTGACTACAGAGTCTGCATCCCTCCAGGCCTTTTTCAGAGCTTGTGTAACAACATATATTTTGTTGTCCTCTTCCAGATGATTGCCAAATTTCTGTTTTTATTTTTTCCCCTACTCTCAGTGATATATGGAGTATTTTAACACAATTTGGGATTAAATTTTTACCTGAACTAAATTATACATATGATGTGAAAATCAGCAATTCTGCTTTTATTTGAAACAATCAATTAAACCAGGCACTTGGGAAGGAAGCAGTTGTAGCTGCTTGAACAGCATCCTGCTTGAACAACCCATTTCTCTTTTCCCCCATCACATATTGGGAGGATTCAGCTGAAGGGAGTTTGTCAGAGGCTGGCATAATGCCACTGTTCCCTTTATTGATAAATACATGATACCATGACATCCCAACAGTCTTTGAGTGCCATAAGCAGCTCTAAGAAACACTATCTCTTCATGTAAACTTTTGTTCTGTCTTGAGCAGATCTCACTGTGTTGTAGTGCCAGAAACTGATAGCTGGATGTAGGGGAGGCTGCACCTCTGTATTACAGGACTTGTAAATCTGCAATATCATACCAAACTTAGAAAAAAGAATATGGTGAACTTCATCTCATATAGGCAAGTGATTAATATACAGAGATTATTTTGCTGTATAGAAGTGCTGGAAGAAGTTTTTTCAATTTATATTTCTAAGATGTAGTTGAGAACAACCATAAATATTATGCAGAATCTACAGAAGCTCTGAAATTTTTCCAATATATTGACAATAAATAAGGCATATTTTTTCACCTAAACTTCCCAGTATCTCAGTTACTTACACCTTTTTTATATAGTGTGTCTGACAATTTTTAAATCTAATAATATCCAGCTGCAATTCAAATCCATTCAAAATATATTAGCCAGTGTGAAAATACAGACAGAGAAGCTGAAGGAATCAGGTGGTTGTGGTATTTCCTCTGTCAGCCTCAGAGGCAAGTCTGCCTTGAAAAGCTTTTTAATTTTAACAGCTGTCCAAAATGTTTATCTGGATCTCTTTGAGCTTGTTACATTTCTTTTTGTTTATCACTTCCAAAAAGGTATTAATTCCATAAGATGAAAACAGCAAAAACCCTGAAATAAAAGTTCTACCAGTGTATGACCTCTTGTGGTCCTGCTGTTGTCATAGAGCTTCCATGTGTAAGGATTATGGTTATGAGCTGTTGATGTAGTGAAAATAAATAAAATGTCATTGAAGGACTGAAATTTATCTGCCTGGTTCAAGGTCAGGCAGTTATAAACTGAAATAGTGCTGTCTCCAGCCCCTTGTGCTGCCACTTTAATGCAAATATTTGTGGGTAGAGCTGTGTCCTAACTCTACATTCTAATTCAGAAACTTTTCTTTCAGAATAACTCCTACCTAAATTAGGTCCTCTATTAATTTTATACAAGACTGTGTAATTATTTCAATAACTCCCTAAAGTGCCTTTGTTTTATTCCTTACTCTTTCATGAGATATATTTCTGTTAGATGTTGTGCAGTGAAAATGAGTTTGCAAAGATGATTTAGAGAATAAAATGAGAAGGGTGGTAAAAGAACAAGTCTGAAGGATTATATGTGGAATGGAATTCCAGTTTGTTGAGATACATAATGTTAAAAGAAAAAAGAATAGCACATTTACAACCTCTCCACCAAAAAAAATGAAACAGCCAAACCACTATTTCAAGATGTCATTTCAGGATGAAAAGAAAAAGGAAAAGAAAAAGGAAAAGAAAAAGGAAAAGAAAAGAAAAGAGAAAAGAGAAAAGAAAAGAAAAGAAAAGAAAAGAAAAGAAAAGAAAAGAAAAGAAAAGAAAAGAAAAGAAAAGAAAAGAAAAGAAAAGAAAAGAAAAGAAAAGAAAAGAAAAGAAAAAATAATATAAAAAATAAAAAGAAAAAGAAAGAGAAAAGAAAAGAAAGAAAAGAAAAGAGTATGATAGAATAGCAGTTGCTGTACTAACTGACTTTGACTGAACTTGTGCTATTTCAGTTGTAAATGCTTCATCAAGAAAGCTAAAACAAGTTTGAAAGCAATATTAATTGCTGAATCAGCTGTGTAGTAAAAAAACAGTGATCTCAGAGCAACTTTTCAAAAAACAATGATCTAAAAATACTGAAAAAAGTAGATAGAAGAATAAATGAAACATGAAACTTCCCCTTTGAAATACAGCAGATACATAAGGGAGAGCGTAGCAACAATGTGATGATGTGTAATTATGTGACAATATTCATGCTCTAGAGCATTATAAAGCATTGGATCCCATTTCATCTGTAGTGGCAATGGGAATTTCAACAATATTGCAGAGAAGAAGAAGATAACTTCCTTTAATTCAGAAAAAATTCTTCTCTTCAATGAATCTGGTGTGTTTATTACCGTGAGGAGGAAGCTATTATCTACTCCTGGATTTGTCATACCTACCAGACTTGTCATTTAGGAGAACAGTTAACATTGGTGCTTGATAATATAATCAGAGAAAGCTCTGGAGGAATCTCCAGGCAACTAAGATATATTTTACAGGCCAGATAATCCTCTTCAGGGTCTATCTCTTATCATTGTCTGCCCAGGGATGCCATGTGCAGCTGGAGTTTTGACTTTGACAAAGTCAAGCTCAAGACAGATGAAGCCAGTTTACTCATGCTGAGTAAGTGTAGTTTAATGTAGAACTTTCTACAGTGAAGAAAAGCTACAAACAAATGACAAAGTTCTCTCCTAGAACTGTTAGGTAACCAATAACAAGCATTTTCCTTGTGTGTTATTCTATGTTCAGTTCAATCATTGTATTTCACCACCTCTGTTTAGGACCTCTTCTGGCAAGCATTTTCCCATGTGAAAAGTCTTGCTATTCTGACTTGCTGCTGGCAACATCCCTTATCTGAGTCCTGGCTGGGCCAAGCTGGGCTGAGCCCTTGGAAGCCTCAATACTGGATATTCCTGTCTGCTGGCAGGAACTGGCTTTCAGCATGGAAGCATGATCTATGTTCTCGCATGTCTTCACTGCCCTTTCACTACCGGTGTGAGTGAGCGCTTTCCAGGACCAGGATGAACTTCTGAGGGGGGTTCATTTTGCACACCTGATATATTTAGGGAGCTACTTTGCCTGGGCTTTTTGTATAGATAATGGAAGAGGCCTTTGGAAAGATATTCAGAGCGGGATGCAGCAAAAAGTCTAAAGTTTCTTTCTAGAAGCTATAAAGAAACTACAGAGATATTTATTCTCTACTCGAGGCCCAAAGTTGCCTGTTCAGCAGATCCAGCACAGTTATATTCTAACCTGGCAACTAAGCTATGAGAGCTATCCCATGGAACCAACTTTATTTATTTGATATTTTGAGGTTTTTAGAAATATTAGCAGGTGGTTTGTGATTTAAAATTAACCATATAACAATATAAATAACAAATTTACTAAATAACAAAGCCAAGCAAATAACTGAAAGAAATTATTGGTGTTTAGAAGCATTATTCATTTCAGTCTACTCAGGTAAGTCCACCTTCGCAATACAGTATATTCCTGAGTAAATATTGAGAGCATAGCTCCAAGGATGGGAAATAGCTACATAAAGTGGCTGAACTGCATCTAGCAGTTTGACTTCATCTGGAAGGAGGCTGTTTCCCAAGGAATTGGGTAAGGTGCTCAGAATCCTTCAAAAGCACATACTAGGTTCAAATACCAAAGATGTATGGCATCTCTATTAAAAAAGCGTCTCCTACCTTTCAGGCCTTCAGAAAAACTGTCTAGAGACAAAGTCCTAGCTTTGTCCCTCAACAGCCCAGCTGTACCTGAGATGATGTTAATTCTGTGCCACAGCAGTAGGGTATTACAAGATGTTGTTGCTTCATAAGATGAAGCACGTGTAATACATGTGCAGATGTATTTATTAGTCACTTGGTATGAGTTTATAAATTTTGCTCTATTACCTCCACTGTGGGATCAATATTTTCTGTTTCTTGCTGTGGTTGCTGCTGTACTTCAGTTACTGCCATTATGCATGAAAACTGCCCAACTTCTTTCACCCTTATGTCTGGGACTCTTGGTCCTGACATAACTGCTTCTGGGAAGTACAAATATTTTTTTAATATATTTTTCTAATTTTCATACATTTCACAAAATACAAAGATAACTGAGCAGTACATATAAACTGTCAAAATTTCTATTTCCTTTTGGAATTTGGTGTTAGGAAAAAAAAGCATAAACAACAGGTAACAAGATAGTAACTCTTGAAATTAAAAAGAAACACTGGTGCGCTTGTGTAACACCCAAGATTTCTTATACTATGAAAGATTTCATTTTTTAAAGTTGAAATCCTGAAGAGAAATAGATATCAAAAGAAATCATTGTTATTTGTCATTTGTTTGTTTATCTAGCTATATCAAGATGAATTTGTCTATAGATTTCTTCTTTTTCTTTGGCAGTAGCTGTATCAGTTCTTTCGATCTGAGAGTCTCTTCAGGATCAAGTCTGCACTGGAATACAGCACGATATCTTTGTGTTATTACTATCTGAACAAGATGTCTTTACAATCTATTTCCTAATCTTAAAGATACCAGGACTCTCAGATCCATTTTACCTCTCACCCTTCCTAAACTCTTACATCAAGTATATGAAGTTCAGAATTGAAGCTTCACAGTTAGTGATAAGAGACTTTGCCTAGAAGGTATGTCAGCTCAGTGCAATTTTTCACATACCTGATTTGTCTTTGTATGAGAAGACGTTTCAGATTCACCCTCCTGAAGGCTGATGAACTATTCACTGTTATTTCCATCAGGATTTCAGACTATATTTTGAAATGTCTTTTACAAAAAAAAAAAATTCCCTAGTGATTACAACTCATTTTTTGAAATTGGGTCATTCTGTCTTACCATGCCTTGGGATAACCAATTAAAAAGAGTAAAGCTAAGGAACTAGAAAAAATCCCCCAAACTCTGAGATCACCAGTCTGTCATCTGTCTTCAGCAGCATCAATTTAGTTTTTCGTGGTGAAAACTTAGTATCTTGGGACACTTCATAATAGACTTGACACAGTTTTTGAAATCAACAGCTCTAGCTACTCACTGTGTATTTAGCAATATGATGATTGTCACCAGAAGACCTTAGGACAGACGTAAAAAAAAGACATTACCATAGGAAAACATCCACCTTTTTACTGAGAGTTGAGTGAGCCTATAACTGAATTTCATACTTTAGTCCTGGATTTCTTAAAAAAATTTAATTATGGTGGAACTATGCCTGAATCAGATGAAACCATTTTCTCAGATGGATGATGTTTTGTTGAAGATCATTTTTACACAGATTGGAAATTACTTTTCAAAACTTCATTTTGGCAAAAAATAATAAAAATTGTTTTGCAACAAATTTATTAGGTACTATTAAGACCATTTCCCCCCCTACATAAAAATTGAGTATATCAAAATTATGGCATACTTCTTGGATTTCACAATATGTTATTTTTGTTGTTACAATATGGTAGAATAAAAAAGCAAATGAGAACCATAATGTTTTGCTTTGGAAAATTTTATATAAATAACTACATTATTCACCCAAAACTAGTAAAATAATTAGTCTGAACAATATTAGTTGATCAATTATCTTCAAAACAGAACTCAAGAAAGCCGAGAGCAGTTTTAGAGTGTGCCAGTGTGCAAAGGAGTGAACAGGATCATCTGGATAACCACATAGCAGGTGGTCTGCCATGAGTTCTGGAAGAAATAAGAGACAAGGTGACATGGGACTGAGTTCCTAAAGGACTAAAGGAGAAATGTTTAATTAGCATTGCTAAACAGGATATCTAGTAATTATATATAGCAGTTATAAGGGGGAAGGAAGCATGTGTTGTAGGGAGGTATTAGGAAGAGGAATTGTGAATGTTGAAAGTGATGCACATGCAAATATTTTGTTCACCTGAGATGACAAACTGGCCTTTACTTGCCAAGCAATTTACAAGTGCAATTAACTTCAGGCTCAATTTAGCTAATTTAAGCATCTAAGTAGCAATTGTGTATTTGTGTCAGATTCCTTGACATCTAAATAACTTAAATTAGGGTGCAAATAGTTGTAGAAGGAAAAAAAAAAGTGCCAGTGATTCACAAAAATTAAAACTCCAAGAAAATAAATGCCCTCGAACAAACCATATTATAGGTTTCTTTTGTTTAGATGGTGGAAAAACTCTCCTCAAACATTCTCTGCTGTATCCAGATTCCTTTTCATATTTCTTGCACTGTTGATTTGAAAGTAATGATACTCCTCCTGTCTGAAGGGTGAGCTAGATTCCAAATATGCTCCATCAACAAAATACAAACACCTTCACCTGTATTGTTTTGTCAATGGTTGAGGCTATTTAACTGGAATGCAGATATCACTGGCTAGACATAGAAAGAGTTAACCCCCACCAGCAGCTTAATTCCTTACTCTAAATTGGTTTTGACTAATTGCAAGATTAAATGCAGAAAAAAATAAAAGAAAACTGGGACAAAAGCTCCAACTATCTCTGATGGTTTGTTTAGTTGTTTTGGTTATTTCATTTGCCCCAAGTCTACAACCTCATATTCTTTTTGTGTAATATTCTTAGGATTGTGTTTGTTGGCTGTTTAATAGATGATTTAGATTATAGAAGAATGAAGTGTAGAAAAATTATTTCCTAGCCTTTTTTCTAATTAAAAATACTCATGGACTGTGCTTGCTATACAGGACACTAATTCTATTTTTTTTTCTTTTTCTCAACTCCTTGGGAATTCTCAGAGCAAACACTGACCAAAGAATATCTTGGCTCTTTATGTGAGTAACTCAGAAAAATGAGAATGATAATTAATACAATCTTTGGATAAGTCCCTTTCCAGTAGCATATAGTAAAGGTGTAACAGTATTTATTGTTTTTATATTTAGTTAATCTTGGAATAACATGCTTGTCAAGCTTTATGTAAGTTACCTCTCATAGATATGAAATATTTCTCCATGCCTTCCCTCTGCCCTCTCCCAATTAATAGGAAATTATACAGCTGTTATAGAAAGCTGTTAATTAAGAAATCTAAAAAAAAAAAAGAAATATCCATAGCAGTACCTAAATAATGGAAAACTTCTACACACACATGCTTTCTATCCTTTGTTCTTTTCACCAATACTTTTGATGACTGTTTTACTTTGTTCATCTTATTCATTTCATAACTTCTTATCTAGCTGCAATTTCGAACAACAAGGACTATGTTTTCTTTGGTAGTTTTTAAATTGCTTTTTTGAGTTTGATAGATTTGGGTTTTGTGTCCTTTTGAAGGGCATTTAACAGGTATTCAGCGATCAGTGACCAGACAATGCCGAAAGTACTCTCTTTAGTTCTGGTAACTTTCTTCTATGCAAATAATTTTAAAAAGCTGTTTATTTTGAAAAGTTTTTGCAGACTAAACTTGCATAGATTAAACCAAATCAGGATAAAAATGATTTAATTTGTTAGCATGATGTAATATAGCAGCATTTAGCAATCTATGTCTTTAGTACCTGTACTGGCAACTCAGCAGATAGATCACCATGACAGTCACTAACTAAATGTCAGTATACATCTGCACATTTCTGAACAACTTTCTGTGGTCAGTTCTAGAAAACTGGAATTGCATGCACATCCCCTGCCCCCTGCCCCAAGATGTTATTGCAAGACTTGCTCCTTTCCATAGTCTCTTACTGCTTTTCAATGTAATTTCTCAAAGTAGACCTTGAAATCTAATTGTCAATCTTTGCTTTGAATCTAGCATACTTTTTTCCATTAACTATTCTGTGACTGTTATTCATGTATCCACCTGCACCAGAAACTTCAAATAATTTGATCAATTTTGAATAAAAAATAATCTCACTGACTCTGTTCATTCTTAATGATAACTCTAATTCTCTATGTTGTGATATCTCAGAAACTTATTTATTTATAATTTCTTTTTTATATTTTTATATGTTCATTAGCATTAATAAAAATATAATAAGCATTAATCCTGTCAAAATATAAATATTAGTGTCTTAATTTTGATAATATATTTTCTTTGCTTTTCTAATTTGCTGGAAGTCAAGGAGACCAAAACATCTCTCTTGGCTACACCGGTATCACTGTGAACAGCAGCTTTTCCAGTAAATTTTACCACAAAAAGGATTATCCATCCCTATAACTCTTCCCTCAATTTAAAGGGCAGTGTGGAAAGATGTGTTGCTGTATTCATGATTTGATTAACACAGTAAGTAGCTGGGGTAAGAATGTAAAGGAAAAATGAATGAGGAATTAAATGAAATGAATATGTTTTAAGTCCTTATTAAAAGTTTAAAAGTTCATAAGTACCTGAATCCAGACCAAATTCTAACTCTGTGCACATTCCCTTAGAATAGACAGAAATATCGATCTTTTCATCACTTTGTTGGAGGTGGAACTAAAGCTCCAAAGGAAACAGGACTATGTTGTGGATGGTTAGGCTCAATGATTAAAGCAAGGATGGAGTCAAATGTGGGGAGCACAGATAGTTACTACTGTCAGGGAAACCCAAACACATGCACTAAAGGTACAGCTGGTGCAGACTGAGGGATAAAAATGTAACAGGGCTGGAGGATGAACAAAACTAATGAGAAGTACGGCCAGATGCTCAAAATTTCTAAGGTAACTAAGGAGTCTATGTTGAAAACTATGATTCAAAATAAGAAACAGCTTTTGATCAATTTTAAATAAAAAACAGGCTACTTGGACTACTTAAATTAAAAATATAATTAAAAGAAAAAACATAAAAGTATGCAGATTGCCACAGGAATAAAACATTTTTTGGACACTTGATGTCCTAAAACAAAGGTAAGGTAAATATAGAAAAAGTTGGTAGTGATAATACTCTCATATCTAGGAAAAGCCCAAGGTGAGGAATCTATATTCAGTTCTCTCCCTCAACTGAAAGCATTTCAACTTATGTAGCCACAATACTGTACAGTACTGGGGGAACAAAAACAGGTAACCCCTTCCCTGGGGCACCTGATCCAGTGCCCAATCACTATTCAGTTGAAAAACATTTTCCAGATATCCAGCCTAAACTTACTCCACTGACACAACTTCAGGCCATTCCCTTGGGTCCTGCCACTGGTCACCAGAGAAAAGAAATGCTCCCTCTGCCCCTCCTTTTCCTCTCACAAGGAAGTTGTAACTGCAATGTCGTCTCTCTCAGTTTCCTCTTCTTCAGGCTGAACAGACCAGGTGACCTCAGCTTCTCATAAGAGAAGCTTTCTAGACCTTTTACCATCCTTGTAGCTCTCCTTTGGACGTTTTCAAATGGTGTTATATCTTTTTCCATACTGTGGCACCCAAACTGCCCCCAGCACTTGAGGCAAGGCTGCCCCAGTGCAGAGCAGAGCAGGACAATCCCCTCCCTTGCCTGGCTGGCCATGCTGTGCCTGATGCCCCC
This sequence comes from Anthoscopus minutus, assembly GCA_013399455.1. NCBI lineage: Eukaryota > Metazoa > Chordata > Aves > Passeriformes > Paridae > Anthoscopus > Anthoscopus minutus. Next base: position 22,766 of record VWYI01037380.1, on the reverse strand, counting down.
AGGACAGGGTTGGCCCTCCTGGCTGCCAGGGCACTGCTGCCTCATGTTCAACCTGACATCGACCAGGACCCCCAGGTCCCTTTCTGTGGCACTGCTCTCCAGCCTCTCATTCCCTGCTCTGTCTGTACATCCAGGGTTGCTCCATCCCAGGTGCAGAATCCAACATTTTTCTGTGTTAAACTTGATAGAGTTGGTGATTGCTCAGTCATCCAATTTGTCATGATCTCTCTGCAGGGCTTCCCTGCCCTGGAGAGACTCAACAGCTCCTCCCAATTTAGCAGCACTGGCAAGTTTACTAATCCTTCAGGTCCTGTGTCCAAGTTGTTTATGAAGATGTTGAAGATAACCTGGCCTAAAATGCAGCCCTGTGGAACCCCACTAAAAACTGGAGAAATCACCAAGGTGATGTTGCTTCATTTATTATCACAGGAATACATAAATGGTTCCTTGTTAAAGCATAAGGTATACTACAGGGCAATTGTATAGAAAAAATATAGTATCTACTAATTAGAAAATGATACCTCTAGCACAATAAAAAACTGTATCTTTAGAAAGATTTAACATTTTTTTCTTAAATTAGCACTTAAAATGATAAAAGAACCTGTTTCTATCACAATCTGAACAATTGTATCATGTACTGATAATGCAAGATATATATTCAGTCAAAACTCTTGTAGTCTATTAAAGTAGGAACAAAAATGTGTTAATAATGAAATAGATTGAGTCTACTGTATTTTCTCTATTCTTCTTACAAATGGAAACATCATGTTTTTATATTATAAAAACAGATACTTAAAATTCTGTATTAAATCAGCCTAGGGCTTCAGTTCTTTCTTCTGTACTGGGCCAAACCCAGTGTGCTTTGTGCATGTATCAGGCAAGCAGATAGTTTAAAGAAAAGGATATAGACCTGGCTAACAAGGATGAGAAACAGAAGGAAACTGTTGGGAAGTTGATTGACTGATTGTGAGTGGTGACTGACAAGTTTAGAATGTGAGTCATGCCAATATGTGACCTAGAAAAAGGCTACAAGCCAGAAAGATTGTTCTTTGAAGCCTGCCTGTTCCTAAATTTGCTGTTAAGAAGGGTGACAGGAGTGATAAATAGTGAACTTAATTAAATTTGATTCTTTGGAAACAGAACTATTTGATTTTTTTTAAACATAAGTTCATTTTAAATGGGAAATATTTTTTTGAATGGAAAAGCTGGGATTTTTGCAAGAGGACATGTAATGTAAAAATATCGGAGTCTTTCTTAAAATAATTTTCAGTGAAGATCTTCTCTTAGACATTTATCTCTTTTTTTTTCTTTTAATTTTCCCAGAGTTGCACATGAAGCTTTCCCTACAGTTGCTGCAGTAGCAAAGAGAAGAATTTGACTTGCAAGTGTTGCTGGAGCAGTATGGATGTAGAAATGAAGGATGACTGCCTCAGAAAACTAAGTGTGTGGGAGTGGGTGGGAATTGGAAGGGTGGAGATAAGTTCTTGAACACATGAAGGAAGAGGTACATGCCAAGTTTAGGGAAATATTCTGGGTAGATAGACAAAGGAAGTCAAAAAAGTGATAAGAGATTCAGCAGACAGAGAAGAAACTGGTATCAAATTCTTTCCTCTTCATTAGTGATTTCTGGGCTAACTCTTCAAAAGACATCTTTTTTGTATTTGCATTTGACACGAATCAAGGTGGGACTTGTTTTATCCATAGGTCCACTGACCAAGGAGGAATTTCATTAATCGACTCCAGTGATGTTATGTACATTTGTTTGTAATCAAATACATGATGTAAAATGCAGAAAAATCACAAAGAATGCTCTAAGAATATGGAAACTTCAGTAAGGAAAACATATTTCATTGTCTAGCTTCATCTTGTAGAAGTAGCAATGCTGTTTCCATTTCCAAACTCAAAAAATTGAGAAAATTATGGAATCATCAATATTATGAGATATATAACATTAAAATCTTTAATAAGATTTTTAAAAATATATTTTATTAAAGATTTTTGCCATATGTTTAGATTTATTTTTTAGACATTCAAATATTAAAGCAATAAGAGAAGATTAATTGTCCATTGATTGTAACCACAGTAACTGCTGCTTAAAGGATTTTGGAACAGCCCCAATACACTTGCAGTAGCTGAAATTTGCACATGCAAATAAGATGCATTCTAAATTTTCTAATTAGTTGTTGATTTAGAAGCTGCTGACTGAGATATTCCCTGATTCTGTCTACTCTGACATTTAGTAAATCATTACACTTTAAGGAAGACACTGAATAAAAGGACAAAGTAGTATCTTTAGACATAATTGAAATATAACTTTTTTAGCACAGCTTTACACATTAACTAATACCTTGTTTATGACTACTGCAAATGTTTTTGTAATTATTTAAAATAAACATTCAAAAAAAATTATAATCTGGATTTTTAATTATTTCCATTTTCCATTTATCTGTTTGGTTTGTAAACCAAATTTTGAGGCCATTGGATTGACATCTCTGAAAGCTGCTGTAACACAAAGAGTATAAAACAATGTTTCAAAAATTGTTTTAAAATAATACTATTAAAATTTATAATGGCTAGAGAAAAAGAAATTGGCATTCCAGGGTATGAGTGAGCTAAATGGCTTAAAGGGCAACATGGAAGGTTAAACCTTTGGCAAAAATGATTCTTCCTATTGGACCAGAAAAATGTAAGGCAGACAAGCCTCTTTATAGACACTGCACCAGTAAACTGTGTCTTTAGAAGAAAATTTTATTGGGTTAGAGTATAATCTTTCATCCATACTTTGAGTCAAATGCTGCTCTGAGTTGAGTCACTGTGTAGTAAACCATAAAGAGGAAGAGATAAGCATCTGCTGGTAGAACATGAGCAGCTGAACCGTAGGAAGCTGTTTCCCTGTGTGTGTCTCACTGAATGTGTGGCTGCATTTTGTTGTGTGACTTTCAGCTTTTCACTACATTTTCTTTTGTAATGCTTTTGCTACTTTTAGGATGTAATTTTTGCAAAGCACTTAAGGTCTTTTGATCTGTGACTTATAAGCTGCTGACCTGAAGGTTATTAAAAAGGTATAGACTACATTTGCCTATAGTACACCTGGACAAATCCCCTTGATGCCAATTTATCACTTGCATAGAGGCTCACCAGGCTGCTGAACCTGTAGGAAGAAGCTGCTTGTAGTCAATCAGCTTTGTCAGGACATACCAGTTAATCTTCTCAACTCCTTGCCAGTTTCTTAAAGCTAAATAAACCTTCACTGTTTATTTCTTGCTTTGTACTGCTTAAATTATTATAAAGATACAGAAGAGTACCTTATGTCCGGCTATTTTTGAAGTCAAGCATATTACACAGTCTTAGTACCAGTATATATAAAACCTTTAAAATTTATTTTCAAAAGGTTCCAAAGAAACAGTCCCTTAAATATTTCTACCAGCCCTAGAAAAATAGCTTTGCTGTCTAAGAGATCAGACATGAATATAGCTTTCATGTTTTCAAATGCCTTGGTATTCCTGGGCAACTTAGATACTTTTTTTCTCATCTCCATTTTTTCAGAATTCCAGCAGCAGCACCAGCAGCTGAAAAAGCTGCCAAAGAGAGTCTCTGTTCCTCTCGTTTACAGCGGATTTTGTTTGCTGAGCAATGGCAAAGAGTCAGCTGTGCTGCACATCCTTCTTTTAAAACAACCTTGCTGGTGCTTCATTTTCTCTGCAAGAATAGACAGATCTGGTATTGTGTAGCAACCTCCTCCTTTTGCTGTTCTGAATAGCTCTATATATAAAAATTGGACTGTATCTTAACCCCTCATATAGACACCATGACAGTGCTAAGAGCTTTCCAAAGAAGCAAGGGAGATGAGAGTTTTGCTGTGAAATGACATCCAGACTCTTACTACTTATCTCTCCTCTCCACCAGAAACTCTTTCAGTGTCTGTGAAATCTGTATTTTTGAAAATAAGCAGAACTGCAGTGTTAGAGAAGACTGGAGAGTTTGTTTATGGTGAAGAACCACATCTACTGAAGGCTCTGGAACACAGGTTTACCCATCAATAAAAGCAGAAATTCTTTGGGAGATATTTTTTTACTTTGTTTTTGTTGAGACACAGTGCCCAACAGCATAAGGCAGCATTTTTCACCTCAACAGCAATGCAGGTGAGTCAAGTAATACAGAGATGATTTATTGTTTTGGCTGAGCCCTCTGAAGTGTTGACACAGAAATCCCTCCTTGAGTGAACAACGAGGAAATGGTCACTAATTACTAGTCACTGGTGGTCTACTTGATAATTCCTTCCCTTCCCTTCCCTTCCCTTCCCTTCCCTTCCC
>VWYI01037380.1:3110-18022 GCA_013399455.1 Anthoscopus minutus | reverse complement strand
CCTTCCCTTCCCACACCTTCCCTTCCCCTCACCTCTCTCCCTTTTCTTTCCTTCGTCTCTTTCCCCCTTCCTTTTTCTCTAATTTCTTTTCCTTTTATTTTCCCATTTTTCTTTTCCTTTATTTTCCTTTTCATTTTTTTTTCTGTTTTCTTTTTCCTTTTTGTTATTCTGTATTATTATAAAATTGTTACCCTACCAAAGCACAATCCATCTTTCCCATTTTTTCCCACTTACATGGATGCAGTGTGTGAAACAGTGTTATTTTGATTTGGTCACAGTTCATATCTGTGAGACACAGGTGTGATCAGCTGCAGCACTCTGAGACAATGATGAATGGGCCCTTTAGAGCTTAGCTTTACATTTCAAGAAACAGCAAAAGAGATTAAAGAAGAGAGAAACTAAATATGTGCCAGTGCTTGTCCCTCAAAAAGCAAGAACACTAAATCCATGTACAGACACTTGCTTCAGCAAGCACAAGAAGTGAATTCTAGGGAATACACACCAGCTAGTATTTCAACAAGACAGTAGGTGAATTTGAGATTTAAGATGGGGGAACATATGATTTGTGCTCTAAAACATATCACAGGTGTCCCAGTAATCTCTTTTAACTATTTATATGATTTCCTCTTTAGAGAAGAACAGTTTTTGCTAAAGATTTATGAATAAGCAGAATAGGTTGGTAAAAGAGAAGTGGCTGGAAGCTGGTTGCAATGTAGCATGTCAATCCCACTTATGCAGACATCTCCATGTCCAGAGGTTTTCATCCTTGACCTCTGGTCCAGTTCTTATTGATTCACTTCCTACTCATACATCACAAAAGGTTTTATCACAAAAGTAGGTTATGCAGAAAATCTGAATCTCCCCTCCCCAGACTAAATATCAAAGAGTACAGAAGGACATTTAATATGAAAAGATTATGCTTTAAGTATACAAATTGCAATGGACAAACTGTGTTACTGTGTTGTAATCCAAAATTTCAATCAAAAATCATTCTTCGTACAATATTGTTAAGGGTGGTTTTAGAAAAGGATTTGCTAAGTACTAAATAGATAATCAATCAAACATTTTATTGCAAAATGACATCTTAAGTAAAGCTTTTTCTAAAACATTATATATTTTATTTATTTTATTTTATTTTATTATTTTATTTTATTTAATTTCATTGCATTTCATTTCATTTTATTTCATTTTTCTTTTCTGTTTTCTCTTGTGCTAGAGACATTATTTAAATATCATTGTGCTAAACAGATAAATACCTTAACTTTGAAGTTCCATTTGGAAGTAAAATTGTATTTGTAAATGCTTCACTGAACAAAATTTTTCAAATATAATTCAAGTATAGTAATCACATTTAAAATACAATTTTTCATAGTTATGTCCCATCTGCTCAATACTGATAAGGAATTTAAAAAAACAAGCTATAAAAATCAGTGACACTAAATGCTTATTAATTATAAAAGAACTTGCTTAGCTTACTGAGCACATTTAATAACAGGAATACATATTCCCAGGTATAGATACAAATTTTAGACAATTCCTTTAAAGTACAGTTAGACTGATCAAAGTTTATAAGCGTCATACTCATTTCATTTAATCTGATTCTACACTGAGTGGGTCATTCCACTGCTGTAAGGCACACAATTTCTGCTTGGGTTAAAAAAAGTCACTGCATATTGAAGGTCAGTGTGGCATAGTAGATGAAGTTGCACACCTTCTGCCATTTTTGCAAAATTATTTTAAATTTAAGACATAAGACTAATTTTCTCAGACATTATATTTAAGTCCAGTAGCATCATGAGTTGATTTAACCAGTTGGTGGTGCATCAGGCATTCAGGGCAATTAGATTAGCATAAGAATATGTCAAGGTTTTTCTCAGATCCAGCCTCACAAAAGACACTGGAGAGAGATAAAACACATTAATGATAATTTTTTTGACATCATTACATATGGCTGCAAAAAAGAATAGTCAAAAACCAGATCTTATGACATTGAAATAGCAAATTGTAGTCTAGTGGAAGTGGCAGAGTAGGAATGACTTAATTAGAGGCTTTATGAGCACCTTATTGGGAGGTGTGTGTTAAGTTTTTGTTACTGTAAATCTGGTTCTGGCAGAAGCAAGCATAAAATAAAAGCAGTCAGTAGAGCAGACAATACAAAGTGATAGACCATAAATTAATTTGTAGCTTCAATAGCACAGCCAGAGCTTGACACCACCACCCTACACTCACAAAAATATTTTGGATATGTCTGTATCACAAAGGAGCTGTTCTTTCTAGAACAGATCTGTAAGAGGTACATCCATCTTCTTCCTTGTTTTCTTTTAGTCTGCCATTTTCAAATGATCAGATGTGTGGGACATATGTTTTGGCGCATGGAGATCTGTATTCAAACGCAGTGGGCATAGGCTGTGTATCCTGATCTGTGAAGCTTGAGACCAAGCAAAATTTCATCAGGTCAACAATGAATAGCAAGGTTTCACTTTGTTCAAAAGTATTCAAGCCTTTTTTTCTGAACCCTTGAAAGTAAAAATTGAAAAATCCTGTCCAGAATGTTACCTCCTTATTCCATTCATAATGATTTTAAAGCTCTACTGGTTTTCTTTTAATTTAGATGATTCTTATTCAAAAACATTATCTTCATAGTATATATTTTGTGAAAAAATTTCTGTTACATTGCTATTTTTATGGATTAAAGTATTTTACCACTCCCATAAGGATGGATACCATTAGTTTTGTTTTAGAGCAATGCACTGCAGCCACTGTGTTTCACCAGCTAAACTGAAGCAATAGAGTAGTAGAGGTTAGCAATGTTTAATGAATGACAAAAAAAGGCTTTATGGAAGAAAGAAATTTGAAAAAAATCAAAACAATGTAGACTTTGAAGCCACATTAAATCATTTATATCATACAACTATGAGACACCAGTGATCTGCTGAGATTTGCTGACACATACCTCTTATCAACCTGTATTTAAAGGTGTGAAACTGCATGGCTCTGGGATAATAGTGCCTGGCCAGATGAATGCATGGTTCTTCATTTAAGCACTTATGGGAAGTCCCATAACATGACCAGACTTCCTCTATACGCAAATGAAAAATGTCTTTACTATTGTATTTGCTAAAATATAAAAATCCATCCTGGTTTGAAAACAGTCATATAAAGACTTTGCAATTTATGTCTAACCTAAACTCCAAATAATTTCCAAAGTCCTAAAACTTTTACTGGGAAATCACATATTCCCCAAATTCAAAAGTTTTGTTTCTTTCACAGATGTTTATGAAAATGGCCTTGCAATGGCTACAGAAGGGTAATGATTGACAAAAGCTATCTGAAAGGAAAATAGAATGCAGGTTATGTAGCAGAAGGGAAGAAAGGAAGAACAGAGCTCACATGTATAATTTTTGCTGAGTAAGTTTGTACTAGATTGTGGTGTTCTCAGTAGTTTGTGCTTACGCATAACTTCTGATCACTTTTGATCTTAAAAAGTTTTATGACTACTACTTCCTGTTTGGCAACAACAAAAAAAATTAGACTCCTTTCTTCTGTCATCAAAGCAAGAACAGTGCTGCTTTAGCCATAATGAATTCAACTGGAGAAACTGAAATCACATAAGAGAAAAAGAAATTTTATGTCTCATTGTTAGTCCTAGAGACAAATTTTTTAAGATGCTTGAGTTTGGTAATCCACAGGCGAATGGTAATTCAGATGGAACTGCAGGCAAACAGAAAATAAATGCAAAACGAGGACCTGGTGCCTCAGGAAAACCAGGGCAGAAAGTTTTTTCTGTGTTTTATAGTCTGTTCCTTTCAAGTCTATCAATACATTAATGCATTCATCTTGTGGAGAAGTCACATTGCTCTTTGAAACTAAATTTTGAACACATAAGACTTTTACTGAGTAGATGGTAAGCAGAGCAGATTGTAATTCCCCTTCTAGTTGAAGAGCAGACTACTAAAGCCACAGAGAAAAACTCCAATATCATGAGATATTTGGGTTTCGGGGTAAAGTGCTCTTTTCAAGAACCAATTTGATCCTCACTACTTAAGGAGAACTCTCAAAATTAAAATTCCCTTATGTGGTCCCAAACCTAACTTATTAATTCGTGATTGGAAGAAAAGTGAAAAATAGATACTAAGCTTTTTATGTTAATTCAGATTTAGTCTATTCATTATTTCAGCCAAATGCTTAATTAAAACTTAGCATCCTAAAACATTGTGCAGGTCCTCCCAAGCCATCCCTTCTCCAGGCTGTGTCTGCTCTGCTGTGTTGAGTAGGAGGGGATGATCATTCCTCTGAAGCTGCTGGCTGTGCCTCTGGCCATACACCATGGAACCCCACTGGCCTGTTTCCCTGGAGGGGCTCCCCATGGGCTCATGCTCAGCTCACTCTCTGCCTGACCTGCCAGGCCCTTCCAGCTGAGCTGCCCCCAGCCAGGCAGCCCCCAGCCTCTCTTGTGCCAAGGGCTCTGCCTGGCCTGGGTGCAGGGCTTGGCATTTCTGCTTGTCCATTTTCATCAAGCCCCTGCCAGCCCACCCATCCAGCCTGTGTAGGTCCATCTGGCTGCCAGCCCTGTCCTCAAGTCCTCAAGGCTCTTCTCAATTTGGTGTCTTCTGCAAACTTGATGTCTCAACCCCTGTTCTGAATACTGAGCCTTCACCTTCTTGTGAGACTCCATCTACCCCTTGAATAAGCACATCTAACCCAAGGCCTGTGATGAGGCAGGGGAGTTGCTCCAGTCTTCCAGGTTCTTCTTATCTTTCTTGGTTTTCCCTGTGACTAGATATAAGAAAGAATTTTTTTATGATGAGAGTGGAACATGAACAGGTTGCCCAGAGAGGTTGTAGATATGTCAGGTTTAGATATTAATGGTTGTATTGGTACGGTGTGGCAATGGCAGTAGTCTCAAACTTCGAGCTCTTCATATGAACTGGGAAGGAGCAAATAAAAACCAAATGAGATAAGGCTTGGGAAGAAAATGGTGTAGCAGGCGAAAGTGGGAAAATAGGACAGCAGTGTGTTTCCCCAAAATGAAACATTTTTTTCCTGCTGGCTTGCTATATGCAATTAAAACCCTCTGCATCTCTTAACAAACCTTCCTCCTGTTTCAATGGCTGAGATATATGTTCTGTTTAGATTTAAACAGTATTAAAGCATTTTTGTCTTCACATCTTCCTAGTAACCACCCTTATGATTATGCTTTTTTTTCTTGGTCTTACAATATTGTAATTTTGAAAGATTATTTGTCAAGGTTCACACAGGTGTCCACAAATTTTGTTTGATTTCTAAAAGCAATATTAAAATATCTTTCTATTTTCTGTAATGATGGTTTTCAGATTGAATTCCCTTATCATTCATGACTCAGGTTTCATGGAATCAGCAGTATTTTGTTTTGAATGAAAAATTGGTATATGGTCTGGTGTGGCTTTATATTCCTGAGAACTCCCTTGTTCCTTGATCATTGTACTTCTTCCCATTTTATTTCATTATTTCATAAAAGGGTGCTTAAAAAAAGCAAAATAAAATATTTTAAAATTAAAAAATTACAGCTTCATTTTTTTTTGGCAAATTCTATTGGTTTTCTATTAACACGGAAATTTAGAATATTATATAAAGTCTCCAATTTCCCGCTTTTCTTGTCATATTTTCTGACAACATGCTGCTTTTCTTAGTGAGGAAAGAGGCCTGGACAGATGCATATGCAGAACACAGTATTCAGCATAGTCTTTGAATATTTGGAGCGGTTGTCAGAATTTGATTTTTTTTCTGGCTTCATGGCTGTGAGAAAGGGTTTGGAAATTAACTGTGTGGGAACAATGCATTGATGTTGCCTGAGACTTTGGAACTTGGTAAGTTGAATGTTAAAATATTATATAGTTTATTTTTTGCAGCTGTCGCTACTTCCTATGAGCTGGTTAGCATTATATTTTCCTGCAACTACATAAATTATTAATTAATGAATATAATAGTATATTCCTGTTTTAAAAAAGTAAGATTTTAAAAATCCTACCTACATTACTTATCTTAATCAGTTTTTACATGTTTCACGTGAACAATTTATACCTTGTTTTACACACTTCTGTCATGATTAGATAAAAAAATAGGAAAATAGCATTACAGTATTTATACATACCAAGAATTTTGTGGAGGATGCACTAAAATCTAGATTATGTTTTTTAAAAGTCAGAGCAATACTCAGAAAACTTTTTGGGACTCACTTTTCCTTTTCCTTTAAAGAACAATTGCCTCATTTAGGAATAATTGGTATTCACTAGGGAAATGCACATGTTCTGAAACCTAGTAATTTCCAATTGCCAAGATACCTAATGAGTTATCTTAACAAGATTACCAAACATATAAAAGGAACTAATTGCATTGCATTTAATTCTGAAATCACAACTAGATGCAAAATAGGTTTTGCAGCTGGCATTTTGCTGGCAATGCAAGATGAAAATAAGGAGGTAACTAGAGATCAAGGGATCATCCTGCTCAGTTTTTAGGAAGAGTCACTCCTTCCTCCTCAAATGACACCAAAATTATACACCATTATTTCTTGAAGAGAGAAACATTTGAACAATCTGTGACATGACAAAGGATTAGTCAAACACATCAATTCTCAAAAAATGCATTTAATTAACTGTTTTTCATTTATTTATTCACATTGTGATCTGCTATTCAAATAGCAATGGACAGGTATTGTTTCATAACATAATTTGGGAGTTATATTTTTCATTCAAAATTCTCCTGATGTACTATTTGCACATTTAAAGATACAAAGTCTTGCTTATTAATTACTGATTAAAATAATACTTTCATTATTTTTTAAAAATATGAATACAAGATATTGCTATTTTCCAAAACAGATAAGACAGTTTATTTTCCTCATTGTGCTATCACATGACTTCGGAATTATATTGCTTTTGTATTTTCAGAGAATACTCCATCTAAAGATCCACACATCAAATTATGGATTCTTTTCCTTTTTATCTGTGTACTATAGTAATTATTTTCAGTCTTCCTATGTTCAATGTATTACATGTTTTTTTTCCAATAAAACACAGGAAATATCATTTTTTTTCATTGTAAATCTTTGAAAATTCCAGTATTAATTTTGGTCTTATAAGATTTAAACTCTTCAGAAATATCTGTGTGGTCTGGTTAGTTTTAAATCTTCCTGAAAAATTATTTGCTTAAAATTATTTTCACTTTGAAGAAAATACCTGTGATAAAACACTACCATAATTTTTAGCTGGTTGTATTTCTTGTTATTTAGTCTTCATTTGAAGCTTGCAATTTTTAAAATTCTAGATGTTTATAAAGGGCTTTTAACTGACAGCAGCTGTTGATAGGCTCATGCAACAATAAGACAGAAATCCGAGAAAGGAATTCAGTTCAAGACAGAGGAATAAGAGGGAATGTGATTAAGTCCCCCTTCTGTTTCTTTCACTTTTTTAACTGATCTTTATATTGAGGCTGGCTTGAGGTTCATGTGAGGGTTCATCATAATTTCATTGCTGATCCGAACCATTTGAAATATTCATCACAGATGTTTATGGGGGTGTAGCCACCTTCTTCCACAATGTGTGAAGTGGAGCAGTTATATTCTTCTCCAAAAATACGGATTGTTAAAGGCCATCTGCAAGAGGTTAAGTACATTACTTGGATACACTTAGATCTCTTTAGCACAATATTCCACTGTTTATTTGTGGGGTTTTTTTATTATCTACAAAGCATTCCTTCAGTTTCTTATTATTTAACTAAGTGTAGAATTAGAGAAAAATAATCACATTTGGTTGTTGAATCTTCTACTGAAAAAAACATCAAACAAAGCCAGAATGAAACAGGTTCTAAGAAAAACAAGAATAGGTTTCTTTTACCTTTATAGCTGAGCAGTGAAAGTTCAAGTAGAGATAAGAAAAGGTCCTTGAATCCTTCAGGATCTTGAGATATGAAGAAGAAACAAACAATTCACAAAATATCTGATCCCAAAATACTTAGAATTCAAAGACTAGGAGGCAAAAGCATCATATAAGTTTGGTTAATTTTTATGTTTCCCCAGATACATGCTTACTGTTTCTTATACTTAAATAAAGGATATTGGGATAGTCTGACCTTGACCTCACCTAGCACAGCCCTTCTGTTTGTCCAGTGGTACCAGTGGAGTCTTTGAAGTCCATGGACATTTTTACCAGTGTATTGTATGCACATGTCCAGCCTTTGAAATCATTCAGGGCATGACCACAGCAGTTACAGGAAATCTAACTCAGCCCTTCTACTCACAAATGAGATTTCTGCTATTCAGCCAGCTCTAACTGCTTCTATTGTTAAGGGCATTTATTTAACTTTCATTTTCTCTTCCAAATAATTACCAGGAGAAAATGCAGTTGAAGAGGAATAACCAATAGCAGACTTTGACTTGATAATATCTTGCTTTATATCATAGTCTCATTAAATGATATTCCATATGAGTGACCTTAAATACTGTAGCTTCTGTGAACTGAGATGGGAAAATTGTGAAGTCTATGCATAATCCTCCTTCAAGCAAAACAAAATGCATTTTTATACTTCTTGACAAGATGTGTGCCATATTTTCTGTAAATACACAAGACATTTCTTCATCTAAAAATTGCAAACCAGAAATGAATCATGCTTGTAAAATTTTACTATCATATTATTGCTCTGCACATCTGTTTGAGACTCTGCTATGATTGACTGAAAGGCTTGAGTAAAAATAGGAAAACACACAGCTGCAAGTAAAAGGAAAGGAAAAAAAGCAAGAAATAGTAGAAGACAAATGACGTAATGTACAAACTGTTGTTTCCTCCTTTATCTTGTCTTTGCATACTTTAAGCCTTGTATTGAATTTTTCTATTTCAGCAATATTTCCCCTATTTATTTGTTATTCCATCTCTGTTGGACTGGCTTATTGTGGCACATGACAAAGGAGGAATGTTGCAGAGGCCCTGAACTGAACAGAATTCACTTTACCTTGAAAGAGTTTCCGAAGACAGAACATTTCTTTCCTGGTCCTTTTGAGGTAGTTAGAAGAGCTACTCTGTTCTCTTTTCCTTATGTTGCTATTTATACCTCTTCTTTCTTAAAAGTGACTTGTCCATTTTAGACAATGCTAGTGATCATGCTCAGACATTGTCTTAGCAATGCAATAACACAGCAAAGGAGACAAAGAAACAACACTTACATTCATGCACACCAATAATCTTGGCAGAGGAAGGCTCACAAGTACATCCATTTTCACAATACCCAGGGCCCTCTCAGGGTAGTGTTATGCAGAATTGGAAGAGAAGAGGCAAAAAAAAAACCCAACATTTTTAAGGTCATGATTAGAGAGTTTTTTTTCCTTGCTGGCATTATCTTCAAACTAGCCTTCACTGATTCTGAGGAAGCAATAATATGATCCCTGGTCCACAGTGGTGAAGCAGCCATGTGCTCTCTGTTATCTCTAAAGTGTCTGAGTGCCTGATGACTGACAAGTGAGGCTGTAAGGCTCCACACTGTAACTAACAATGTCAAAATTGTTGATCAGAATTTATTTCTTATGAGCTGATAGCTGTATTTTATGATTATAGAAACTTAAGAGATACAGGAATTTATGCTGGAACACTATTGTAATTAAAACCTATCTCCAAGTAACAGCATTACATTTAAATACATTGGCATTATCTCTTGAAATCACAACAAATCTTTGACTTATTATTTAATTTTGTTATTATGTGATTCTTTCAAAAATGTGGGTCTTTGCCTTTTCAGGACCCCAATAAAACAATGCCTTAAAACTTGAATTTCTGGAACACAAAAAACATTTGACTTTTCAGACAGCCCCTAACACATAGAAGTACCATAAGCAAAACCTTTGTGCATAATAAAATGACATCTACTCCTACAGCTCAAATGCAGGCAAAAATGTGGTAACCTATTCCCCTACAAATTCCTAGGCTAAACAACCTGTAAACAACCAATTACAATTATTGTAACATACTGTATTAATATGTGTGTGTATATATATATATATATATATATATTAAAAATACACTAGTGAGAGCTCACACTAGCTATAACACTGAAAAAAAGCGCCTCTTTTCTGTGCAGGGAAAGGAATTAAATGCAAATTTATTTAATGTAAGCATAGAGCCACTGAATACTTTTCATATTAGCACTCCTCCAGTGTACATTGTCAGCTGGTTACTGAGAGGATGTTGAGAAAATGAGAAGAGCAAAGCAAAGCATATTTCTTTTTTCTCTTTTTAGACTGGATAGAAAGAACATGTATATGATTTGTGTATGATGTTATTAAGTAATTTATAAGTTAAAAAGTAGTAAAAGATATGGCCAAGGAAAAAAGTCTGAAGATTTTAGTCACTGTCCTGTCTTTCTGTGGGTAAAAGTGCAATGATATCTTGCTATCTCTTTCTGGAAAGCCCTTTCAACTGTAATTAGTTAGTGAATGTTAATGAACTGAGGTTTTTCAGATAAATATGAATATATTTTTAGATGTTTCTGGGTATTACACAAATTCTTTAGTTCTAGCATGTTTTCCCAGTGACTGTGTCTACTTCGAATAGAGGAAAAATTCATTTAATTTTCCAGTTAATGTTTCAGTCTAGACAGTGAAGCAATATGATTAGAAGTTGGTTGAAAGTTGCAAAAATGTATTTGTGAACACGTTTTGATTTGTCTTGGAGCAGGCTAGTCTTGAGGCACCCCAAATTATTTCTTTTCCCTCTAAGAAGCTGTTGAAATTAAAGTATTCATTCTGAAAGCTTGACTAGGAAACCAAGAGTGACTTCTAGTCTCTGGTCTGCTAACCTGAACTATAAGGACTGTATTTCAAGACTGTAATAAAACATTCTTTGGGAATAATCTATAAAAAAAACCACAAAAGGTGTTTTAAAAACCCAATGATTTACTGCTTATTTTAGAAGAAAATTACTTACTGCTCAGGATGTGATCTTTTAGTATGGCTATTTTTGCTGCTATACCAGCAGCATTTATGTACATAAACAGGAACAGACACAGGCATGTTGTGGCAGAGTGAACAAGTTTATACCATGTGATTCCTAGCAAAAAGACCAATGCAACATATAGGTATAGTAGTTTACATCTGAGCACAGGTTCATAATATTCATGTCACCTCTGGGTAAATTTTATCTCCTCCAGATGTTTGCCTTTTGTTGCTTTAACCTCTGCAGTTTACTGCAGTAAGTTATAAATGTCTCTGCCTGGGTTTGAGTCAGTGTGCAAATTAAACCTGACTCTCTCCTGAAGTTGCTGTCAGTCTGCTTATGAACTGCAACACTTTTTCCTGAGAATGGTGACAGGAGCCCTTTTGGTGGATGAGGATTCCAGATTAGGGTCAATGTGCAGCAACTGTGAAATGAAAGTACACATACAGCAAAGTTCTACCATGAAAAAGCAAGACAAAACCTAGTTGTGCTGTTTGTCCTGAGAAGGAAAAGGGAATGTATAGTTTGCTTTGTATTCAAAGTGTGGCACCAAACCATAGATCACACAGTCATCTAGCAAAGTGGTATAAAAACGTGACACCTGCTGCAGTATTTTATGCCATTAGGAAGGTAATTAGTAATAAAGTCTTTGTCTATTCTTTGTCAAAACATCTGGCTGAACATCCATTGTGCTATATAATGTAAATTATGTCTAGAAGCATAAAGCACCTGTAATGCTTTCACGGAGAAAGTGATTTCTCAAGACTTTTTGACATGTTTAGATATCAGTTCTGAAGCCTTGTAGTTGAGTTTGTAATTTATCTCTGGTTGTAAACCAAGCTAATCTGATTATAAGTGTGCACATGAGTTACAAGACAGTAGGACAAATTAAAAGTATGTGCGCTTACCTTTTGAATTTCTCATGCATTTGAAAGATGCCATTATTGTTCTTAAAGACTAATATTTGTAGAATATTTATGTATAGCTATGAATATATCTAGATGTATATGTATCTCTATATATGGTTATATAAATATATTATATGTACACATGTATCTACATATGAACATGCACGCATACCCAATTCTATATATATGCATATATATTACATACATAGACACATATCTGGGATATATGTTGACTATGGCTAGGTTTTGGTTTCAATGGAAGTCATGCCAAGGTTAAATTCCTCTGTTTTGGAGTAATGCACAGCAGGATTTAATTATTCCAAGAGATACAAAAGAAAAACTTGTTTGGTGTGATTATTTGTTGTCACTTCTTTAGCAGAAGCCACAGACTCATGCTAGTATTCTGCTAGGGTTCATCCAGAAGCAGTTATTCTGATACTGTTTTTGTTAAATGAATAATATTCTCTCTAAAAACTGAACTAGAAGGAGATTATTACGTGAAGTGCAAAAGCATAGAGGAAAATAAGAAGCCCAAACCAGATATTTTTTTATGTCTTTGTAGATGCCATAAGTAATATTCGGGATCTGAATTTTACCTTGCAATCTGGCAGTAACTGGAGTTTTAATTTGCAACAGAAAATTACATCCAAGTCTTGTGCACAGAACTGTTTTCTCTCATTTGTGTCAAACCCAGGTGCAGTGTATCAGTGCTACATTTTTGCTGTACAGCTATTTGAAAGAGAGAGATCTGTGGAAGGAGTGAAGAAGGAGTAGTCTGTGTAAGCAAAGCAGTTTCATCACCTGATAGCTCTTCTCCTCTAAGTTGTGACAGCTTCATACCTCTGATATTATTCTTTAAGTAATGATCAAATAATCCATCTCTCATGAATTGTGTGAAACAAGACTTCTCAGAGATCCTAGTAGTAGCATTGGATTTACCATATTGATATATTTCCCTTCAATTTCTTTTAACTAAGTGATGCATACAGAAATTAGACTCTTTTGAGAAGTTTCCCTGATAATTTTGCAAAATAAATGAAAAAAAAAATAGCTGGATACCCAGAAAAATTCTCCTATCACATTTGGCTTATCTGGTTTATTTTCTTTTATAAATTCTGATAAGTAGAATTGGTCAGCATTTTCAGGGAAAGAAAAATATTTCTGGAGGAATTTACACTGGAGAATAGCTTGCACAAAGAATAAATCTGAAAAGGAAAAGGTCATGCTCATCCTTTTCTCCAGTCAGAAGTTCTTCCAAAATAAACCAGAATTCCAATATCATAACAAAACCAATATTGCCCTCTCACTTTCAGAGACAATTTTCCTTTGGGAACACTTTGCCACACAAGCATAGCTATCAAGTTCAGATGAGAAGAGATGTTGTATTCAGAAAAGAGAAGCTTTTTTGGATTAGAGAAGTTAAATTAATTCTGCTTCCCAGCTAGAGGGAGTGATACTTCTGACCTTTCTTGGATAAGAGTTCTAAAAGTCCAAGGGTTAGTGCTTCACAAGAACAAAACAAAAGCTGTAGAATACTCATTAATGGACTTCTATACAGATTAAAAGGAGCCTGACCATCCACTCTGCCAAAACTGAGGTGAAGGGAAGGGAACTGTTGATCATCACACTGTTTAAGACTTGTTGCATTAGATGACTGAAGGCAGTGTTGCATCAGTGACTGAAAGCTTGATCTTTTTGGCAGATGCATAAGAAAAAATTTCCAACAAATAACTAATATGAATGAATCATTTGGGAGTTCTTGGAGAAAATATCAATAGGAAAGGATAATAATGCTTATTCTGTTCTGTGAAGAGGTAAAAATGCGTATTCTGCTCTTCTGTTGGAAGTCTTCATCCATTTGGCACAGTATGTTGCTTGCTGCTATGAGACAGGAACTGAATTTCCATAAAATACAGACTTTCTAACTGGTGCCATTAATAGACCTTGGTTGCTTAGGCAGATGTGTAGAGACATCTTTGAAACTAGGGACTCATATATGTGACTTCAGAAATAATATGTGACTTCTCTGAAATGTACATTATTAGACTGTCTAGATTTTGTAGAAGTTCATTCTGAGAGAGAAGTGCTCTTTTTTGAGACAGCAAATTTCTGAAGTGATTTTGTTTGAGAGGCAAGCTATCTTTTGATGAGAACTGGGAGCATCTTCAGGTCAATAATCTTAAACACCAGCAAGAATAAATTTTGTTTGTTTGTTTGTTTGTTTTGTACAGGATTCCTATTTTCCCAGTAGGGCAATCTAGAGTAGCTAGAGTCTTCCCCTGCAGCTCTGAGATGCCTGAGGAAATCTTGAAGATTTTGCCTTACACTTCTGACATTCCAAAACTGAGAAGAATATTTTATTTTTGCTTGTCTGTTTCTTTGTTTATTTATTTTGGATTTTTTATTATTAGTTTTGTCCTCTCAAAATTTCAGTAAGCAAAATAGTTCTTCCAAGACGAGTCAAAATCTATTAATGATCTTTTCTCCATTTCTTTAATGAAGCCCTGGGCAAGTGTTCCCTAACTGCTGAAGACTGAGCAACACTAGCAGATTTATTCTTTTCTGTGAATTTTCCAATTTTCTTCTAGAAATGCTTTGTAAACTAGAGATTAAATCCTCCACATTTGAAAATTTATATCTAAAAGTCTTGAAATCCAGAACCCCAGATTAAGATAGAAATCTAAATCCCCAAACAGGAACATTCTAATTTCTAGTTATCAAAAATAATTATTTGCCCAAATTAAATAATAAAAAGTATGTCTCTAGCTGATTTTCCTTGATCACTGAATGTAAAATTTTCTTGGTTTAAAATTTCACTTTTCAGGTTTTTTTTAGCTGTATTGCCTTTTGATAGCTGACCAGTCTTGCTCTACTAATTCATATGCTACTGAAATCAATGGGACACTTCTGTACATAGAGAATTTAGCCCTATCGAACAATACTGAATTATACCTTTTATAGCAAATAGCAGAGTTGCAGAGAACATACATCATTAGTCCATACATTCATTATTAGTATTACATCCTTAAAAGGCACATTATGTGAT
>VWYI01037379.1:0-18154 GCA_013399455.1 Anthoscopus minutus | reverse complement strand
TAGACGTCAAACAGTTCACCCTACCAAGGCAAAATCTTTTGGGACTTTTCCACCCCCTTTTCCCTCTGCTAGAAAACTTCCTGTCCCATGCTTGGGTCTGACTGCCTGGCAGGATTTAGTCCATTTTGATTTAAATCAAATCTATGGGCTTTGAGTTACATGAGACAAGCCAATGTATTTGAAATTCATTATGCTAATTTTTTCTGGACTTTGACTTGATAGCAGATGCCAAGTTCCTGCCCAGAACAAATTTTACAGCTCAATTCCTTTTTCCCTAGCTGTTGGAAAGTGGTGAGCAATGGGTCATAGTTGATTAAATTTATAGGCATTCCTTCGGTACTGGATTTTTTATTTATTTTGGGCTTTATTGACAATTAAAGGCAGACACAGTCAAGATGCAAGATACAGAGCTATGGTTTTTTACATAAGGTATGTTTTATTCATTTAAAATAAATGAGAAAATGTAATGATCAGAAGCCCTGATTAGTTAAGGTTTCATGCTAATGAGAGAAAACAACATTTTTGCATTTTGCTTGCTTTTCCCTGGGTTAGAGAATGCTTCTGTCCTGAAAGTTTTGACTTCTGCACAATTATTTAATATTAAGTTAGGCTTAGGAAAAATGGCAAAATGGAATCTCATTCCAAAACTTCAGTTTTAATTCAAACAAACCAGTGAACGGGATGAGGTGTCCAACCACCCACCATCAGTCATTCAGTCTCTTCCAGGAGACTTCCATATTCTATGATGCTTTTTATAATGTGGTTACTGGTCTGGACAACTGAACAGCAACCCCCAAATACTGTGTCAGCATGGGCACAGTACTTTCAGGCATAGGAAATGACATCTAATTGAAATTGGGAGCTTTCTGGATCATGCTGGTTTGCTTAGTTGGATGGGTGTAATTCAGGTTTGTTCAAATGACTGTAATTATTCTATCTGAGTTAATGAAGCAGCTATTACACTTTATGAAGTAGAGATTTATAATTTTGTTGTCAATTATACTTGGGAAACTTAAGAAGAGATGTTCAGTGAATTGAGGAAATCTTTGTATTAAGGCATAGTCTTCATGCATAAATGCTGCTACATGGGGAAAATGACAGGATAGCAAAATCACAAACTTCACTACCAAAACAACAACGAAAAAGTCCTGTTAGATTTTAGGAATATCTTATGGTGCTGGAATGGATGAGGTGATTCCGCAGTTTCCATAGGCAGTGCTGAAGATTGTTAAGCATAACTGTTAAGAAGGCATTGTGCATACTCATTACTAGGTGACCTTTGGAGTTATTTATTGATTTTGCTTCCCACACTTTGTATATACAGCTCATTCAGGGTTACATAGGCTGTTTGAAGCCATAGATTTCAGATAATTTCTGCTTTTGTAGAAATTCAACTGGGGCCTGGATCATGAGCTGTTTATGCTGCAACTCTCATGGTTTGTAGATGACCATGGATGAGATTAGACTCCTAAACTCTTGTTAAGTTTTCAGTACCTAGAGTTACAGGCCAGATACCCAGTCTGATGAATTTCAGGAGCTACCTAATTGCATTCTTGAACGTGTTGCTTATTCACTAAGGTCTCTAAATGCTTAACTCCAGTAGCCTCCAAAAGGTTCAGGCCCTGCCTGCGTTATCAGGTGGATTTAGAAAAGTAGTGTATAAATCTCCAAGAGATGTCCAGAAAACAAGATATGGGCAGACCTGAAATGGATTTTGGTGGGAGGCTGCTTTTTTATTGTTGCTCAGGGAGTGGGGGACACAGGTTCTGGTTGCTGATCAGCCTGGAGATGGATGACCTAATCTCCTGGTGAGGGAATTGGCCTGACCAATTCCCTGGTAAGTGAATTGGTCTTGAGATATCCTCAGCAGAGCTTTCACCTTTTGTGCTGTGAAAGTTGGGCTGAGTAAGGGTGCAGGTAACAAGAAAGCTGGTTTAATGGGTGAGATGGATGCTGAACTGATCTTCCCAGCACAAGTTTCCTCAGAATGTGGGTGCAAACTGCACCATTACTGGTAGAAGCAAAATCCATTCATGTATCTGATTGACTGAAGGTTCCATTTCCAGGTTGGTACCCTGTTCTCTCACAATAATTGCACAAATTGAGTGGGCTTAGTCTCTCTCTCAAAATGCACAAATTTCTTGTGTGTTAATGGAGTCAAAAAGATATTCCAGTTATGCTTCCAGAGGGACTTACTTGCTCTGGAGAAGAAATGTAAGCATGGTGGTCTGAGAATATTCTTACTTGCTTTTCAAAAGCTGGAAGACAGTTGATTTAAAAAACTGATGTAAAACTATGAATTAAATGTATTTCCAGTGTATGCAGAAAGTTCAAGTCTTCAGGAAACTGTTGATGGTCACGAGGAGTGACAGCCTCATACTAATGAGAGACAAAAGACAAACACACCAACTGTATGTATATTAAAAAAAATGAGTGCTGTCTACTTGATCTTCAGTTGACCAACTTGAAAACAAGCTAAATGAAGAATATTTGCCTTCTCTAAGTCCTGTCCTTTCATGCTGCAGGCAGACACCAGATAGACCTGAGAAAAATTGTGAGGTGGTGATGCAGATTGATGTATAAGGAATCTGAAATGTTCCATGTCTTCTCTTCCCAAGTATCTCCCGGTGCCACCTGGTTCCACTTTGCACTCCTTGCTCCAGTGAGGGTTATAATCTGAAAGGTTACCAAGAACCACAAACTTTCTCAAAATCTACTGACAACTCCTAGTTGGGACCATCACACCTACAGGGTGTTTGTTCTATGGGAAAAAGCCCAGTGTGTGTCTGGTCCATGAACATTTTGTCTGCATGGCAGTAAGGTAGGTTTTAAACCAATACTGTTCCTTTTAAGAATATTTTTATTCAGTTCTGCAAGGAATAATGTCTTAGAATATTAGTTAAAGGTCTCAGTCAGACATGCACTATAAAGCAATGTACAAACTGGCTCAAGTTCAGAGAATTTTGACTAAACAGATGAGCAGAAGGACAGAATGTAAGTAGAGACAAAGGCACTAAAAACAGAAGTCAGTCTTCATAAATTCGCATCAGAGTAGTCATATTTAGTAATGCATGTGCATAACAACAGAACACTTGCTGTTAAAGAAGGAACCAAGAGAGCCGGTAATTTCCATTTCTTCCCCAGTCAAAGAAGAATGTAAGGAGAAGGGTTAAAATATTTTTTTAAAAAAAGTTTAAAAAGTGAGTAGCCAAAGCTACTCGTAGTAGGAAGAAGGTGAGAGTTCACAGTAAGAAGAAAATTTTTTTTTAGTAAAAAACCATCCTTTTAACATTTTTTAAATTTCTACTCTGCCATGAATACTTATAACTGTGAAGGATGAACTGACAAACTACATAAGGAAATGCTAAAATTAAGTACCTTTTTCTCTAACTTGTTTCAGTCATTGTCATGTAAGATTTTAGTTGTAACAATGTCTAATATTTCCCACAGATTTATGAGGTTTTCACCTTGACTAAGTCCACTGTGCATTGAAATTCTGTGAGCAGATCTATGATGTTATTAAATTTGGCTATTGTATATGTGCATCTAAACAAGGACAATATGAACATGTATTAAATTTGGGTTGAGTCATGCATATTTCTTCAAAACTTCATATGGAAATGCTGTACCATTTTCTCTTCTCTTTGCCTTAACAAGACAGTGCAGCACCTGTGTTTCTTTGGTATAAATCAGCAAATCAGAGCAACTCCAGCTGTGATACCTCAAGATGAAAAAATTAATGCCGCATCTGGAGTTGAATTGTGTACAGGTTATGAAACTGAGTTTTTCTAATATGCTCTATCTCTGTGCAAGGACGCTTATAGAAGGTGTTTTTGCTTTATATGGTAGCATAACATTCTGTAAATTTTACACAGATCTTTTTTGCATTCATTTTTAGGGAATGAGGTAGAGTTAAGTAGCTTTCAAGTGATGCCACAAAGTCTGGGAAACAAAAGGATTTAGGTTTGTCAGGCTATTTGGGGGCCTTCATTGTAAGGTGAGACCTACTCTAAGTGTTAACTTTATTAAACTGATTGAAAGAGAGTCAACATAAACATTTAGTTTAGCAGAAGTGGCACCTAGTTAGGTTGATCTGTGTTATTCTAAATGTCGTCCAGTTACCTAAGCATTCTTTGATCAGGTTAAACTTTACCCCTGTTGGTTCTAAAACTGGTGTCCACACAGTACTTCTCAAAAAGTGTGAACTCTTCCTTAATTTGAAGGCAACAGATCCATGAGATGTTGCACAGGACTTTGGGGAATCTTTTATTGAAAATGAGAATGATACTATGGAAAAAGCAACTGAACTATTTAGATTGGAATGATGCATGGACTAGTACCAGTGCTGCTCTAGTGGTGTGGGAAGCATTTGCATGTATGCAAGTGCTCTGTTTTTCATGTGAGGCTGGAGCACTGGCAGCAGAATATTGGGATAAATATCAACTCTTTTCCAGGGCTTTTTTCCAGAACTCTTTTCTTCTTTGCTTTGGGCCAGTCATTATAACTGTGACCTGAGTGTAGTTGTGTGAAGTGTCTCTGGAAGCCATTTCAGGTTCCTCAGGGACCAGCCTGAACCTGGATGATGCAGCCTTTTTTTGAGAGCTTTGTTCAGAAACCACAAGATACTGTCAATGGTGTTTGGGAAAGTACTGCTGTGATGCACGTTACCACTAGAGACAAAACTGTATAGGAAATTATTTGGAGAGTGCTTTTTGTGATGTTCAGAAAGGATAAAACCCAAAATCATTGGGAAAGCGAACTGAGCTACTTAGGGAATTGCCCAGAAATGGGGAGGGTGAACCGGCTTAAACCAAAGGTTTGAAGTCTCTAATGACAGCTTAATGTAATGACAATAGTGTTTAAAACAAGTATGTTTTAAGTGAGTTTTTTTAAATCTTATTTTGCATTTGTTTCCAGAAGAAGGAGCAAAGAGCAGGAAAACCCACTGATATATAGTTTTTTCTAATTGAAACAATCTTCACATTCAGTTTTGAGGCCTCACTTTGCAAACCCAGCACACTGTTTATGCAGAACATTAATTCAAGTGGTTTAATCATTAGCAAGCTCCAATCAAATTATTCTCCTTAATTTTTACTACACAGATAATGTTTTATGATATATTTCATGTTTGTTTATTATTTCTCTCATGATTTGTGCCCTTCCTGTTTGAATGGAAATAAGTGCTTTAGAAGAAAAGCTAGAATTTTGCATCATATTTATAGTGATTGCATTTATTATATCTTTATTACTGTAGTTTTGTCAATGTCAGGTTTACAATCTGTTGGAAGCAACAGATTTACTGGATTTCATTATTGTTTCTAGTCATTGTGGGTTTTGTGGATATCTAATCAGCTATAAATGCAAAGACTTAACAGTGAGTCCCAGCAGATAAAGTGTCAGGGTTGTTTGCAGGAGTCCTTCAGTGGAGACAATGTTCTGTCAGAAAGGTCTCTGCAATACTATCTGTACTGTTGGGCACCCATGAATATGCACCCATGCATGTCCTGCAGATTTTCAATTTGCCAGGTCCCCCTTCTTACCACGCAATTTATATTCATGTGTTGGGAGAGGAAAACGAGCTTTTCAGGATTTTCAATTCAGAGTTGGTGTCCTAACTGGAGATGAACTTGTGCAAGCAAAGAAAATATGCTCTTGACACCTGCTAGTTGTGCTGAAACAAAAAGTAATTAAGGGAAAAACTGCAAATTAAAAAAGAATATTGTAAATAACAGCTTTTCTCCTTTCTAAATGCTAAGATAATTTAGCATCCTAAAGGATTATAAGATACAGTGATATCTTTGAAACTGTATTGAACACACAGATTTTGGATTTCTCATAATAATTTATGGTTTTTTAACCAGTTTTATTTGTTTTTTTAATATCTACATGCTCCAGCAACGTATTTTAACTTTTAAAACACATTGGTGCTATTTTAATAGAGGGCTATGAATTTAAACTTGAGTAGTTTGTCAAAATTACCAATTTATTTGTCAACAGCTATATTTTAAAGAGAGAGGGTATTGTTCCATGAGTGGTTTTTGGTTAGAAATTTTTGTCTATCATGACATGAAGGTGATTTGTGGAGTGACTATTGTGCTTTGGGCACTTTTATAGCGCTTTTCAGTTTATGGGCTATGAAATGTTTGTTTTGTGACTGAAAGCAGCATGATGATTTCTGTAAGCATTTCATCTTCATGGATATACTGTAATCAAATTCATATTTTGAACCCCATAAAGTGATTACAAAAAGAAAATATTACGTTATTTCAATGGAAATTTATGTTTCTGATGGATGGCTGACTGAAATATAGATATGTTTGATTTTTGGGATGAGTTAATGACTTCATTAAGCACACCTTTCCATACACATTGAGCATGCAGGTTGTGGGTTTTTATTTATTTGCTTGAAAGCATCTTTCAGTTGGCTGTGTTACAGTAGATGTTGAAAAGAAACTACCTTCATGTGTTCTGCAGTTCTCCTGTTTCTTTGAAGAGGTTTTTTTTTTCAATAGCTCTGATTGATGATCTGTGACCTGCTTTGTTAGGTGCTCAGAGTTGCTTTGAATGCACACTGAAGTTTAACAGTTGTGATCCTCAAGGTCTTCAAGCATTTGGTCTTGTGTTAATTTACCTGCAGGGGACTATTAACTTGTCTTATTATCTTGAGGTCATTATTTCCTGTCTGAATGAAGTGAAACTCAATTAGCATTTTCAAGTGTTCCAAATGTTAATTTGGAGAAAAGGGAAAGGAAAAGGGAAGGTAAAATAAAAAAGGGAACAAAGGAGTAGAAGGATTTGGTCTTTAAAATACAAAGCTGCAGATCCATTTCCAGTTACAGCAATGCAAAGTTACCATTAAAAGTTTTATCTCCCAAGGTTGATTTAAGAGCACTTTACTCCTTGCTTCATCGGAGATGACAACTTGTCAATACATAGATGCCTGTTTTCCAAGGGGGCATCTCTGCTTCATGCAGGAATGGTAGCCAGTGCTGCATTCTTGTTTGATTTCAGGAGAGTCAGGAAAAATATTTGGAAGTCCTGGACACGCATTGATGATGATGCTGTGCATTTGCATTGTAACTATAAAGCCTTTGTTCTTGGGGATACTGTGTTTCCTTAGATCCATACCTGTGATCTTGGTGCCTGACTTCTGTTTAACAGGTGCTGGGAGAGTTACACACATGAGATCCACAGTGCAAAGCAGTGCCTTAAACTAAGGAACTCATGGTCTGCAGTTCAGGCTGGATCTTGAATTCTGAACCTTTTCTGGTTTAATTGTCTGCTTTGAACCATTGAAAGATCCTCCTTCATCCTCTCTACGAGTCTTATACAGATGTTGTTCTTTATAAACACATAAATGGTGCAGTCTCGATTTTAGGTCAAGGATGTCCAAACTGATGTAGAATTGGCTTGTTTGGGTTTAGGGGCTCTTTGTCCACCCTCCTTTTTTTTGGTTATGAAATGATGTGTTTCAAAATAGTGCCTTATTAAAGGTAGATTACAAATGAGTGAACAGTCATAGCTCTGAAGGACACTGGTCAGGTTATTCACCCCCAAAAAATTCTGGGGCACAATGTCGAGTGTATTTTGTGTTAACACCATGAAACAGGAAGATGTGGGTATTTTGAAGACATGACTCAGGCATACATACTCAAAAGTCCCTCTGTAGATACCTAAACCCATTGATGAGGAGCACAACCAAGAAGCTGGTGGCAAAGCAGGGGATGGCCCTGATGTTCGTGGGTGATAGGGCATGGACACGTCTGTGCCTGGAGGGAGGGTGATTAAGCCCTGGTGTGGCTCACTCCATGTCCATGAATCCTTTCCATGTTTTTCAGCATTAGACTGTTTTGACAGATATAGGTCAAGGGCTAGTTATCTAGATTTGTAGCACCTAATTAAATTTTACTTTTAGCCTGGGAAACAAAGCTGAGTTGATGGTACAGTCTGTTGTAGGATTTATTGTAGCAATAGTTTCATCTTGGTCTATTTTATTAGCTGCTGTTTTCCTTGGCCTTGTCATCTTGCTATTTCTGTTGCTATTGCACATCTGCAGGGAGTTACAAACACAGAAATAGTCTTCCACAACCAGATTCCTCTGTTAGCTATCCTAAAATTTCCTGGTGCCTTGACCAGCAATATTTTAGTTAATTCAAATATCAGAGAACTCTATATAAAAGTGAAATTAGTTGATCCAGAGCGAAGGTAGCAGCTGATTTTAAATTATGGTCCTGGCGGATTATCTGCAGAAGGCTGATTCTGTGGAATCATGTTCCTTGGAGAAGGAGCTGGCACCGTTGTTTTCCAGGCAGTGTGTTGTCATACAAATTTATTCACTTGAGAGTTTTAACAATTTTCTTACTGAACACATATAAATACTTCATGTGGGGTTTTTTTAAAGGCTTATATTTATTCAGTTTTGTAAGAAAGAGAAAAAGAATAGCTGAAGTTATTTTCTGTGCAACAGGAGGAAGGTTAAAGGCCTTCATTTCTATGTAGCTGCCTTCAGGAGGTTGATCTAAAAATGTAGGATGTGATTTTCATTACTAACTCAACTGTTTTCACCTCTTCAAACAATAGAAAGTTTCCCATCAAGTGGTAGTGATTTAAGGCAATATTTGGCATCCTGATGTTTGAGAATCAGTTGGTTGTGTGTAATTAGCCAGACTCAAGAATGCATTAGCAACACTTGAATGAACACCGCTTCTCTGTCATCAAAGCTGATGCATGAGTTTGAGGAAGAAGCACTTACCTGGAGAACTGAGTAACAAATGGGATGTGTAACTTCCCTTTTGAAGGTTACTGTTTTGAATACAGCCTTAATAATGAATAATGTTGTTATCTAAATATCACATGAGAAACTATAAATGAAAGTGAAGTGTGTTAGATCCAGAGTGAAAAGATATAGTCCCTGTCTACCTGGCAGGCACAGTCATTGCTGGAGGACTTACTTGTCCTTTATTTTTTTTAATACTTCAGTGCCAAGGTTGAAAATGATTCTAATATTAATTTCCTTGGGGTAAGTCTAGTTACTTTATTTCCTTGTTTTCAAAACTTATGTATAGCTACTCAACAAATGTTTAATTCCTGTATTAGCATGTGTATGATGCTGGGCTGAGATTTTGTCAGGAAAAAAAAGACTATATTGTCTCCAGAGATGTAGAAAAAAGTGTGACATGGAAATAGAACACAGTGTTTCTGTGGGCTAAGGAAACAGAGAAGGCTTTGGTATTTCATGAAGTAATGCCACAGATATTACTTTGTACCATCTTGCACCCTCTGTGTATTTACAGCCAGGACCATTGAACAACACAAATGCTGTGCAAAAGTCTCGCATTCTGGAAACGACTTTTTCAAAGAATGCCTTGGTCTGTGTGGATTCCCTGCCAGTTCCACCACGTGTACTGGTAGAAGAGGAGATGTTAATCATGAAGGTGTTAATGATGAATAAGCAGTGAGCATGTTAGGATACACAAAGTAGGGGGTTAGGAGCAGCCTAAGTATCTAGTTGCAGAACAAGAGAACTTATGTCTGGGAATATGAGTGCTTCAGACTTGCAGAGTATGATCAGAATATCTGAGCAAGAGAGAATGAAACAGGAGCAGGTCTGCCCTGGATAGGGTTGTGTAAAAGGGGTAAGGAGGAGAGTGTTGTCCTGGCCAGAAGGTGGGAGCAATCCCCAGCATACCTTGGAGATGCAGGGGGCTCACATCACTAAGTAAAATGCTCCCAAGCAGCCAGGGAAGTGGGAAATAGTGATATATGTTTCGGCTTCCTGCACCAGGTCTGTGTGTACAATGAACTTTATAGGACACTACAGATGTTATACTTTCAGTCAAGAGAGACAAAGGTGTTCACATTCAAGAAGGAAAGTGTGTTCATCAGAATTACTGGGAAAGGGAGGGCAGAAAAAATCCCGAAAATAAGCTATGGGTTCGTTTTTTGAAAAATATTCATAGGATGGGATCCTGCTTCCAAGAGATAGACCAGAGGAGCCAGAGAAAGACCGAAGCCTAGAGCTTATCCAGACCAAGGAAATCTTTTGGACCAATTGGTGCATGTATTCATGAATACATTCAGATGAAGTGTCTCTGTCAAGGTTGTGTACATGACTGTGACATCTCATGACTGTATCTCTGCGTGCTGGGAATGTCTTACCCGTTCTTGTTCTCCCTTTGGTTGGTCTCTCCAGTTGGTTTCGAGGTTATTTCATGAAGTGAAGATTCAGACTAAAGGGAAGGGAGCTCTTCAGCCCCTTTCACAGTAGGAGCTGTTTCACATGTGTCACAGTACATTCATTGAAAAGGGGGAAAACATGTGCCAGGATAAAACTGGAAGTAAACGCCTTAAAAACAGAATTAATGAAAGGCTGTACTTAGCATGTCACCATACAGTGCTGTTTCATTTCTTTATTATTTTCAGGTCAGTTCTGTACATGTTCATTTTTATTTTGCTCCTTCACTGTGTACTGAATGCCTCACTGAACTCAAATGGATCTATGAATGGACATGGAACCTTTTAGCTGGGAGGAGGCCAACTGCTGAACCCTTGTTGATAACATAGTCACAATACAGTAGCCTGGCTTTAAGATACCATTTAAGATATGAAAGGCATCTAATACAGGTTCTAAAATTTATATATAAATATAGGTTCCTGCTATTTGCATTTTGCCTTACTAATGATTAGTGCTCCCTAAATCAGTTCTCATTGTACTCTCATATTTCCCCATGAACATTACTTCAATCTAGTGACTGTTAAAATCCCAGTTACAGAGAAGAAGACTGAAGCATTGGTGAAAGGAGAAAAGGGTCTGGGTGGAATACTATTGAACCCACAAAGAATACCCTTCACCTGCAACAGAAAGCAAATATTTAATCCTAAATACAAGAGCTGACCTGTTCTTCAACTGTGCTGTAACTGCTCAGTGAATACAATTTCATTTAGTCCATGAATATAGATGGCTAATTCCTTGGGGAAACTGGCTATTAATAGAGTATATGCACAACCACCACTAATAGTAGAACTCCGCTCTGTTTCTGGTGTTTTGACTTTATTCACTGAGGGGAAATGTCAGTCTCAAAAGGGAAGGATGCTGACAATAGGGTTCCTAAGATTTCAGTAGTTTTGCTTTAGTAAATACAGGCTTTTAAAGAGTGTGGTAATCAATTTGTGAATTTAGGCAGTTGTTTTGAGACCTTCCACATCTCTTAATTTTGAGGCAGCTGGTGAGAGAGTTTTTACTCTGACTTCATTATGGAAATTACGATACAGTGGGATTATTATCTTGCTCAAAGTTAGACATTGTGCATAAGTGCATTCTGGGCTAACTCGCAACAGGAGCAGTTGGGAAACTGACCTTGAAAAGATAATCTCAAAATGGACAGAAATGTATTTCTTTTGTCTGCATGATAAATTGTGAAACAGGAAAAAAAAAGGTATGTAATTCACACTATGCAGAAAGTAGGACTTCAACTATAACAACAAAACATACCAATATAAAATGTGAAAACAGTGAATCATGAAAAAAGAGAGTTATTAGAACATAAGGATGTGACCATTGCAAGACTATCTTGCATGGCCAAGATCTTCTAAGTCTTTTCACTCCCCAAAATACTACACTTGTAGCAAATGTAGACAAATCTTCATATACATTAAAAAAAGTTAAAAGCTTAGGAAACCAACCAGTGGAAAAGATAAGCGAAGAACTTCTACAGTTTCAATAGGAATAGGAGGAATTTCCCTTATGTGGCTCTTGAAAACATTTTGTGGTTTTTCTCTCAAATGACAAGAGGTTCAGCTTCCCAAAGTGTTGATGAATAGACTCCATTTTTAGTCTCAGCTTGTACAGAAAAAGTATATCTAGAAATCCTTCTATTTGATGAAAACACACTCTAGATTTTAGCTGAGTATTTTATCATTTGCATTTATTGGGACCTTCTACTTTAATTTTCTACAGCATAGTTACAAGGGATTTACATAATCCCTCCAGATTTCTTAGCTGCAGTAGACATCCCAGTCAGCTCAAGAAATGTTTCGCCTGTTGACTGATGAAAACTGAAAAATAAACTTTTCAAGTCATCTCTTCAAAATCCTTCCCTTATGCAACATTACTTTCTAGCAAATATTCCTAAGTAACTTGAATTACATAATTGCAGGTGTTTTCATCAGATCTGATTGCATTCCCTATTGCTCATCCTATCTTCAGTACGTATCTTTTGGGAGCATCGCTTTAGGTTAGGTATAGCTTCATCTCCTTGGCTGGACATCTCCACTAGAAATGTGGTACAAAGCTTCCTGAGGGGAAACTGTCCTTTAAGTAACCCCCCTGGGTATGGCCACCAGACCCATGCAGACACCAGGAATGTGATGCAGTGCTCGTGTCAGTGCATGCGCCTCAAGCTTAATGTGTGTGTGATGAACACTGTAAAATGTTTGTGTTGGTGGTGCTTACAGAAGGCAGGCAGGCAAGGGGAAGGTGCAGCCATTTGAGCTGGTGGTCTACCAGCTGCAGACTGGGTTTGGCTGCAGGCTTCACGGTGTTTGCTCAGTCTGTGCAAACTGGCAGCCTTGCTGTGCCTTTGCTACTGCTGTGTTGCATAGCAGATTAATCTTAGTTTGCTGTTCTCTGTCTGTCTCGACTTTCATTCCTGGTTTTGCAGTCTCTGTCTCTTTTGGTATACCAGTCATGCATATTTGTCACAGATGTTTATCTCTTGTGTTTTGCCTGGGTAATGTTTTCTGCCCATTCTTTTCAGTCTTCCTGATCTAGCTGCTTACTACTCCCTGTTTAATACCTCAATTTAAAGCTTAGCATATTATTTTTTGGTTTTAAATTGTTAATGAGGATGTTACATAAATCCAAGACACTGGTACCATTCTGGACTTTTCTTTATTTATCCTTGTTTCATACTGTTTTGACTTAATATCTGTCAGCAGTCTCAATTTATATTCTTTTCAGAGAGTTTTTGCTGTGTGTGCATTTGTTTTTCAGGTGGAGTATTGTGGCTTTTGATGTTATACTCTGTATTCTGAAAATACTTCTTCTGTTTAATTCCCTTACACATTCTTTAACTAAAATAAAAAGTCAAAGTCAAGATAATTATTTTTGAGCCAGGTTCTAATATTTTTTATGATAACTAGTATATTTTCTCTAATTTATACATAAATAAATCTAGAGTGGTGTGGCCAGGGAAAGCAGGTAGATTCTTTAAATACAAAATCTGTGTCTTTTTGCTCATAATTCTAAAATAAGCTGAAGTCAGCCTGTTAAAATCTGAAGAAGTGTATTATGATGTGAGGTAAATACTGACATCCTGAAATTTATTTGCATCTCTTTCAGCATGTATTTATTCAACTTCGTAGTTTTATTCATATTTATTTTGCCCAGTTGTGAAAAAGCCAAAATACTGTTTGACTTCTGAGGACAGTTTGGCAGTGCTAGATACTTGCTCATTATTTTAATGTTTAATTGGGAAAAGAATCTATTTTTAATTTGTGTGTGATCTTTATGGACTTAAAAATATAGAGAGACGGTCATTGCAAATGCAGCTTTTCTTCTTCTCAATGTGAAGGCAGACCAAAGGCAGACCAAAGGAGCAGGGTGTGGGTAGCACCCAGGAGAAATTGTATTTCTATCCTCTTTGAAACACAGAAATTGAGTTCAGTAGAAATTGAAAAAATTATTGTGTTCACTAGTAAAATTTGTAGTGATTTTAGTTCTGTATGTGTGAGACCTACCTAATAGAGGAAAACATTGAAGAAGATGCCATAGTGGAAGAGTCTGTGTGTTGTTCTTTCTCTGCCAGAAAAGTTTTTCAATGAAGTAGGGATACCTTTGTGGGATATTTTTCTTAAATGCTTAAGCTTTAAAAGCTCTTTGTTGCACAGATCTGTCTGTGTTTTTGACAGAGTAGATTTGGATGTGCCTGAGGTGAGAGGGCATGTCAGCTGTCACTGTCTGTATCTGGGAAAGTGTTTTCCAGTAAAGGAGGGATTCATGCTGCAAGCAAGAGTCTAAGAGCTTTGTTGCTTGGGAGCAGAGTTTTATGTGGAAGGAAAGTTTGTGCCCTGTGGAAGTCTTAGGGGATTGAAGACACTCTGGAAGTAAACAGTCCAGATCCACATTTCTATAACGTTTCCATGTGGGAAAGGGAATGGCAGCTGTAGTTGCATTACACTCTTCCCAATGTAATCACTATTTCATCAGGGCATTGAGCATTCAAGTGCCTTAGCAATGTCTTCCTCTGCTAATACATGTTAGACCGGGAGACAGATGTTTATGTCATGTTATTTTATTCCTCATCAATCAGCAGCTTCCCAACCATCTTATTTTTAACTTGATTATTTACTAATGAGCAATAAAACCCACCGTGCCTACAGCAATGTTTGCACAGTGGGTCGTGAAATAGCAACACACACACTTAGTTTTATTTCTTTCCATGTTTATCACAAATCAAATCCTTTCCTAATGTCTATGTCCTTGTTTAAACCTAAATCACATCAGGGTATTTGAGTTCTTTCAGTTGTTTCCTTTTAGTTACGGTCACAACATTTTGTCCACTGAAGTCTTAGCAGCTTGTAGCAGACTTGGAGACCAAGCCAAATAAGCTCCCTAAAGGCTATATGTTGGGATGCTGGAAATTCATTTCTGATTTTTTCTGGCTTCCTTAGCCTGCATTAATTCTGATTTGTTATGAAGTGGATCAAAGCTAATAGGAAGTGAAGCTTCTTTCAGCTAAAGTAAGTAAAGGGATTGAGGTGAAAGGGTCCAAAGATGCCACGAGGCAAGATGGCTCTTAAATTTTAGAGTGACATATTCAAAACTCTGTAGTCTTGGAACACACTGCCTCATGTTATCTGTTTGTATAGCCCTACCCCTACAGATAGCCAAAAAAGGCTTTGGTTTTGTACCCAACAAACAAGTTCACAACAATGACAAAGCCAGAGTTGAAGAAATTACATGATCAGGGTGTATGAATGACCTTAGGAGGAGTGGGGAGTTCCATTAATGTGAGCAATTATTGAGAGAGGGTTTATAAAGCCACCATTCGTGAAATCTGTTGAAGAAGAAACAAAAAAACCTGTCATGTTAGAAAGAAACCAAAGCATATGGAATAACAATTTGATTTTCTTGAAAACTGATGTAGCTAACAGGAAAACAGAGAACATGTTATGTATTGAAAGGGAGTAAAGACTGAGAAGCCATAAACTATAATCATAGAAATTTAACTTTAGAATAAACTAATCATTGCATGACAGCAAATTAAAAAGAAATCAGTGTACAAACTGAATTGTCTTTTCCTCTGCTGAAGTTCCAGTGTTTCAAAGTTACAGCATCTGAATTAGAGCACCCCAGAGTATGCTGATTTAATTGCCCAGAGTACGCTGAGCTACTTGTGTCAATCTCACTCTCACATGTTCCTTTTCTTGGAGGGAAATTAAGGCTCACAGTGCCTTGGTTTTCTTTAATAATGAAGTGTGCTACAGCTGAGGGCAGTGTCAGCTATGCAGGCTTTGCTTCTTGTGCTGGGGGCTGTATTCGTGTGTGGATCTTCCTGAAGTTTATTTCACAGCCTTTGACTTTCTTCTGAAGGAAATACAGTGGCTTGCATCAGTTTGCTTTACCTTGGCTGCACTGCTTGTCAAAACTGAGATACTTGACTGACTGCTATAATTCTGTAAATGTTGTAGTTAATTAATGTCTGCCATGACAATATGGGTGACTATGCTTTCTAAGTAAATTAATTGAAAGTAACTGTAGATAACATTAGAGAGAGTACTAGCTGACAATGAGCAAGTGACTGCTCCTCTCCTCGTTTTATTGACTTTATCAAGGTTAGGGATTGTCTGCACAGAATCTTGTACCATTGCAGCTAAAAATTTTTGGTTTGTTGGGGCTTCTTCCCCCCAGTGTTATTTAAATGTATGAATATCTGGCATATAGAGTAGCTTTTATTTGGCATCTGGCATATTCTTTTCCTTCAGCCAGGGAGCAAACTGCCTCTGCAGGAGATATTCTGTCTGCCCAAGGAATGGTCGCCACTGGGAAAGCCTGAGAGCAGATTATCACAGAAGAGTTATGCCTGCCATCCTTCAGAGACTCATTGCTTCTAATCTGTATCATTCCACATTTGAAAGATGGGAGGAGGGAAAAAACACCCCGCCTACCAAAGCTCCCATGATTAATGTGATATTAGCCTGAGTTTATGTAGAGAGGTTCCATCTCCTGCTTTGAGAAAGGGCTGAAGGGGCAGATTGAGGCCAGCAGATAGATAGCTGGGACCTAAGTGGATTAGCTCAGAGTAATGTGCAGCAAGGCCGGGATGTAAACAATACTTATCAACCTGATGCTGAATACCAGGAAGGAGCGTACTGCAGGAGGATGAATCTGAACCATAAGGATGTACCTGAACTAGGAATGTATGAAAGTTGAGAGAGCTTCTTCCTTCTTTTTTAAAAAAAAGATACATAAATCTCCAAGAAGAAAATAGGCATTTTTTCATTCTGTTTTTAAAAGGTTTGTTTTTTTCCCCCCCAGCATCAGATACATTTTTCAGCTGTGGTGGAAGATTTTCTCACATAGTTCTGTTTTTTTATTGCCTGACTATAAAAGACCTTGATATCCACTTTCAACCATTCCTATAAAAGTTATTGGTATAACAAAATCCCAGTATCTTCCCGGTAAAGTGCCAGTCTCTCCTTGAAATCTGTCTTGTCCTCTACTAGGTAGTTTTTTCAGCCTGAGTGCACTGCAGAGAGTTCATTACTCTCTTTGCCTAATCTGCAGTAAGCAGGCTGGAAAGATCCACCAATTCCAGCGTGTCTCAGTGCAATGTGTCTGCTTCTGGCACCTTGCTCCTCATTACCAAGCTCTGTTCTAGACTGGGAAGAAAAATGCTTGCGCTTCAAAATACTGCCCAGACCATTTGCAAACGCTACAACATTTATTATTTTCATCATGTTTAATGGCACAGCTCCTCATTTTCTTGCCCTTTTATTGCTGTTATAGTAATGTGGGCTATGACTTCATATGACTTTTCTAAGTAGGCAGTATCACCTCTAGTTAGCATTTAGATGGAAAAATGTCTGAGGGTGTAAAGGCCGTTCAGAACGTGACAGGTATCCATCTAAAATGAGACTGAGAATATGCTGGAAAGTGATTTACAATAAAATGTTTGCTCATCAAAAATGACTGTTTTCAAGTGAAAATAGCAGTTCCAATAAAACCTTAGCAAAACAAACTGCGGGGATGAAAACAGGAGAAGCAATCCTTGGTATGTGTAATAACATGGTACCTAATGTCCTCACCATGTAAGTGCATGAATTCATTAGTCAGGTCTTTCTACCTCTGGTCTTCCACACAGTGAGAGAGTGGCCAGACTCTTGCACTGCATATTAAATTCTTTGGTGTAGCAGTTCGACCCTTGCAAACTCTAAATGGATAGTCCATTTGCCTAAAGGTCAGTTTCCTTTCTGCATATACAAGCTCTCAATTGGTCTTATAAAAGTAGGCAATTTCAGCAGCAAGGATGTGGTGAGCTGCCATAGAATGACTACTATGAACAGGAAGAGGGTGGAGAAGATTTAGGTTGTGTCCTTTCACTGAGCTAGACAGGAAAAGGATTTGACTTTGCAACAATGGCCTTAACCACTGCAGTGTAAAAACTGCATGACTTCTTTCTCCATCTTTCCTGCTAGAACTGTGCTTTGCTGTAAGAGCTGTGAAGCATCATTCATGTGGAGTAGAAAAAAACATCTTCTCACATACTGTAATCTAAGGACAGATTTCTGTACCAGTATAGCTCTTCCAGTTACAGGTATGTGTGAACCAGTATGTCTTTCCAGTATGACGGCTAATTTCTATGAAAGTGTCTTAGACAATTTTGTTTTCATCCTTCTAAGAGAAATTGCCAAATGTATGTAGAATAGCATATGTACAAGCTGAATTTATTATCCAAATTTTATTGCTGCAACTTTATGTTTGGTAAAACCAAAGCTGGTTCAGTTCAGCTTTCTGGAACTCTGAACTGAAGCCCCTGATACAAATTTTGTTTTTGTTTGCATGCTTTTGCCAACTTCTGCTGAAGAGTGCAGCCTTCATGACCCAAGCCATACATTCTTCTGAAACTGATACTAAAACTCACACAGATTTCAC
>VWYI01037378.1:3210-26351 GCA_013399455.1 Anthoscopus minutus | reverse complement strand
CCTGGACATGGAATTCAGGAATTTGGCCTGAAAGATTTGTCATGACTTTAATCCCATGTGCTACATTAGAGCCTTATTAAGGTTTTAAGTAATTTTAAGTGCATTTTATAAATCTTTAATGCAGCTTAGTGAGGTTTTTTAGCATTTCCTTTAGAAACCAGGAAATAAAGTAAGAAAATTTATTGTTACTGTATTGTTGATCTTGACCCAAAGAGCTGACAAATATCCAGTATGTTTATACAATACAATGTCTGTGATACTGGTTAATTATTTAGCTTCAGTAAAATAGTAGCAATATTTTTATTTGTATTTGTATTCTAAGGACTTCCAAGTGTTTTGCTGCTGGTAGCCTTCCCCTCTTCCAAATCCTCACCTTCCTAGAAAATAGTGACTTCTTTACTCCATTACAAAACAAAATTTTAGTACTCAAAAACATTTGAGCCCTCATAGGCTAAAGGAGCAGAATGCATCTTTTAGGTTACATAAAAAGCAGCCAAAAGGTGTCTTTCAGTATTCAAGTTCAGGTACTAAGCTTTTGGCAGTGGAAATATTATTACATTGCTCACATGCCACATCTTCTTCCTGAAGCCCCTAGCAGCTTTCTCACTTGTGTTCTTCAAGTGTGGAATGTCTCTAGTCTCTGACTCAAAACATACCCAGGCTCTTTTCACTTCATGCTCTGCATTTCTCATCTTTGTTAATTTGAACATAATAAATCATCTTCCCAAACTCTGCACTTGTTTTCTATTTGAAGCACAGCAAGCTTCTTCTCCCTATGTTAAAAATGTATAATTCTGATCTTCATAATTCACTTCCAGACCAGGTCCAGTTCTGCTTCTTATTCATAGCAAGTGTATAACCTTCCTGGACCCATAGCTGAACTCCTTACTCCTTGAATTAAGTCTAAGGGCAATAAGTAATTCATCTAAGAAGGTCAAGCTGACTGTAATTTTAATTATATATCAATTATTTGGTGGCATTCTTCATTCACTGACATTTGTGTGTCTGTTTGCCTTTTTATCTGCCTGTTTTATCTGTTTGGGCCATGGTATCACAGTTGTCTTGAAAATATTGTCCATATTGTCCAGAAATAAGAATGAGCATATATAATTATGTTATTGAATTTTGGGGGGTCAGGTGATTATTTTTCTGCACAGATAGTTCAAAAGCTTAAATTTCGGCAGAATGGCTCTTATGGCTATAAAAGTAGAAATCAGAGGGGAAAAGTCATTGTAGACTCCTTCAGAAACTGCTTTCTTTTGCCTGCTTCAATATCTGCTCTCCACCTGATTGAAGCCCTTTTAGTGTGAATTTGTAGTGTGAAGACTTTTGTATCTTCACCAGTTTTTGGAGAGGAAAAGCAGAGTACAAACTCTACCACTCTTCTATTGGATATGCACAAAATGTCCAAGAGATAACGAATCTTTGTGTCTGATTATCATGGGCACATCTCATTCTGCTTTGGTGGCACACTTCTTCACCTTTAGCAAACATATGTGTGATTCAGTAGGTCCCAGAAGTGCATCACTTAATAATATATTGACTAATACATTGATTAGTTTAGTAAGGCTTTCTAGCATTATCTGATTAATTGCTCTCAATGGTTCTCTTTCTTGTTCTTTCTCCTGCTATCTCATTTTCTCTCTCTTGAAAAATAATCTAAGGGAATTAAATGAAAGGGGAATTTAGTGGATAATCCTCAGTCTGTTGCAGCAGGCAGAGTTCTGTTTGCATCTGAAGATATCTTGCTACGGATTAATGAAAGCTTCATATGACCAGAACTTGCTATTTGTGGTACACAATATAACATTGAGCCACTAGCGAATGAAAACACTCATTTATCTCATATTATCCTCTTTTTTGGAGGGAAGAATTCTGACAGAAGATTATTATAAGTATGCATGAGATCCCTTTTAAGGTGCATGTCTCATCAATGTATAGAACCAGAATTATTTTTAGCAGAACATGGAGCATTCAAAAAGTTGAAGAAGATAAATATCTCAGAAAGAAAGGTAGCCTTTTATCTCAAGGGGTCACATAAAAATCCAAGATGACATGCAGTAAAAAATAGAATTTCATACATGACTACCTCCATCATTTAGAAAGAGCTAATGCAAGCATAAAACGTAAATAACTTCTTATTCCATTCCTTCCAAAAGATCATTATTATCCTTCATTTATTTTAAATAGCTTTTTACATATATTGATCTTTTATTTCTGGTAATACTCTGTGTATGTTGGTATAGATATGGTAAAAATGATATTTCTTTAATGTTTTGCTGACTATCTGCAAACAGATGAAAGTTCTGTCTTGTAAGACAAATATTTAGTTTCATACACAATGGCCAGATTTCACAGCTAGGCCTACACATTGTGTTGTTCTCTACTGAATATGTGTGAAAATGTCCTTCCACTAGATCTGAAAAAATAGAACTGAACCTCAAGATACAAAAATCTGTTTTAAACAATTGTGATTTTCTTTTTTAGTGGTGATGAACTGTTGCACTAAGATTCTTGTGTGATTTACTGAATTTCTATGGCCTGCTTTCACTGTGCAGTAACCATAATGTAGTCCTTACTTTGGGTCAAATCAGCAGTATTTTGTGCCATTTATTTTGCATCTGGCAGCTGCCAATAGCAGAGGATAAGAGCAAAAGACAAGGACGGAAATATCCCATGTAAAATCTCTCCTCTTCCAGAAACATGCAGCTAGATATTTCCTATAATGAAATGCTATTGCTGAGTTTAATGGATTTTAAAATATTTTTCTTCTCTTTGAATCTATATAAATATTTTGGCTCTGCATCACCTCACTATTTAAAAAAATAAATTTTTGTAAGTTTTCAGCCATTGCATGCTCTGTGCCCTTTATATAAGAGAGAACAAGTAAAGCTGCTGTAATCAGCTTTTTCTG
Source organism: Anthoscopus minutus (assembly GCA_013399455.1). Taxonomy (NCBI): domain Eukaryota; kingdom Metazoa; phylum Chordata; class Aves; order Passeriformes; family Paridae; genus Anthoscopus; species Anthoscopus minutus. Next base: position 23,437 of record VWYI01037378.1, on the reverse strand, counting down.
TGTTGCTTAGGACATCACATGAAAAAACATTATGCAGCTGAGGTAGCCATTTACATGGGAAGGTATTTGTTATATTTCTCTTCTTATGCAGTTCCTAGTGGTTTTCATCAGCCTTAAAGACTCCTTTGACAGCAGTTGTGTTAAAAATAAAACTGTTATATAAATAAGAAGATATCACTGTGTCAGACTGAATATTCAATATTCAGTCTGAGAAGACTTGCATATTAATCTTCTGTTACAACTATACAAATACCCCAGAATCACACCAGATATAATCCTCACTGTTCTCTCTCAACCTACCATGATCACCCCTCTTTTACCTCAGCTTGTCTGAGCCAGTTGGCTGGTGTTGGAACTTGTGAAAATATGTATCTCCCTCTACCCACTCTTTTTTCATATGGATGGAAAAAATATATAATCCTTTTGTAAATTTCTCACATTGAAGGAGATAGTTACACATTCTGATATCAATTAAGTTCTAACCACTTCATATGAAAAATTTTAAAGCAAGTGATATTATTTTCTGTTTTGCTATTTACTTTTTGGCTTAATGCAAAACTAAATTTCTTCTTAATTAGAAGAATCAAATAAGCAGGTCACTTCTGGACATTAAAATAAGAAACCAGACCCAAACAGCAAAGTTCCTACTTTCTGCACCAGAGCTCTTCTGAGGCAGGTGCTCACCTAAATAAAGTGCCTGTAAAGACATTACACCTCCACAAGTATACACCCTAGGTGAATTCAGACTCTCATGCTCTGCTTTTTACAGCATCATGACAATTTAGGCCATAATCCATTATCACAAGGAAGCATGCAGTGAATGCTAAGTTTAAAGTCATCAAAAGTCACTCACTAAACTGAGACTAAAAAGATCAGTACATCTAGAATGGACACTTTATGCTGTTCCTTTCTCATCTCTCCATCACCTAAAATATCTCTTCACCCTGTTTTCCGTATGTTGAATATTTTCCCTAGAGGCAGTTGTAGTCCCTAATTTCATTAGTGTTCAATGAGTTTTTGTCTCATTCTATGAGAAAGGATCTTCCTTATAATAATTATAGTTATCTGACTATGGTGATGGGCGTTTTTTATCCCTGGAATTTATTGTTCTTTCCTGATACTTTCTGCAGTCTTTTTGTTCATTGTATAAAAATGTATCTTGCTCTAAGTAAACAGCTTCCTGCTTTGAGCCCTGAAAGTTTACATCTACTTCCAGTGAAGTTATCTGGATGTCCATTTCTATCACCAGCTGTCATATCCTTTCTAAAAAGAAAATGAATACATCTCTTTCTCCTATATTGTCAAAAAGCCGCCCTGTGCTTGTTCAGAACTTCCATTCACAGAAAACAGCTCATTTTCTAGAATGGAGAAATTCCTTTTTTATCCAGAGGGCCAGGAAAAGACTTATATATCACTTAAGATCAATCTGCATTATAGTCCATGGGCTGAAGTGGAGTGTAAAGTTTTAGCTGATCATCTGTATAGAATAAAAAAGAAGGAATGAAGGAAAAAATATTTGGAGTATGGTAAATCAGTTAGCTGGAATGTAGGTTGAGAGCTTTCTGCAAAAGCATTATGCAGTGTAAGAAACACTTTTTGAAGATCCTTACTGAGTTATAATTTAACTTTGGGTGATTTCCCAGTTCTTAGATGAGCACAAAACTACCTGTAAGAATCTATACTGGCTATGCCCTGGCTTTTCCTTCAGCAACAGACTGACCTCAGTGGAACAGGGATTACTGAGAAGATAAAATGAGGCCTGTCATTTGAGAAGATTCCCAGAACTGATGAGATTTTCAGCATTAGGTGTTGGAGAGGATGTTGATTTCTTAGTAGGGAAAACTGGGAAAATGGACAATTATATCTTATCATTCGTGTTAAAAGAAATTTGTATTGCAATAGAAATCTGTTTTAAACAGTACAACACTAAATAGGCTATGGAGCATGATGGTGGAAAAAAAACCAAACAGAACACTTCTTCAGCTCTGACACCCTGTATCAGGTTTTTGGGTTTTTTTTCCTTAATGTCTGTATTTATACATATGTGTCCAGACTCTCTCCAGTGGTACTCAGCAATAGGATGAGGAGTTATGGCCATACACAGGAATACTAGTTCCACCTCAACACAAGGAAGAACTTCTTTATGTGAAGAGTAGCAGAGCCCTAGAACAGCTGCCTAGGGAGGTTCTTGGAGTCTCCCTCTCTGGAGACATCTGAAACCCACTGGACATGCTCCTGTGTCACCTGCTCCAGGTGACCCTGCCTTGGCAGGGGGGTTGCACACCATGATCTCCAGAGGTCCTTTCTAACTCTAATGATGCACTGATTCTGTGATTTTCTGAGCTTGAATTCACATTAATCAAGCCCCCAGCTTCCACTTTGTTCTTCACTTTCAGTCTTACACAAGTCATGCCCGTTTCACCTCTTTTTCTACATTAAAGTTTTCTCTGAGTGGAGCAGCAGGTGCAATGGTTTGCAAAGCTGCAGGTCAGACTGCACCAAGAGAGAAGCCCAGTACACTCCAGTCATCCTGATAAATGCTAAAAAATAAGCAATCAAATGATCACCCTAATAGAATGTAGGAATATATATGTAGGAATATATATAACTTTTACAGCTGGAGTGACTGACACTCACTGTAACAAGGGGAAGGCTGCAGGGTACTGAGCTAGCTTCAAATAAGCCAGTGCATCTCTCTGCAGGACAGTGCCAGGCAGAGCTATTGACCTTAAAACTGCTTGAGAGCTTCCTTGAATGTATGTCTGCAAGGTACTGTAAAAAAATCAACCCTCCTATAAGTATGTGCATCTGTTTCTGGCCACCTGTGTCTAATGCTTTATCTAATAATTCAACAATTCATTATTCAATTCATCATTCAATTCTCTATTGGAGAAAGTGGTAGTCATTACTTAAGCATATAGTAGTTTAATTGTACTAGGACTGAGACTTCCCTCAGAGTCACAACAGCTGCCCTTGACAAGACATTTGCTTCTTTTCCTTCACCCATTCACTCCTATTCTTCCCTTTTAAATTTTTGTGCAACTGTTACAGAATTTAGTGACATAAGTCAGTAGAGCTAATGTAGCATAAATGAAAACAATGCAAACACAATCCAAATCAACAAGATACTTTTTACAGATTACTATTAATCATGAACATTTTAAATCCTAAAGACCCTAAAGCATGGTTTGGATGGCCATGAAGAAGACATATAATATGAATAATATGGGAAATATTATATTAAAAGAGCAGATTAATTTCCTAAAATATTTTTACTGTAGTTAGTTTCTATAGCATTTTATTATCAGCTTTCACTTTTTAGATTTTCAAACTTTCTGAAAGACATCTAACATCACTTTCCATACTCACTGGAGTATTTTGGAATAAATGAGTTTTGGCATGCAGGTTATGTTTAGGTGGTTTAGTCACTACAGCAGAAATTAGTTAAGAGATTTCATCCATATTTCTAAATTATATATTCTCAAGCAGGGAAACAGTGACTGTAGTCTTTTTTTTTTGTCCCATCAAGTTATTAATAATAGAATTTAACTTTATTTTCAAATCTGCTTTAGGTCAGTAGTTGTGGTAGTCTTTTTAGACAGTAGTAGTTATTCTAAGTTTGTGTGCCAGTATTACAGCTCACAGCCATCAGGAATGCAGCATGGCTATGAAAAACTCATAGGCAGGCCTTGTTCCCTCTGACATGCTCAAGTAGTGCAGGTCCTGTGTCCACACAGCTCTAGCTCTGCAGGTACAAACACTGAAGTATAGAAAATATTCAGTTCCATCATATCATAGATAAAGTCATATTTTAATAGCTTAGATCCATCCACATCTTCTGTCATGACAGAAGGGGACCAGTCCTTGTGAGGTGAGAAATTGTTTCTTGCTGAGCAACTCCTTATGCCAGTAATGGGACCTCTGGCTTAGTGTTTGTGTTATACACTGTGTGAAAATAGTGGAAGTATATGAATAAATATAGCTGCAGGATTAGCACCAAACTGATATTAGCAAGTTTTTACAGTAATTCTAAGTGGCTGTCCATCTTTTAGTCCTTGTTATATTGCATCACTTTACAAGAGCAAAATAATTTTATTTATACCCATGTTCATTAATTTACTAATAAAAATACATGTACTCACTTAAGCACCAGACTATTTTGATGCTGAAATGATTGCTCTGTTTATGGAGTTTTTTGATCAGTCTTGGCAGTTTTCAATTTTAGTCATGTAGCTACAGCATAAAAACATTGTCATGAAAATACTTGGACACAAACAAATGAAAAAAAAATTCCCACATTTCCCATCTGAACACTAATTTCCACTAATGTATTATGTAGCTTTTACTGGCAATTTGTTAAAGCTCTGCAAAAAAAACCTGATAAACCCCATATATAAATAGTGTGAAGAGTACATCTTTAAATAATTTTGAAACTTTGCTGGTGAGTTTTATTACATGTAATATTTTGAATACATGCTGTATGTTCAATAAGGAAAGTCAAATAATTAGTTCCAACTAAACCACATCAGTGTACAAATATATTTTTTAAAAAATAATTTTTAATTGACTCCTGATCTGAAGATTTTTTATGAACAAATTTCAGAAAACTTTTGGGAGCTTGATCTGGCTAATTTTCACTGAACACAGCTCCAAGTCCATGCAATAGGCTACACACTACTGTTACACTAATCTGAGGGGTAAGGTGAGGAGGGAACTTCTCACAAGAAGTTTGCAGTCCAATTATGAATGTTTAGAAACCAACTGGAAAAAAGCACTTCCTAAAACTTTAGTGTGCCCAGTTGTAAGGATGGACTCTGTGTATTTAATAAAACTGATAAAAATTAATAAAAATTCTGTAAAGGTAAAATACTGCAGTGTTGTAAAATGATATTTTTTCTGAATTCATTCATGATTTACTGAAGTCAATGCTAGAATTTTAGCTACTTCCATTAATGCCTGAGTGGTGTCTTAACTTTTCTTTCTTCAATCTTCTAAATATTAATGATTTTGCAAAAATAAATTTCTCTATGTAGTAATTTTTTGTATTAAGAGGGCTCAAACTTCTGCACAGTAATGGTAATCAAATTCATTCAATTACTTTGATTAGAATCTGCAAATACTTTAACTTCTGTGTCAATTGAATAAATGTCAATACATTTATTCAGATGTTTAATAAGGAGGACCTTTGTTAGTGTTCAGTTGGCCCTTCAGAATTTCAGTGTCCAAGAAAAGTGACACACAACAATATTCCCCTCCTTCTGATGTGTTTGATGAGTTTTTAACAAAGAAAACCTTTCATCTTGGTTAGAAATAGATGGTATCTAAGTTCAACTTTTATAACTCTGTCTTGGTCCTTGAGTTTCCAAAAATAATAGCAAGGCTTCTTCCATAATGGGAGGAGGAAAATGTCCTGATTGTTACAATTAAAATCATATATGCACATTGACTCATTTTAAATGTTTCTGTAAAGCACCAAGAAAAATTTTCCCTTTACTTGTAGCTATTATTTCTAGGTCTATGACTTGTTCTTTAAACTTGTGAGGTCAGGAGGCTGTCAGAGGAAACCACCTTGGCTATCAGATAGCCGTGAACACAATACAGAACTTTTTGCTGAGATAAAACCTTAAGTTGCCTTATGAAGGGTTTCTTTTAGAGCTTATGAAATAATTTTGGCAAAATTCCTCTCAGGCGATGCTTTTCTGAAAGATGAGTGAAAAGAAGGAAGTGTGCTAAAATAAGTATCTGTGATTATTTTAGTGGAAGTTTTATGTCTAAATAATATGAAAGCTCGTGTCTTACAATCCTATAAAAATTGAATTTTCCATTTTTGTTTTCAGGTAGTAACCATAACTGGTTGTATAAGGGTCAAAATACCTCACACCTATCTTGACTCCCAACACCAAAGTACACTCATGGTAGGCTCATCAAGTTTTATCTCATTTTCTACTCAATATTCAACCATTTTTAGTTTCTTCTCACAGGAATTCTTTACAAAGTTCTTTCTGTGTGAAAAAAGTTACCTGAAAACCTAGGAACATTTCATTTCCCCAGCCAATCATTTTGGCCTTTTATTTAATAAGATCCTACCACTGCAGGTATGAAGCCTGATTTTTCTTAAATAAAAAAACCCAAAACCCAAACAAACAGAAAGAACCCGCTTTTTGGTATGGTAGTGTCCAGGTAAAAGGAAGGAAGGAGAAAGAAAGTAAATTTGAGGAGCCTATGTGAGTCCAGCATTAGTAGTAGCAGAGAATGGGCACTAACTTCTTGAAGATATTAGTGACAGCACGGCTTGTGCAGCTGTGGGGAATGGTCTATTGCCACTTGAGAGGACACACACTTTGCCGTGCAGAGATATTTTCTTACCTAACCTGTTAAATGCACAGTCCACAAATTTTTGCAGGAATGTCTGCTCCAGTGCAAAGCTTGGCACTGCAGCAATTCTCCCGCCCTCCACTTTCTGCCCATCCACATATGAGCTTCTGCTTCCTCTGCTGCTGGGATTTTTACCCCTTTCCATTTAGGTGCATAATGCACATTCGCAGCATGCACAGGGTGTCTGCCAGCAGAACGTGTCGGGCGTGCAGGGAAATGCTGTTGCAAACATTCAGCTCACGCGAACCCGAAAACTATCGCATCCCCTGGGGAGCCGCGGCCGCCCGCACGGGAGGGATGTGCGAGGCCGGGGACTGTGAGGGACCCGGGGGGCTGTGAGGGACCCGGGGGGCTGTGAGGGACCCGGGGGGCTGTGAGAGACCCGAGGGAGCTGTGCGGAGCCGGGGGGAGCAGTGTGGGACCTGCATCCCTGTCCTTGGTGCTCAGCCCTGCCCGCCGCGCAGCCCCGCACAGCCATGATGGGGCTGCCCTCTCCGGGAAAACAAGCAGGAATGCGCGGACATTCTGCCCGCAATACACAGCTGCCGTAGAACTCCATGTACTGGAGCAAACAATTAATTCAGAGATAAAAGGCTTCATTAATATGGCACTAAATTCTGTGAACACTGCGGCATGTACCACCATCACACACATCCGCTGTTCACCCTCCCTGTCCATGTCAGACCGACAACAATTGTAAGAGAAGTAAAACATTCTAAGATCTCAGCTGCTAGAGACAGATGAATGCAATGCCACCATCCAAACCTCTGGCATTCTCACGACAGCTCAGCAAATTCGCAGNTTTCTTTTTTTTTTTTGGTTGTAGTTCTCCCTCCTCCCTACCAGGTCCCGTCAGTGGGATGAGACATTGCACCCAGCTGCTGGGAATTAATATGCAGGGGGAGAGAAATTAGATCTGCACGAGCCTTTTGCAGATATAATCAGAAAACGTCAGCTCAGGCAGCAGGCAGCAGCTTCCAAATCTAGGGAAATAATATAATTGGGAGAAAAGGAAAAAAATGAAACCCAAACAAAAAGTGAAAATCACCAACACTCACAGAATAAAAACAGTCAAGGAAAGGAGCACATACATATTTACGGAACCGCTGACACACATGCAGCAAAATCCAATAAAGCAACAAAGCATAAATGAGAGGGGGGAGAAAAAGAAAGAATAAAGCTATGGAGCTTTAGCCTGAATGCAGATTAACTCTGAGGTCAAAGTGGAAATGATGCACTCTGCTGCAGCACATATTAACACATGCGTGGTGTCAGCCAGGGTGCTTTTTAATCTTTGATTTCACATATGCAGGCAGCCTGGATTTTCATTTTGGAGCTGAGAACTATTTGGCAGGCATAAAAAAGGAGGTTTGAAAGAAAAGCTTGCCCTATTCTGCTGAGCATCCTCATTTTTCTAAACAGTGTGGAAATCGTGATTGCAAAGGGGAAAAAAATGAAAGGTTGGATGAGGGAGTGGAAAAGGGAGGGATGGTTGTTGCTAAGTAACTCAGGAAATGGGGAAAGCAGTATTGGTGGAGTCAGAATGAATGAGGTGATTTAGTGTGTGACAGGATTAGGGGGAATATGCAAGGTTTGTACCTCCCCTACTCCTAATAAAAGAAGGTTACACGGATACAGAAAATACTTCCTGGCCAGAGGGGAAACACTAGAGGACTATGGAAGATGAATGCCGCCAAATTTTGGAAGCAGAATCCCAAGTTACAGTGTCCAAAAATGCAATTTAGCAACTACTGGTGGAGTAAAAAATTCAGGGAATTTAATGATTTCCTAAAGTAAGAGCACTTCAGTCTAAAATAAGTACTTGAACTACGGCCGACAATAACATTTTTTTTACCTCCCCTATTTTTTCTGTCTAGATCAAAGTAAATATAGACAACAAGAAGCCTACCCAATGACATCTATAAACTGGGAGACTGGGCAAACTTAATCATCAGAAAAAAATTTTTTCAGTCCAAAGCCCACTTTTCTAAAACTTAAGGGAGAAAGAAATAAATAATTATCTGAAAGAAAACTTAAATGATGGGAAAGTGAAATGTTCCCAATAAAATAAAAGCTGCTGGGCTTAGTCTAGTCTGAACCAAATATGACACTTGGATTCTGCTCAAACCTTTTAATACCCTGGACAATCTGTTCCCAATGTCCAAACGCAGACTGAAATTTATCTGTCAGAATCAGATCCAGTAGCTGCTTTCTCAGATTCTCTAAAAACATAGATTCAGCCATGAAGTTAATTTTTCTGTTTCCAAACACAATGCATTTAACCTTAACAATAATCCATAGATCAATATTATTAGTTGAATTAAATATACCTTGGTTCCTGGATATTTTGATGATTGTTGGAACCAATATTTAACTCAAGTCACTGTATTTTTATCAGTGTTTACAAAAAAAGCAACAGGTTGTAAACCTATTACTTAATATTTCCAGTCAATGGTCATATTGTTAATGAAGTTATTCCACCAACTTGTGAAATACAGCCTCTTCAGTGAAAGAAAGCTATAAAGTAGTTCAAACACTCTCCCCATATCTCTCTTCCTCTCAATGTTTATATATTTACATATATATATGTGTGTGTGTATACACCTGTTCGAATATGAACATTTGCTCATGGTTCAATTCATTACCTGTAAGCACGACACTTCTGTGATTTTATTGCTGTTATCTCTCTCATTAGTTGTCACAACATTACTTCAAAGGATGAAAATGCTGTGTATATTTTGGTGAGGGAATCAAAATTGTTGATAGCTAAGAATTTGAACTGTGCAAACCTTTATTGTCTTGGCTACAGCAACCATGTCTGCAAAAGCATGGCACTTTTTTTACTGAAAATTTGTTCCATTAGCAAAATCTTCTTGCCTGTAAAGAGCTCCTGGACTTCCTAAAAAATTCTTATGCACTGTCATTTCAGAGGGTCAGCTTATTAGTCTTGCTGAGAGAGGCAAGGGGCGTGCAATAGAAGAAACACCTGTGGGTGTCAAGGCTTGAGAATTTTCCAGGCTTCCCATCACATAGATGATATGTCAAAAAGAATTGGATACTGTAATTCTAATCCTTGATCGCTCAGATGTTATTAAGATGTAGAGACCATTGACAATATCATTCCTGTAGGTGCTTTATTAGCTGTACCTTCTCTTCACATTGGTAATTGGATATCAGTGGATACTCCAAAGATTCTGTTGATTTTTCTGCATGTTAAAACTTGCATCACCATATTATGATCAATTTTTCATCCCAGATGCATCAGCTTTAATTTTTATTTCAGCTGCCTGCAATTGAGATTAGGCATTGACTCAGGTAGTGGGAATTAGGATCTTTGGCCTCTGATACAGTCAGTGGACCACACAATGGCCAAGTCAGATTTTTGAATGTGTCTAGATAAGATCATTTTAATGTTAAAACACTTGACTCCAATACATAAAACCTCCACCAATAATCAAGCAATACCAATTTTGGCTCTAAGTAGTTTTAAATGCAAATTTGTCCTTGCAGTTCTTTGCAACCTTGATCTGAACGAAGGGAAAGTAAACCCACAATTTATACTTAAAGAATTTCAGTATTATTACATTATGCTGATAACCTCTGTTGGGAAAAACTTTGTTTATCTGTAGCAGATAGAACTACTGTAGAAAACAAAAATGTGCCAGGCTGTTTTCTCTCTGAACACACATTGTCTTTGAAGCACAGTGTTCTTCTCTCTGTGCTGACAAGCACTACTAGACACTGATGTTTTAGGATTCCATCATAATAAGTTGTCACAAAGGATCAAATTTACATGAGGACAATGCCCAATGTGAAATGTTTTCCCAATACCTTTCGTGTGATAAACCAATCCCACATAGTATCTTGTTCCTGTGCACAAATGTAGTATCTTCACAACAAATAATTTCACGTTTTTGAAAAAATATCTTATGAGGAATAATTAAACACAGAAGTCATTGTTCCAAAAAGATACATTCTGTATCAGACTAGATTATAAGAGTATCTTAGTCAATTTGGCAAACACCTTGTTAGTTTACAAGGGAGTTCTCAGCTCCTATGATTTCCCTATGTGCATCCTTAAGAAAATATGGCTTTTCCTTGTCTTAAAAATATTTCTTTTCTGTGTATCAAATATTAGATCACACAATTGAAGAAGAAAACGATACATGTAAAAAAGGAAATGCAAAAGTAGATGTTACAAAAGGTGCATAAAGTGAAAGAAAGGGCTCTGTCTATGTCAGTATCTTGCCACATGTTCTTATCTGGAAGTTCTTTCTGTTTCAGCTTGTTCCTTGTATTGCTTTAGACAAAAACAAGCAAGCAAACCACCAAAAATAAAGTGCCAATTTCACTCTCTCTCCAATGGCACATGATTTGAATAGAGGTAACTGGTTTGTATGGGTCGTGTTGAGGAGACTTTCTTAAAGGCACAAGAAGGAAACATCTAGGTAGTTAAATTTCTATAATTATGCTTTTTGAGACTATTTTTTACTTATCAAGTAATTTTTTGATGCTTAGAAAAAGGCATTAACTACTGTTTCAAATTAATCTGAAATAAAATATTCTAGTTATAAAGACTTTTTAACTGCATTAATCCATATATTTTTAAAAATAGTTTGTATAAAGCTATATAATAGTAGTTATAACACTGATAAAATTTTGCTTTCTTCAAAGTTTCTTCTAGCATATTTTAGCTCTGATAATACTGAATTCCTGAGGAAAATAGCATCCAATAGAAACCTTTTCCTTGATGGAATTCTACGATTTGATATCTCTCTTTTTCTCCATGGTCTATCTTCTAACACATTTTCTGGTCATCAATAGGTATATAAATGTATCTTAAAACATGGAAAACCTAAAGATTAATCTGGGAACACTTCTAAGAGAAAGGTAGGTCATGGTTTTATACACTTAATTACTGTACATGTGAGTTAATGGTTGTGCATGGGGGGATTTAGTTTAAAATACCCAGACAGACACCTAGTTCTCTTTTAATCCATGTGCTCAAAATACATGAGTGAGTCTGTGAAGGAGTGGTATGGAGGTGGGCCGAACAAAAACTTCACTAGATAAGTGCTAGACTAAATTCACAGTTTAGAGATGATTATTGACTGAATCAACGTGAAATATGGACTTTTTAAAAAGCTTTGTAAACCAAATCCAACACAATTATTGCATCTGAACAAATATGTACATTCATGTCAGTACCAAGTTGATGAACTCAAAAGTATAGTGCACAATGTATCCAAATATAGTTCTATTTTGCCAAATGTAACCTGAGTATAACTGTCTGTTATATTAAAAAATAGTATTCAAAAATAGTCCCATTTAATATTGAATGTCACTGCTACTTTTCCCTGGTAAATATTGGATGGAGTCCGAAATATTACCTATGATTTTGTAGAATATGGATGTCACAGAATTTCAAAGTAGGACTCAAAGGTATATTTAATTATTTGACTGAAAAAGTATTGTCTAAGCATTGTTCCAGTTCTGTTTATTTGGAAGATGATTCGCTTAAACTGTCAGTATAAAAGAAAAAATAAAATACTAAATAGGTTAAAAATAGTAATTCTTTCAAGAAACCCTTCAAGCTGAAGCAACCTTCTTAAGAGTATTCAACCTACTGCATTTTTTAAAAAAAGCCAAAATCTTGTGCTGCTTGGGAAATTATTTTTAAAGAATTATTTTAAAGCTTATGATGAAAATTGAGAAGTGTTTCCTAAGACAGTGGTATTTCAAGATTTAATGCAAAGTGAACATATTTACAGATTGATATTATTCAACATGTATCACCAGGTTTCTATTCAAAGCAAACACTTTCCAAGTATTTGACTTAGAAAAAAATTGTGGTAGCCTAAATACAACCGAAACACAGCCCCAAAATACTCTGTTTGCTTATGTGCTTTGATCTTGTGCTGAAACAGTAAAGAAAACAAGTTGTTGGCTAAGAGCTCTCTCACTGTGCTTAGATTTACAAGCTCCTGCCAGGAACAGACTTACCAAATGCTATTTTGTGCTGTAAACATCTAAGATTTTGTTATCATAAAACTCTTTGAGCAAACTGCATTCAACATCTCCCTGCTACTGACCTGATTAAGCTTCCTTACCCTGTAACATTACCTAGAGGTCCCAGTTCCTTCAAACACAATTTTATGTGAAGAAATCACCACACTAGAGTACCTTCTGAGGAATATCTTAATGGATTTTTTTCTAAACAGTTTTATTAATGCCTAGGAGAAGTTTCTGCTTCAGAACAGTTTCAAAGAAGCATGATTTTGAGGAGTCATTTATTAACATGTGTTCACTTATATCAGTCTTGTGTACAATATTTCACACAGTTTATATACTAAGAGCTTAGATCTAAACCCTGTGGTCAAGCTCCAGCTCCCTCCCCATACTTGCCTTGTGCTGAATTAAGTTTAAGACCACTCTGAAACCATCTCAGGAAGCCAGACTCTGCTTCCTGTACTCAAGCACCAGCCAAAGGGGAATGAGCTGGAGCTGTCCATCTCTCACTCTGGGGGTGGGAGAGGGTAGGCAATGCTGGGGTCCTTTCTGAGGTGATGACAGAATCTCTGCATGAAGGAACAAGGGAACCCTTTTTACATAATTTGCCCTTTCAGTGGGACAAGTTAAATTCTATTTTTCATAAATATGATTATTATCAATGACTATTCAACCTACTTGCATCTTGTTTTGGGTATTTACCTGCATGTATCTTGGAATTGTATATATTTATTTAGCAATGAGAAAGGAAGAAATACCATGTGCACAGTCAGCACTAAATTCCCCAGGGAAAGACATCAGAAATTTTGAAAGGTTACTTTCCCATAACTGTGTTCTAGTACTTGAATATATGTCTATTGGAATGAAATTAAACAGGTCTTCTTCAAATCAGCTATGAAACAGCACATTTCATGGACCAATATGCTTACAAACATAATTTCATTGTATACTCACATTTGGCAGGATTAATGTGTTCTGTAAATGATATTCTAAGCCATTGTATATATAATTTTTCTTATTTACTACTACAAACAAATAGTGCTCTTGAGGCTGCTAAATGTATTTAAAATGTGCACATCTACACATAGTGGTTTAGGTTCACCAATTTGACTTTCCCAGACAACGCACCAAATGATGTATAGGGTTTAGCACTGGCTAAAATTACCAGTTCACCTACTAAAATTATTTACTCACTTCCTGATGTGAGATATGAATTAAGAGGAAGGAGGCAAAGCAGGCTCAAATCTTAAAAGGTATAAGGACCTTTTATTAACAGAACATTTATTCTAAAAGAATAAATTTATTCTATTAAATAAAAAAGAATAAAAGAATTGTTTATTCTAATATTAAGAATCAGAATAAACCCTTCAGAACACTTCTTCCCTCCCCACAACCTCTTTTCTTATAGACAACCTAGAGATAAAATCAGTTTTGTAGGGAGAGGAGTTTTTCTCACTGTGCCATGGAGACTTCCCCAGAAGAAACAGTTCTCTTGTGGCTTCAGTGTCACAGCGAATCAGCTGCCTGGGAAAGGAAAATCTGTTTGCAGTGTAGAAGTCCTTCCTATGCCCTGCAGCTTTCCCAAAGCTGCTTTCATGGGCTGTGTCAGCTTATGGGGTACGATTTTAAGGATGAGCTGTTCTAGCATTAAAAACCCCAAAAGTTCTCTTCTTTTATCTCTGGGAACACAGGCTTTTCTTCTTCTGTCCTTGAGAAGTTTCTCATCTCTCTCTGTTCAAGCTTCTCATTGATCACAGATTTCAGCATCCACACCCTCCAGCACCAGTGTCCTTTTCTCATGGGCTGTGGGTGAATGCTGCATCCCTCCCATGCGCTTCATGAGTTACAGGGAAAAAAACAAACTCTGATATATCAAAAATATACCTCCATCATAGCCTTACAAAAAGCATTTCAGCCCAAGGCCAAGGCTCAATCCCCTCCTAACTAGAATTTCACTCTTTCTTTACTGATGGCATACTCAGGAATGCCACTCCTATCAGATGTAGCAGCACTGACTTTGTATGGTTATCGCTTTTGTATAGAAAATCTGATTTGACATATGTTGTAGGTCTGGCATTTTGCTAAGTGTTCACTAACACTGATCCAGAAGATCTGTGTTTCCAGGCCAGATTTGGTATTTCCTTTAGATAGTTTACCTAATCTTAAGATCTATTTTGATGTGTTATTATTTCCTATGTTTGCAATATTCAAAGTCTATTTCCAGCAGCAAAAGTAGTATCTCCTCCCAAAGTAAATGTGAGGAAATCTTCCTGCCATCTGTGTAGGACCACATTGGGACACCAATATTGTTTCAAATAGGCTGAGTAAAGCAGGAATGGCTACATCAGGAATGGATCCAGGGTGCTGAGGTCTGTGGAAGCCTTACAGCTAGCCCTGCCAAGGGAGTATTATGTCCATTCTGTATAATCATTGCAAATGGTTTTCGATTCTTCCTCCAAAAAAGAGGAAGTAATGGAAGTAAAAGGCCGTAAAGAATGTTTTCTTCATGCAGAAGGAGGCAGCCCATTTTCTCTGTTTGAGAAGGAAGAAAAAAATTATGCTAACTCAGAATCCTAATTCTGCAATGTAAGGATACACTAGAGCATAGTTTTCAATACAGTATTCAATATCTTTTTTTCATGTCTACACTTGAGCTCTAAATTTGGTTTATTTTGGGTTAATCTTTTTTTTACATAAAGCTGAAGAAGAAATCTCATTGTTTGGCCATGTTTCTGTCCTGGGTAAGTTCTTCAGATCTTCCAGCACTCAGAAGGATCACTTTCTGTGCAGTGGATGCAATGGCACTTTGGGAGTTATACCTGATAACAGCTCATGTGTTCTAGCAAGAGTATACTTTTTGACTTTGGGCTCTTGATGTCATACTATGACATTCTTACGGGCAAACTAAAGATATTTGATCTAGTTCTAGAAAGTTTTCCTCATTCATTTTCAGTGGCTCACTTTTCAGTGCAGTTGGGTACTCAATAGGATTACTCTTTTTAGTATTAAATGTATTAAATAATGATCTGGATGATAGTATGAATAGTATCCTTACTATATTCAGTAAGGACGCCTAGCCACAGGCAGTAGGGCGGTCAGAATAGACTTAGACCTGAAAAATAAAAGCAGATCTGAAAAAAAAATAGTAGTTCAGAGCATTCAGAAAGAATGACCAGAAGTCTTGAAAACTGTTGTCAAAAGAAACATGAGAAAAGGAGGTCAATGCAGTTTAGTCTGAGAGGAATTATGTCAAGTTTTCAAATATGTGGTGGTATAATGAGGCATGAATAGCTGGTGTTTCTGCTTTGTAGGATGATAGAGACTTATGACAGCTTCTTAGATTAATTATCTTCGGTTAAGTCAAAAAAATGCCCTATGGTAGGAATCCCAGAGCACTGAAACAGTCTTCTCATGTTAAATATGAGGTGTTGCTTCTATGTCTGATAGATAAGTGCTCTGTAGAAGCTAAATAATAGGCTGAAATTAAACAGAGAATTGTTCAGTTAAGCTTTTAAACAAAAAAGAAAAAAGGCAGTCTCACACATATATTTGTATCTGAAAGAACTAATGGAAATTAATTCATTTAATAGGGTAAGGGGCAATGAAAGCTTTTCTTGCCACAGAAATAAAGTTATGCAATTTTCATGATTGAGATGAGGAATAAAAGTATATTGCTTGCAAGATCAAAAGAAAATG
The DNA here is from genome assembly GCA_013399455.1 of Anthoscopus minutus. NCBI lineage: Eukaryota > Metazoa > Chordata > Aves > Passeriformes > Paridae > Anthoscopus > Anthoscopus minutus. Next base: position 7,357 of record VWYI01037378.1, on the reverse strand, counting down.
GAAGGGAAAAAAGTGATTTCCAAGGATGCTATATAAAGTTCATAGCCTCTTTCCATCTCTATCTCTTAAGTTCAGTTTTGTGACATAGAAGTTCACCACTAAGCAATGACTTTCAGGAATATATTCCTAAGAAGAACTTGAATCCTTTTCATGGATTTGATCTTTATCAAAGATCAAATGTTACTTTTCATGTCATTTGATCTTGTATAACTTACAACCTACTCAGAACAGTAACTGCATTGAAAATCTCTTCAAACTGCTTGGACTACAAGAGACATGTCTTTTATTCTTCTTTCCTGTTTGCATATATTGTGGATTTTTTTGTATCTCTGAGTGACATGGCCCATATACTCATGACAACAAAAAATGAATCTGAATCATCCCTTCTCCTCTGAAATGTAGATTGTGTGATGATCTCAGTTGCAGACCAGATCCTAGGTTTTACCAATGTTAACAGATTTTTGTTACAATGTTTCTTATGGTTTTAAGCTTTCAAGAATCTTATTGCCCCAAAATATAAATTTTCTAATATAAGCAGTGACACATCAAGGGAACAGTGCTGAAGTGACATAATTCCATATATTCCACTTAATAAGTCAAGCTCATATTGACAGAAACCGTGAAGGTTTCTACTCACTTCTTTGCCCTTAACTGGCTACCACGGTTTATTTTCTGAGATGAAATAAGGCTTCAGAAAGCTGCTTTGAGACCATACAGTGGCAGGAAGTATAGAAATTGTAGGAATTTAGTATGTGACTCTTTTCAGCACTATAAAGCTCTCAGAACTGGGACAGAGAACACAAAATCTCTCTAAAAGCCTGTCATAGAAAAATGTAGCGTCACCAGGCTGAAGCCTGAGGCTTGGATACATTGTTGGGATGTACACAGGGAATAAGACAGGGACAGCATGATATCCCTTAGCCAGCTCCTACTCAAAAGAGGTGTCAGTGCTGATTGAATTTAAACCAGACCTTGCTGTTCAGGTCCAGAAAAGCGTGAAGGTTAGAGATTTCACAATCTCTCTGTGCAATTCATTCTAATCTTTAATTGTGCTGACAGTGAATCATTTGTTCTCCCCCCTTGATTAATAACCCTTACCTCTGGCACTGCATTCTGACCCCACTCCTGACAGCAGGCTGCTCCATGTGCAGCCACTTCTATGGCCCTCTGGGGGCTTACTCGTGTTTATCAATTGAATAGATGTACAATTTCTTGTCTTGAAGCCCCCAAAAAGGACACAATGGTCCAGATGTGGCCTGATGAAGTCCAGTAAAGGTGAGCAATAACCTCCTTAGGTTTGCCTTCATCCCTGCCATGACTCCTGTTTTGCTGCCAGTCAGTCCTCAGCATTATTTGGGGAGAGTTTAGTCCATCCTATATGCCATATTCTTACTGAATTTCGTGTTATTCCTTCAGCCAAATGAAGCCTCTCTGAATGGCAGCCCTACAAACAAGCACATTGACACCATGCCCTAGCTGCTGTCATCCACAATCTTGATGGGGCTGCATCCAGTTTCTTTTGCACAATTTTATAAAGAATAAAATGCAAAATCTAAAGGCTCTAGCGAAATTAGATGGACAATAACTATGTTAATTTTCCTTTTACACTAAAAAATTAAATTTAAAAGAATTATTGTAAAATACCATCACTGGGAGCTTCCTGGGAAGTTTATTTATTTGTGCCTACTTTGAATGCTACCTGTCTGTGCATTTTCTCCTGGAAAAAGTATTTTGAATAATTAAACTTAAATACCTTAGTTTCAAAGGATTCTCATTCAGTTTCCTGGTTCTTTTACATTAAAGATATTATCAGAGGTGCTATTACAACTAATGAGACCATATAGTGCTATGCTCATATTTCAACACAATCCCATTAGCACTCCAGTAAATTAAACTGCATTTGATGGAAAAATAACTGAAAAAATGTTCAAAGAAGTTTAAACATATAAAACATTGTAATGCATAATCAGGTAATGTTATATATTATTATTACAATGGTAATAATTAAACAATTGTGCTGTTATTAAAGTTGATCATGTAATAATCATGAGGCAGCACTGTCTAGCTTGAAATTATGTGTGTGCTATCATTCCAGGGGCTTGGACTAAAATAAATATTAATGTGTATATTAATAACAAAGCAAATTAAGAAAAATTTAATTAAACCAAATACTATGAGAAAGCTTCATTTTGAAGATTTCTCTATCTATTGTCACTGTCAGATACATTGTACCAGCTAGAATTTAAATTAGGAGAATCCAGAAATGTTTCCACTTGAAAATGAAGTGTCCTCTCCTCTGACATAGCAGTGAATCCACCAGTGAATTGATAAGGGAAGGGACCGTTCAAAGGAGGCTTTAAAGTGCTTGTTAATTATTGGTTAGATGTTATACATTCCTCTTTATTTATAATAGTGTCTCAGGAACTAAAAACTAACATTTATTTTACTGAAACTTTTGATCTTTTTCCATTCACCAAATATTGATTTAATCTTTCCTACTTCTCCCAAAGAACAAGCCAAGAAACTGATGGAGTGCACACTTTCATCTTCGTCAGATGATGTCAACAACAATGAATATAGGGTGAATCCAGAAACAGAGATTAACCTGCTGCTTTTCTGCCTAGCAGTTTAGCAGTGGGGACCTGTGCCATAATTTAAGCTAGGAGTCAAATGGAGATTAAATTGGTTGAGAGGGTTTTTGAGAGATACTGCTTAACTAAGTTTTATATTGTTTCATAACAGTCCTGAGAAAAAAATTGAATCAGCTTCTTATGCCTCTGAGTTAACAAGTTTGCATAATCATGAGCAAAACGTTTCTTTATTTATCTGTTATTCATCAAGGTCTGTGTTACAGGTTATAGGAATACAGAGAGGTGTGGAGAATATTACACATTTAGAATCAAAACTGAAATTTCACACACCTCAGTAGAGATATGGAAAATCAAAAATTCAGAAATTTTAACTGGCTTTAAAGCTGACTATCCTACTGGTCATGGAACTTGTTTTAAAGCTGATTATCCTACTGGCCATCTTGAAATAGATGAGCTCACTCCACTGAGCAGAGTTTGTCTTTGAAATACCCAGGAATGGAAAGATGTGCCTATCCCAGTGCTTGTGCATCGCTGGGGTGTGCAAGGATTGCAGGCACAGGGTACAATGCACTCTTTGGGTTTATTAGTATCATGTTCTGTAATGTAAGACCACTCTTCCCTTCAGTTAAACAAACATTTTTTGAACATGCTCCACTCCACTTCTTAGGTGTTTATTCCAGGCTGCTGCTGCTGAACAGCAGGACTGGGATATGTGCACAGTTTTTTTTTCCAGGGAGGCAAAATACCACTTAACAGCATTTAAAAGAGACAACAGATGGGGAGACTGTTTCTCAAAATAATCCTCCCTAATGGACATTGCAGTCACAATCCTGCAGAAAGAAAGAGGAGAAAAAAAATCTCTGCAGCATCTGTGAAAGGAAATCCTGGGAAAACAAATAAATTAGGCTCTTTTAGACATGCCAGTGATTGCCTGAAGTTATTTATGCACATTTGCTCAGTTACTTCCTTCCATTTTGTTCATGTATAGTTTAACTGAATTTTCGGATAGGTTGTGTCAGATCATATTCCCAGCCCTGGTTCTTTTCCACTGCTTCAAAGTATGGGCAGAAATTTGCTTAAGCAGCTGGGGAATTCTTGGCATTAGGATTCCAAAGGTAATTCCAGCTAAGGTGATGTCAAGTCTTTTGCCACTTTTCCTTGTCTTTCTCACCAACATGGGAAGTAAAATGTTGAGAGAACTCCCTTTTCTTGTTTTCAATTCCATCCACATATGCAAATATATCTCACAACTTCTATTCTCCTTTTGGCAGTGAATACACTATTAATATGTAAAACTCCACAGAGTTCTAGTGCTTTTCTCAATTTTTTTTTAGTGTAATCATATTTTCTTTATTCTATTTGTTGATCTGGACAGTAACATTTATATTCCTTTGCAGGGTCTGGAGCCTGATTAAACTCCTTGTTCTATGTTGTAACATCCATTACAACTGCTCTCTAACATTTTGGTTCTGTTTTCCTAAGTAGATAGTTTTATCTTTTTCCAAAGCTATTTTTCAAAAATTTGCTATTTTTGGAATTTGCATATTCATTGTTTA
>VWYI01037374.1:2291-45972 GCA_013399455.1 Anthoscopus minutus | reverse complement strand
AGGGGTGTAATAGCAAGGCCTAGACCTTGGACTAAGTTGTGGCTGTGGCTGCCTGTATAATTGGCTCAAGTAAAGCTACCTCATGCCTTTTGCTTCTAAAATAGAGATGGCAAATTCATTCTTTTATCTGAAAACTCTTTAAGGAGTATCTGTATACAAATCTATCATAGCCTCTGCTAGAATCCCTGCAAGTAGTGTTTAGAAGCTTTTAGAGATGGGGAGGATTGGTTTCATTCATTCTTTGATTTATTTTGAATCACAGCATTTTGAATGACAGAAATGCAATGCCCATTGCCTTGGAGATGGACACATCTGCAGATCTCTTAAATAACAGAGTATTGCTTGCACAAGCTGTAATTTAAAGGTTGAAAAACCTTTCATCATCCCTGAAATATAAAACCACAGATGCTCAGTTTCCCAACACTGCATTTTACAAACCTCTAAGCCAACTCCTTAAGTAAGCCCTTATGTAGCCCTGTTCAGTCCTTTTGAAGTGAAATTAAGTGTATCATTTTTAATTCAGTATGAGTTTGTCTGAATAGAGACAAATTAAGGATATATCTCTTTCGTTCTGTTTGATTACTGGAATGTCATAGGGAAATGAATCTTCTTTATTACAAAATAATTTCCCTTTCACATATGACCTTGTCTGAGTACATTTTTATGCACTTTGCACTTACCTAGTACTGTGTTACCATAGGTGTCTAGCTGCAATAGCCTGTGGATGAGATGTCATAGGACTCTAACTCCGTACGATAATAGTGAGGGTTTTAATTCTTTCTGAAATGTTCTTTAAATCCTACTAGAGACAGAGGTCCAGCTACAAAATCGAGTCACACATCACAATTCTTGCTAAATGATCTTGATGTGATTACTCTTGGCGTTCAAACTCTTGCACTCTTGCTCCAGGAATGTCATTAACCACAACTAAAGGAGGCTTGATTATTGTTTCTATTATGTTAAGGTGCTATGTTTATACCAAGCAAACTAACCAGTGAGTTTCAGTGAAGCACAGTGCACTTGGAATGGGCAGGTATGGCCCAGTAAATAGCCCTGTATACACATCAGCTCTGGTCCTACAGGTAACAGATATGTGCTAGCACAGCAGTGGCCCAGAGTGAGTATTCCCACACCTGAGGAAGGGCTAATTCCCATAAGTGTAGTGCTACATTGAAACTGCATTATATGGCAGTTAGTCTAAAGGAAGCTGAAATATCTTGACAGAGCAATGCATTTCAGATTCTTGCACACCCAGATACATGCTGCAGATAGAAACTGCTCATCTCCAAAAGTGTGTTTACTCCACAACATTGGTGAACCTTGTGTTTATCCCAGGTTCTCCAACACCTTGTATTGCAGAAGTGTTATTTTAGCCTGGTGTGGAGCAGAGTGGTTCCTTTAGAGTGATTGGGGATACGACTGAGACCTGCTTTGCACTGGAGTCCACAATATATAAAATGGATATAGGCCTGTCTATACACCACCCTTGCAATACAGGAGCCGTCATGGTCTGTTTGGGGTGAGGAAGATAGATAAACCATGTCCACCCGGTGTTATAAAAAAGCTGTCCTTTATTTGAAAGATTACTGGATCAAACACTGATTTCTGCATGATGTGGCCATTTTAATTTTCCTTCCTCTGCCAAAAATAATGTTTTTTAAATTTAGGTACTAGTGCAAGGTGGGTGGCTTAGAAATACCTTGACTATTGAACTGCTTGTAAATGGAATACAAATAACTTTCATTGATTTGGATGGCAAAAGCCAGGACTCTGGCTTCTGAAATTTAGCTTAAAACTGGAAATCAGCTTCTCTGTTACTACACTTTGCAGTGAAATCATAATTGTCTGTTTGACATTAATCTGTTGCCATGGATAGTAGGAATCAGGGTAGGATGTGATGACATTAAAAGGTCACTTCAATCTCTTTCCTGGTTCTGGAAATGACTAATGGTATTGTGCTGCTACAAATGTAGAGCTGGAGCAACATGATGAACTGTAGCTGACTCTTGTATAAGCATAAATACCCCTGAGATTTAGAAGAAAGGATGACAGAGCCCTATTAAGAAGTGAATGGGTTTATTTTTCATCTTGGTCCTTTCTGAGAGAAATTGCTTACCTGGTCATTGGAGAGGTCATTTCTTCTGAACAAAAATGTAACAGCAAAATGGATGTATCAATAAATGTTATTTCTGGTATAAATCTATGATTGTATTTAAACAATAAACTCTAGATAATTATTTACAGGGGATTTACTTGGACAAATAAACACCACTATTTTGGTATCTTAAAAATGTCAAGACTCTTTTAAGATGTGGCTTTTCTCATCTGATCATAGGAAATAAGGCATAATGTTTATTTTCAGAACATATTTTAAGTGTCTAATTGAAACCATGGAGTTCCTGCTTGATTTGGAACAGTTAGGCTTGATCTGGCAGAAGAACATGACCGAGTTATTCTGAATTCTTAACATAGTCCCGGTGGTTATGCCAGAAAATCTTTAGGGGATGGGAAAGAGATAGAGCACAGATTTCTACTACAGCAAAAACTGTTAAAATTGAAAGAAACTTAGAATATGTCAATTGTGAATGCTGATTTGTAGAACTTTTGTGATGCTCTCTGTATAAACTTTTTATTTACTCATGCAGTTCATCAGGAAATTTTTAAAAATTATATAAAAGTATTTTTATCTAGAAAACTAAATACAAAGTTTTTCCACCATTCCTCTCCCTTTTGTTTTGTATTTCCCTTCCCTTCCATTCCCTTCCCTTTCTCTCTCCTTTGCTTCCTCCCCTCTTTCCTTTCTTTCTTCCCAACATTTTTAAAAGTGAAGGCATTCTATAATCTGTCCTTCTATTAAGCTGGCTGTTTTACCACTTAGTTGTGTAACCATTTTCTAGCTGTGATGTGTTTATTAATCATCCAGTGTTGCCACATGTTTCATTGCACATTTTGCATTCCTGAGAGCTGTTCGTAGACGGTTTCTGAGCGTTTGCAAATCTGGGCCATCCAGCCCATGCCGGCATTCACTGCTGTTGGGAAAAAGTGGAATCTCTTGGCTCTTTGCAGAGGCAGTTGCACTTTGCCTGCAGCAGGAGAATAACAAAAGGAAGAGTAAATCCTTTCTTTAATCTCACATGCAGAGGTAATTTTTTTCTCCAATATTAAATTTCCTTATGAGGGTGCTCAACTGCACCTTTGGAGCATTTTTCTTGTGTCTTGGCACATGCTAGAGACGATTAAAGCAGAAGCTTTTGTTTAAAGAAATAGAAAAGCAGGTTGCAGAACATCCAGGGATGGATATAACACCACAAAGTAAGGAAGAATCAAAAGAGCCAAACTATATTAAATGAGGTTTTTTCAGCACGCTGCTACTGTGCAAATTGACAGGGTAGGTCAGGTGACACAGTTCTGAAATAGTTTAGTCACTTGTACAGAATTTGGGGGCATAAATTTTTCTTGGTATTCATTTTTCAGTTCTGTAGATAGTCAGTCCAGCCATTAAAATAATGTCGCTATTTTCCATGGTAGTGAGAAGCAGCATTTATTCACCAATATTTTTTTGTTACTTATGAGACAAATTTGAACTGCTATTAAATGACAATGAATAAACCTCTGCATCTGTTCATGAGAAAAAAATTCTCAAAATGAAGTAGATCCCATTCATGCTCTTTCTACTTTCATACAAACATAACATTGAAACAAGCAAGGTGTTTCCATAGTATTTCCATAAATCATGAATTATTTTCATGTCATCAGTACAGAGAAGGCAAACATTCTCAATACACAAATAATCGTTGAAATACATGTTTTGGGCACCTGGTTCTTTTCAGGGACTTGAGCTCTCAAGTATTGCTTGTGAGTTATCATCAGTATCAGTAATCTCCACGTGATTTATTAATGCCTTGCTAAAAAGCACTGATGTAACTGTCCAGCACTGTTTTCCTTTTCATATAGGGAGAAGAAAACCCCAAGCTCTGTCATCACCAGCTGGCTTTGGCTATTGGACGCTGGCTTGAGTCCAATAATTCCAAATTAATTTAAGCGATCAAGAACTGGGCGTTAACTTCTCTTTTATGTCAGGAGAGTAGGTAATGAAAGAAAACCAATAGCAGCTCTTTACTCTGTAGTAGTGGGAGGAGAGGGTGAGATCACCGGTTCTGCAAAGCTGAAGTGACCAGCTGACTTCTTTGTCTGCTCGCCTGTGTGCTCTCCTCTGGCACGGCAAGAGACAGGCATTGCTCCCTGCTACCTCGTGAACCAGGGGCTTTCCCATGGAGCCCCTCTGCACAGGGAGGCTCAGAGACCTGCTGGCAGATTATGTCTCCATAATTTTAATTTTTCTTACTCGCACCTGTAGAAAGAAACAGGTTAATTAATGAGAAGAGTGATGCACATTGTTAATGAGTTAATTCTCGTTGTTATGACTCTGAGCAAGGCCCCATGAGAACAATGGAAGTAATTACGTTATATTTCCTTCTGGTTTAGCTACTAGGCCTAGATTTGTTCACAGCAGATTTTACAAGAATTTCTTGTCATCTTTTAAGACTGGCATTCTCCCTTAGGTCTTTGAATAGTTTAGGATGTGTTATTTCAATTCTGAAGAACAGATATGGCATTTATTGCTGAGCTACCTTCTATGAAAGAAAAAATTGCACCTCCTGGAAGTTTTCAATTTTTTTCTTTTAAATTTTCATACGGAATTGTAATGGGTGACTTGATTTTGTGATTATTCAAGACCAAAAGCAGTCGATTCCCATTTATATATAATATGCATTTTTATTATTTGTCTTCTTTAGAATGATAGAAGGCACTAGATAGGTTACAGCAAGTTAAGACAAAGTGCTACTAACTGAATTCTTAAAATACAAGTGACACCTTTATATGTTGTGTGTAGTAAGACAGGATTTCCTTTTTCATGTGCCAAATAGGCTTCTATTTAAAGCACAGCTATGAGAAGATATGCTATCAGTCAAAATTCAGCTTGGTTTTGGATTGGTAATCTAAAAATCATCTAAATTAATTAATTAATCTAAATAAAACAATGAAAGAGGAGTTGTGTCTACTTGTAACTGAAAATCTGTTGTGATTTTCTCAGTACTTTGAGGAAACACCAGTCAATGAGAATTTCTCAATAGTGCCCTTCATTTCAGCTGGAAAGGAAAATATTTTTAAGAATCTCCAGTTAGAAACTGCAAAGAGGGACATAATACACTGTAGTTACTCTGAATTAAGATTAAAACGTTGCTTGATAGCCCCTGGCTTTTTTTAGCAATTATTCTGAGTGCATGATAATACTTGTAAGCGACTGTGTGCGCTTTGAGCTCTCCACTCCTCGATATGCTCTTGAACTTGTGCCATTTTGCAAGGGGCACTGAATCAAAGGTTTTGATGGGGTGACAGAGGACTGACATTATAAAATTAACATGTCCTGAATTACTATCCAAGAAACATAGACTCAAAGACAGTGTATATTTTTAGACTTATACTCATTGTTAACTGACATTAAATGCATTCTTGTCTTATTAAAATGCTGTTAGGGCTGCTACTTAGTGATTCACTGTGATTTTATGATGGCATATGCCAAATAAGAATTTTTCAGTTATGAACTAGTTCAATAGGAAAGGATTGTATCAACCTAATGTATTATTATGTAAGTGGTATTTTCAGTGCTATTCACTGAGTATTATCAGATAGTGGTCTATTTGGTTGTATAATATCATTGCAGTTTATGATATCCAAGACTCCAAAGAGAAATTTGATGTAGAGACAATTAAAAATTAGTATATTCATGCATGTGCACGCCTGTGTATACAAAGCTCATAATGACTTGCTTTCAGTACATTTTAGTTACAAAGAGGGGGACCAGCATCCGAAAGCTAAGCAAGCCACATAAACTACTTTTCTCTTAGATAAGCCTTCAACTTCTAAAAGTGTCCTACAAGTAGCTCTGCATCTAAAATGCTTACATTTTAATCAAGTGCTGTCAAACTTTTTGATTACTAAGGGAGAGATTACCCTGTAGCTGTTTACTCAAAGATTCAATGGCAAATAAATTTTACAGTGTTAAAGGATGATGGAAAAGGATCTGAGAATCATTTGAGAATTCTTTCATGACCTGCCAATTTGACGGCCTAATCTGAGTAATGAGCAAAATTTTTATGTCCTGTATATGGATTCTACAAATACCTGGTTGCAGATTCAGCATCACTCCAAGGAAACAGTTTTCTAGTATCTGAGATAAATATATACTACAGTGTCTGATTAATTATATTATCCACTTTATCTTAAAGAAATGCATTCTAATATAAACAAAATTCAGAGCAGTTCACTGGCCTGATCACCTCAAATAACCATTCATTTACAGGATGCCAATGGTTTTCACAGGATGTCAATAAAAATCAAAGGGTTCTTTTTAATCCTAAAATGTTATCGGGACAAAAACGCACAGATTCAAAAGTGGATAAGTAGGTGATATAAGTAGCCTCTCATGGAGGAATCCTGACTTCACTGGAGTCAATCTCCTTACTTCTTTCTGTCTTAATTTCTCCTTGATTTTTGTTAATAAACATTTTTAAAACTGTGTTGATATCAGTTTCTTCTGCTGATTGGAGATAGCAGGATTAGGCAGAGGCTGCAAAGAATATGGCCATGTATGTCTGTTTCTATGACCACCTTATTTCTAAACATTTGAAACACAAATTCCTGATGTCCTCTCCTGAAAAAGCGCAGTAGCAGTTTGTCTATTGAATATATTCCTTTAACATTTCACATATGAAATTCCATTTTTACTGTGTCAATTAGTAGCTTCAGTGAATAAATACAGCTTACAGCTGGTCACCTGCTTAAAATTCAGTCTGCCTGCAGAAGATATTCTACACTGCCAAGGCTTATGTGGTATGTGTGATATTAAGCCCAGGAAAGCAATTGCTATCCTTCTGATGTGTAGCATGAAGACATACTCTAAAGAACTCAGCTGAATGACTCTTGCTGTAGCACAGCTATTCACCCAGAAAAAAAAAATAGTGTGTAAATATTTCAGAGTGCAGTATTAGTTGGAATTTAACTTGATCAAAACAAACAAGAATATAAAGGCAGCCTGTTTGAGGAAACAGTGGAAACAGGACAGGAAAATTTGTCATGAGGGGTTTTCTGGTAGAAGAGACTAGCTCTAGATGGAGGAGATTTAAAGAAGTAGCCAGAACAGTACAATGCAGAAGAAAAAATGGGCTCTGTGGGAAGTCTCTTCCACTGATCTGCAGTGTCTTGAGGCAATGCCATTATTCCATTGAGATCAACAGGATTATTCTCTTGGCTTTACAGCAGCCAGATCTCACTCTTGATGCTTATCACTCATGCTTGACCTTGCAGGCAAGGAAGTCACTGCAATTTAGAGTGCCTCCAAAAAGAACCTGTGACACATGACTATTGGGCTGAGTACGAAGATAGTCTTTATGTGTCAGAAAGGCAGAGATCTGAAATGCTTTAAAGCCAGATTTCTGTATCAGATCACTGTGTTTACAGAGCAGGAGGAAAGCTGAGCATGTCTGGATTTATCCCACATGTTGACTCACAGCTATCCTATTCAGAGCCAAAACCACTCCTAGTAACACGTCCAGTCACCAACAGCAACTGCCAGCCAGCAAAAGCAGATAACAGCAGAGGTAAACTTCCAGTCTGCTTTAGCCTGAAACTTGAATCTTGGTGGAAAAGGGATTTTAGCTGCTGGAAATAGTAACTGGAGGCACATCAGGCGTCCTCTATTCAGTGGTCAAGTCTTCAAAGGCTTTGTGAGCAGTGGAAGTTTTTGCATCTGGAAAGCTCTCCTGAGCTACACTCTTCAGTGCCAAAATTGGTAAGTCCGTGTTGTAGCAATAAGCTTACCTGAGGAACTTAAAATGGGAATTCATTTGAGATAAAATACACAAGAACATCTGTGCTTGACTTGCAGTGTTTTCCATATAATCTCTCCTTAATTTACGAGTAGAATTTCCCCTGTACTCCTGCCATGTGTAATGTGGGCTCTGATTGTCCTGAAAAGTTCTTTTTTTCTTCTTATTTCAGAACCAATATATGAATTCTTTAAGTTGCCATCATGAAACTGTTCAGTCATGTAGCTAGACTACTAAAAATCACATTGATACAAAATCCAGTCTCTAAATACCTGGCAGATTTGGAATAATAGGATAAATTGAATGCATGCCAGTATCTTCTGACACTGTTTCAAGCAGAGATGTTAGTGAATGTATACAAGAACCTCTTAAAGTTGTGTTCAACAATTCCTGCACTTTATTTAAGTATTCATCACCTTTCAGTTGTAAGAGAAGGATGAGTGACACTCTTTTGTTATATTGCAAGGAGATTTCCATGCTATTTGACACGTGTCTTCTCTAAAAGATGATCATTATTATAAGGATTGGGATGACCACCTCATGAGGGACAAAGGACTTAAGCTAGGTATTATTTCTCCTATGGAGTTAATTTATTTTTTAAACTATTTTCAAAAATCCTTGAGGAAATATACAGTATCTCACTAACCGGTTTAATTTAATGGCAACTGGCACTGAATTCCTCAAAATCTTTCAAGAACCAAAGATTTTACTTTATAATTGCATTTATATATTGACATATCTAACCTTCATTGTACACATCATACACAAACTTCCTTCAGGAATGTGGACAGTAGGTTTATGATATCTGGTGTCTGATATTAGCATTTTGAGTTGAGCTTAGCAGTTGTTCCTACAGAGTTTAGAAAATGTGTTTGAAATAATTTAATCTAATTTACGGAATGTATTTACCCAGTAGATAGAAGATTATATTTTCTTGGATCTGGAACAATAGTCTTAGTTACCCCCAAGCTTCAACAGGTTTCAAGTTTGGTTCAGATTGTGACTTGCATTCTATCAGTATGAATACTTGCTCTGGCATCTAAGCCGATTGACTAAGTCACGTCAGGCAGCTGAAATTTGCTTCAATTCATAAAATTGGCTTGAGATACGACTTGTCTTCTTGGTTAGAAGGTGGGCATAGATGCAGAACTTCAGCAAATGTGCATAATGAAATTGAGCAACTTATTGGTAATCATCAATGTTTTAGCTAAAGACAAAAGTAGAAGAATTTGGAAGAAGTGAAAATGAAACAGGGTAGCAGTCACAAACGAAACAGCACGTCATGAACTCTAAATAAAACTAAAGATGTCCCTTGCTATTGTACCAGCTTATCAACACAGACCTTTCAAGTTCTGCAGACGGTACTGAAAGGGTGAGTGATGACTAGGTCAGGCTCTTTTGAGGCTGCATAAATCATGACTATATCCTTTAAAATGGTTGGTCTTACACCATTGATCTTGGAAGTAAGATGAGAAGGCCTGGATGTTCCACCCTGACCATGAATGCTTGGACCAGAACTGCTGTTGTGTGTCTCACTTCTGCTTTGTGGTTTCCAGTGTAATGCCACATCATTCCTCCTCGTTTGTGTGGGCTTTTGCTGTAGTTGTATATGGACTTTTCTGGAGCCAAGTCTCCCACAAGCAACATAATATATAAAATATGGCTAGCATGCAAAACTAAATATCATTCCAGTTCTCTTTCCTGAGATGAAAAAAATCCCAAAAAACATTATGATAAAGAGTCTCCTAGAACTGTCTGATAAAAGGAGCAAAAGTAGGGTAACTTTTCTACCTCTGATTTTCTTGTTACATAAACAAGTGAAAGGAAAGCATTACATTTCTATTTTTACTATTTTATTTGCTTAGAATCTATAACAAGGACATGGCAGCAGACAAGAGCAGCAGTATATATCCAACACAAAATTTTGCAAAACTGCAGTAGCAATAGAGGAAAAATTGCTACGTGTCTAATTTTCATGGAAATATTTGAAGAGTAGCCAACAGAAATGCATCTGAGCACTCTGAATAAAGGTATCCCAAAATTTAAAGCAGGAAAATTAAAAATCAGTTTTAAGAAGACAAAGGATAATATTTTCCCTTATTCTTGTGTGAAAGAAGAGTGAATGATAGAAGCCCTCAGAAAAAAAGGAAGGGGATTTTAGCCGCCATTCCTCTCTTCTGGAATCTGTCATGTTTGTTGAGAAAAGCTCTTCCATTTCTTGTGCTGAAGGGTTGAGAACGGGTCTTATTTTCATTTCTCTGTTTCCACCTAGTGCTCAAAGTGCATATTGCACCACGCTGTACGTATGTTCTAGAATCCAGAACGGCAATTCGGTGTCGCTCTCTGTTTTCAGAGAATCTGCAGCACAAATAAGCAAGTGTAAGATTAAATATCACTTTTATAAAAAGCATCAGTTCCCAGAATAAAGTGTGTCAAGTGTCTACATGGCCTTTTCTGCATGATCTGTGCAGATACAGGAGTGTCAGATATTTGGTTTAACTCTCAGGATCTCTCTTGTGGATGTATTTTTTTGTGGTAGTTCTCTTGTTAGCTGAAGAAAAATGAATGCATGCGAATAAAAAGGACTACACCATAGAAACTGAGAGACATTCATTACTCTCACAGGCACAAGTGTGGGCTCAGGATGCAGTGTAGAAAGGGATAGCTAAGATACCTGGAAGCTCTGAGCTGGACTCATCTGGACAGGTTTTCCCCATGTAGCTCAGGTTATAAAGTACCTTTCACATTTTATAGCAATCATAACTTTTTAGTAACACAACTGGAGTATTAAAAAACTTGATGGTGTTGCAGGATGAAAAAACCACGAGATTTTGTGATAGACCATGAAATATGTATTTTTTTTCAGGAAGTTTAAAAGAGCTAAAGACACAACTTGTGAATTTACCTTGCCAAATGTAGCAGGAGGCTTATGGATACAAGCATACACAGACTGGACAAGTGATTTTTAAAATCACTTTCAGGTTCTGAGACAAAATTTTTATGGAATATATGATTATAAAAAGCAAAATAGCCAAATAACTCTTAGCTCTACCACAGGCACCATGAAAAACACAGGAAGGTTATTTCTCCTCGTGTCTGCCATGTGGGAAGATGGAACCTCCTGTTCCAGAATTCATAGTTTGAACATTTTCTTTAGGAAATGTTCTTGCTTAGGAAGCTCTTGCTTCTCCCTTGTGCTTTCTCTTTGAGCATATGCAAAATGTGAATGAGTAAATGCCCAGACTAAGAAACTGCAATGTCCTTGGTTTAGGAGAGCATAATAACCTCTGGTTACAAAATTTACATCTTTCTGGGTAGAGGCAACAGGCAGGCTGAGGTTTTTTTTACAGTTCCAGTTTTAGATTTAAATTTCATTTTACAGAAGAACTTGTTTAACCTCTCAAAAGAGTAAGTGCATAGGAATGTATAGGTCTGCATTTTTCTAGAAGAACCTTCTTATTAAAATACTGTACCCTTTTTACCATTGTGAACATTGCTATGACCTCTGAACTGCAGAATGTGTCAAGTTTACACCAGTTTCTGTTGCACAACCTTCTTGCTTAAAAAGTAAAATCAAAATTTATTTACAGTCAAATTCTCGTTATTTGTGAAATAATATTCATTAAATAATGCTTTTAATGGAGGATGCATGGGAAGTTGTAGGTGAACAGTACCATTTTATTGTACTGTTGCTAACTCAGGTCCCCCATTCCTGCAAGAAAGTTTCCTGCATTGAAGCATAGATTTGCTTTGGTTTGAGTCCTTAAATGATCTGGCAGGAAATGTAGACTAGAGAAGGGATTGTTGTGGATGCAACTCTGCAGTACAGAAGGCAGCCCTTGAAGAGAGCAGGGTCTGTATTTGGGGTCTGTGAGAAAGTCCCACCCATCTGGACATGGCTGTTCTTGTCTTGGATCACAGTAAAGTTAGGGGCTGTTTTATTCTCCACAGTTGCCCAGTCATATGAAGACTATCTGAGTCTTGTCTTTCCAAGAGGATGGAACATATGACTTTGTTACAGGAGAAAAAAGTACTGTCTGTGTCCAAAAGCAATTATAAACTGGTGCAAACAGAATAAATTAATTTTTGAAAGAACGGAAAGCCTCAATATTATCCAATATAATTAAAATTGAATAATATTTTGTAATAATATCCTTAGTATTTCTTGCCCTATCATCCTTCAAGGAACTGCTCTTGGCAAAATAAAAGCTTATTTCCTTGGAGGACTGTATTTATGTAAATACTTAATACGTTGTGATTAAATTAAATTAGGAATATGTCTCCTCTTCATACTTGGCTATATAGTCCTGTCCTGTGATTTCTGCACTAATGAGTATTTGGGTGAAAATATGGTGGGGTTTTTTGTTTGTTTGTTTTTGGGTTTTTGGGGTTTTTTTTGAGGGTTTTTTTGTATTATTTTTTTGAGAGAGTGTAGAAAATTAAATCAATTAAATAAATGATCACATTTAAAAATTAGGGATAAGCCTGCTTCAATATTTGTAATATTTCAATGGCAATATCATAATTTGGACCACTTGTTTCTGTTGCAAAGGCTGGTAGGAAGAAGTGCACATCTGCTTTTAATGTTTTCATTTAGAGAGGCATGGACACACCAGCTTAGACCTGCCCACCATCCAGGACAGTGATTTGTTTGCGGTGGATTCTGGAGGGAGATGCTTCAGAGGAAGGTGCAAGGACCTGCAGTCAGAAGTAAGGGCATCACTCTTCTTCTAATATTAAAGTAATAAATCTGTCCATACAAATTGAGCAGCCTCCTGAAAATTCATCTTGAGGTGCCAGAAATAGTGACTAAACCCTTCACAGATTTTTCTGCCTATTGCACTGAATGATTCTGAACTATGGCAGAAACTCTCAAGTCTGATCCTCCTTTGATGCTTCAGTGTAACAAAATGGAATGGCTGCTGCGACCTGAAGGCACTACGTGGGGCTGGGAGGCAGGGGCAACATCTGTAAGAATTCACTCCAAGATCCGTAACAATTCACACCTGGACATGCCTAGGCATATTTACTGAAAATCCCTATCCACAGAGGGAAGTGAGCAGATATTTCCTTGTGTCTGTTACAAGGGAGTAATCTAATCCCCTGTGTTTGGTGCTGCGTTGTGACAATTTCAGATCTTACACTTTTCTTGGTTCTAATCTCAACTTTCTCCCTGAATTTATAGGTAGAACTTTCAAAGGTCTCAACAATAACATTAAAGAAGTTCAAGGGAGGCCAGACATAACCAGAGGATATATGACCTCACCACACCAGTGATGTATCTGCCACTTACATGCAATGCTGAATCAGGCCATCTTTGCCTGCCTTAAATAATGCATGGAGCCAGAGATCCCTGATTAAGGAGCCGCCAGAAATTCCCCTTCCCTTTGTGCAGTCACCTAGGAGTGGTCAGTGCAGAATTACTGAGGGCAGAGTATGTCATACATCTGGCTTGCAGGTGCCTTATTCTGAACTCTACCCATCTGGAACCGGAGACAGGTGGGTGTTCACCACCATTTCCTCAAGGTACTGACTAAGGACCACTACATTAACTGCAAATTGATGAGAAAGTAATACAAGAGACATGATCCCTGGGATCAGAGACTCTGCATGAACAGCCCAGAGGCCAGAACCAAGACTTCTCCCAATTGCATGGGGGCACACTTTTCAGGACAACTAAAGAGAGAACTTGTCATGTGGAACTTTAATTTCGCACATGACCATATTTAAGCTCAGTAAACTACTATTTATATTATACATACATTAAATTTACTGTGGAATTAAAACACATGAAGTATTGCTTAAAGTTTCATTCATCTGCATACTATCTATGAAGTCTGCTTCTACTGTATGGTCAAATATTTACCTGAATGCATATTCTGTACCTTGTTGATAAATCAAAGCAGTTGTGTATTTTACCCTCCATAGCACTACTGCTAATGAGATACAGTACATCTATACTCAAATTAGCTTGGATGTTCATCACGGAGCAACTTCTCTAGTACTTACACAAAACTGCAAGTGATTAAATACCTCAGTGGAAATACTGCAATAAAACATGCCTATTTATTATTTAATCTCCTTTGCTTCTAATACAAATTTATGCTTACATTTAAACATCTTCCTGTGTATGAACTTTGGATTTTAGGCTTCTAATATTCTTTCTTTTTCAAACTTTTTAATAGTAATGTCTGACACAACAGAAGAATGAAGATAAATCAGTACATTTTAGTAATTACAAGAAATTATTTAGAAGGCAGTAGTGAAGATGGTTTACATTTAATTTACGTTATAATTATAGAGTTGCCAATGTATGGGTGATTACCTCCATCCTTCTTGTTTGTTATTAAATGAAGGGTTCAAGGAAGCCCTTAATTTTTTTCTACATGGTTGTCAGAGATGGGATGTGGCAAGAATGGGAGAAAATGAGGAAGGAAGCTGGTTAATACTGTCACATGAAAAGAAGATGTATATAATTAAAGAGAGAAAGCATGGGCTTCTTTTCAAAGTTATTAATTCTGGCTTGGTCTTTCCTCTGGGGCAGTAGCAATTTATATGGTGTATACATGGTGCTTAGGGAGAAGAGAAATGGTCTTTCATCACAAGAAGCAGGACAGTCTGTGCTTTAGATGGTTGACTCTAATCTGGTAAAGCCACTAGTGCTGTGTGCCAGGGCTTAGCACTGGGCCTGGGGCTGTTCTCCATATTTGTGAGTGATGTGGACGGAGGAGCACAGTGCACCTTCAGCAGGATCACCGATCGTACAAACTGGGCAGACTGGCTGGTTGTGCCGCCATCCAGAGGGACCGCCACAAGCTGGAGAACAGGGCAGGGAGGAGTCTCAACTTCAGCTATGGTAAAGGCAAACCCTCCCCTCTGTGGAGAAATAACCCCAAGCACCAGTACATGCTGGGCATCCACTGGCTGGAAAGTTGCTTCACTTAAAAGGTCCTTGGAGTGAAAGTTTTCAGGAAATGAAAATCCAGATGACTATGAGCTACTAACACACCCTTCACAGAAAAAGGGCAGCAGCTTCCTGGGCTACATTAGTTAAGAGCCTTGCCATCGGGATGAGGAAGAGGATGTTTTTTCTCTTCAACATTGGTGAGGCCACATCTGGAGTACTGTGTCCAGTTCTGGATTACCCAGTAGAAAAATGATATGGTTTACTGGAGTGAGTCCAGTGCAGTGATGATTAAAGTACTGGAGCATATTTGACTACTTTGGAGGTCAGACAGCTTCTTTTAAACCTGAAGTGGTAATCGTTTCTGTAATTCAAATCCCATGCTCAAATTTTACCCTTCCCACCTGTGCCTGAAAGATAACAAAGACATTAATATGAAAAAAAAAATGTTGATATGAGAGAAGTTACTCCATATGGAAAAGGACATGAATCGGAAATATTTGGCAAATTATCCAAATTATGTTTTTACTAACCTTTCCCATATGTATGCATGTAGAGATCTGAACAAAGTGTGACCTGTAGATGACAGAAAAGCTAATGCAGTATTTCAAGAAACATTGGACACCCTCAGAAAAGCAATTGATGGCTCCTTCTAAGTGTTAGAAAGTCCTTTCAACTGAAATCCTTTGGGAGACCTCTTGTATTAAAAACACTGTAGCTGTTAGGGCTAATTACTAACAACAATCACTAATAATAATATGACTGAATTTAGAGACAGGTTAAAATATTGGTTTTGAGGGATTTTTTTCATTCCAATAGACACTAAACTAAGGTGCTACCTTGAAAGAGCTGTTTTCCTCACTGACATAAACCACCCAATCACACTCTGGCAAGGGAATGGACTTGACCTACCTGAAATATTTTTTCTCCACATGCTTTGCTTCAGTTCTTTTGATCACGAGACTTGAAGTGAATAAAATCTTGATGTTTGGTGATCTGACCAAAGCAATCTAAGGGACTAGTTGGAAAGCGTGGCCAAGGGCAGGACAGGCCAGGCACAAAAGTTACTTTTGGTAGAATGTGGTACTAGATCACTTTAAACTGATAAAGAAACCGCACCCTTGCTGTTCACTGCAAAACCTATTGTCAACAGCCATTTACTGGATCACTGCACTGTACAGTTAGATAAATGATAGAGATACTGATTCATAACAATCTCTGTGGTGTTTCCTGAATGTGTAGTCCCTGCAGTGATACTTTCAGCTGTTTAGGAGGCTAACCTTGCAAAACCCTGAGAAAAAATTGTACTGAAAGGCTATAACTGCCCTTACCCTCATGCCTGAACTTCTGAATATTGTTTGTTTGTGTCATTGTCTTCAAATCACTTGGTTCCTTTGTTTGCAAATCATCAACCCTCTTATCTTCTGTGTTTGCCTTAATTTCCTCCTTCTGCAGCAAATTCAGATATTAATCTGTTCCAAACACAAGCCATGTGGATGGAATAGCTGACATGCCATGCATTGTTCATGACATAGTTCTCAGGCAACATCACTGCTCATCCTGTCTCTCTTCATTTGATTGCAGTTTTTCTAAAGTGTACGATTTCCGGACAAAGAATTTTCTATTTTTTACACAAACATCTCTATCATTGCTTAAAACCAGTAGGATACATTAATCTTCATTTACAAGGATACTCTTCTTGAAACTCTTCAGGAACATTGCCACGGAGGGTTTGCAGTCAGTATATGAAATCAGACTGAACTTTGACCTTTGAGATCCTTTCTCACTTACTTCCATTTTCTCTTTGACATATTTTTCCTTCATTCTTATTTCAAATCCTCTTCAATTACTTTGATACCTGCTTCCAAATTTCAGCCTCCCTCTGCTCTGTGTCTTCCAAACAGTGGCATTTGCAAGTCACAATTCCACTCTTCCCTTTTCATGGACTAAGTATTCTGGAAAAGAAAAGATTTGTGTGCATGTCATGGTTATTACCTTCCTTACTGGGTTATTACCACTCCCTTATTACCTTTGGAAGGGGGAATTTAAAAGATGTATTTACTCAAATAACTAAATACTGAACAGCCTTCCCGGGAAGAGGTCATGACACAAAACCTGCCAGAGTTCAAGAAGTGTTTGAACAATGATCTCAGGCATGGGGTGTGGTTCTTGAGGATGTCCCATGCAGGGCCTGGAGCAGGAGTCAATGATCCTGTAGATACCTTCCAGCTCAGGATATTCTATGATTCTACTGGATCTTCTGGCACTGAATGTTTTTATTTTATAGAATTTTGAATAGCACTGTAAGTACTGTAGCATAATGCCACAGGGGAGAGGAATAAAATTAACAGATTTACAAGACTGGGTAATAAAATTAACAGATTTACCAGATCTAACAGATTGGGGAGAAAAAGTGATTTCAAAATGTTGCTTAGAGAATAACATTGAATCTTTCCAATCAAAGACTCAAGTGTTGTTTGCAATGGCAAATAGTTGTTTGTATATACAGAATTTTGTATATACACTCTGCTCTGCTGGTTCTATTCTCCAATACTAAACAAGATATCAAAATTGATATTCTTGACATCTCTTGAGAAATCTGTTAATGAAAGTTTACTCTCATTTTCAGCTGGAATTATCCTTAATTCCAGAAGCATATCCAGAAGAAGAAAATACCCACTAGGGCTCTAAGGCTCAAAATCAGTGCTATGTGTATAGAAGATTTAAAATTATGTCCATTCTCCATGCAAAACTTCTGAGAAACAAAAAAGATGTAGGATCAAAATCATGTGACTTTTTCAAGGTTCCTGGGAACTTGCAGGCCAGACTTTATACTGGAGAGTTTCAGAACTTGAAGTGGTGGTCTGTGCAACACTACCAAGTAGCTATTGTACAGCTCTGAGCAGAGAAATTGTTTGATCCAGAAGCTGCTTGTCCTCACCACAGCTATTTTCTGCAGAAAACCACAAGATTTTACTGGCTGAACTCCATGGCATGTGTATTGAGCTTTCCAAGGAGTGCAAAGAACAGCAATTCTGGCACTTTCATTTCCCCACTGACGGCAAAAAAGAAAAAAAGAAGAGCAGCAATGTGACACATAACTGCTACACTGGATTTTGTGGTATTGCTTAAACAGAGTCAATGCACAGCTCAGCTGTTTGTAACCACAGAAACAGAAAATGTTATTTGGAAAGAGGGAGGATGTACACCAAATCTACTATGCCTCAAACCTGACAGTGTTTCTTTAAAATGTTCTTAAACCTGTTTAACACACCCCCACTTTTCACCACTCCCTGGGAACATGCACCGCTTATAGCAACTTGTAAATCAAGAAAAACCAAACCCAGCAATTTATTCTCCAATGTGCACTGGATATTTTCACACACCCAGCTTGGCCATATAATTAAGTTACAACAAGGTTCACTAGCTTGGAGCTTTCTGCTTCAACCTAAAATGAGTTCAGCATTGTGAGTTTAGGAGTCTCAAATAATGGAGCAGGAGCTTATTTCAAAATTATATTAAGAAAACTAAGAGAAAATTCAGAATTCAAAGATTGTGATTATGTACAATGTTATGAGGTGCTATTCACAAATTCATAGAAGATGCCCAAACTTATTTATACGGTTTTATCTGAAGATCAAGGATCTGAACACAGTGAATATAGATACAAGTAAAGCAGTTAAACACCAAAATTCAAGTCTTACTGTTGCTATAGCTAGAGGAGTCAAATACAGAAAAATATGACATATTCTTTCTAAGAATAAAGTAGTATTTCCTTAGTACCTGTGAGTGAAAGGGAAGAAACTGTCAGGAAAGCATATTTGTTTTGTTTTTCTGTCTTCTCTTTTCTCTTATCTTACAATTTCTTTGTATGTCAGACTCCTACATGGCCAGATTATAGTTTTCTAGACATACTTTTCGTGTAAGGGACCACAGTGCAGTAGGGGAGCGCATTTCTATAGATGCAGTACTATTGAGGCTGCAGAATAAGCTTTGTAGCTGCAACTTTTTCCAGACAGAGAGAAAAAAACCCAACACATCCTTATTTCCTTTTCCTTTTAATTTGACAAGGAGCCATTGCTTTCTGCAAGATAAAAAAAATTGTTAGAAATCCTGCCATTACATGGAATATCTGATATGTATAGGTATCTACAGTGTAGATGCCTAAATCTGACTTGTCATTTTTAGGCTTCCTTGCAAAACAATGGAGAGAAATAGTAACTACCACAGCCCAATCAATCCTCTGACCTACTTGGATCAGCATTTGTGTGAGATTACATTAGGGGCATCTTGAGATACATTTAGAGATGAGTGCCTAGCTTTTGATGTAGCCTAGCTTTGTTTTTTTGCTAAATAGGGCCTGTGATGGAAAGTCTCATGCAGCTCAGAGGAATCAAGTGTTTGAAAATAGATGCCACTGGTCTGGCGTCTCCTTCATTGAGTAGAATTCAAATTATTTACTTACACATTAATTGGCATTTAGCTCTCTCAGGCTAATAGCCTGCATGGAGATACAGAGAAGCCTACACTTGAAATTACTAGGTTCTTCACATTATGCTCTTACTGAACTGTGGCAGGATCTGGAACCTGACAAACTTATCTGGGCCTCTGTGATTACATCCAGATAATTATAATCATTCTGATTCTTTCCCTTGTAATATCACCTAAATTATTTAAAAATCATGCAGTTTCAAAGCCCAGACTTGTTTTTATTTCATTTAACAAGAGCAACAAGAACAAATGAAAAAGTCTTCAATTCTTCTTCATGTACTGAACATTAAAACTCATGCAAAAGTTTTTCTCTGCCAACATTATTCCCAAAGTACACACAATTTGGAGAACAATTTTTAGAAGAATATAATTTACTCAAAATAAAAGGGAAGGAGTAGTTGATATTTAAAAAGTTGATATTTAAAAGACTTTGATACCCGTCTATTGGCAAGTTTATATACAAGTATTTTGAAAAGGCATGAAGAAAGCTCAGTTATTTCTTCAGCTTCCCAGCCCAAAGGCCCCGTTTGCAGATGTGTTAATTTAGGAAATGTATTCTCCTTTCCTTCACATAGTTTGTGATTGAAATCTTCACCTGAAGTTTATTCCTTGAAAGATGCTTGGAAATGCTACTAAACCTTCTAATTCTATGGATAAGGGAGAAAAACAAGACAGCTGAATTCTTTTCCCGGGAAGCTGGAAGGGGAATGTGGAGGCCAGATGCCATTTCCATGATACCATTTTCAATTTTACTCCTGCAGATGAACTATATTTCAACACGTATCATAAATCTGCTTTGCTTTTTTCTGTTACTTGGATAGGTGAAAAATTTTAGTGGCTTGAAAAGGTATATATTAGTAAGGAAAGAGTCTTAAGCACTTCTAACAGAGTAAAATTCTCTCCATGTTTATATATATGCATACTCTCTATATTTGCCAAGTAAATAGAGAAGAAAATCTGAAAAAAGTAAAGTGACAATGCTGTATGACTCTCAGCAGAGGGGCTGAATGACAACCCCTTCATTAATGCTTATTTTAAAACCTGAAGAATTGACATTCCACAGAAAAATGGTATCACTTTGATTGTGTTACTAATTGTTTGCATTATCATCAAAGAATTAGGAAAGAATTTTAATGGAATTTTAGTTATGTGCCTTACAAAAATTTTGACCATAGGGGCATGACAGTGGCATTCCTTGGTCAGCCTGTCTCCAACAGTTGTCAAAAGCAAAATTTAGGAGTTCAGTAAAGAGTGGAAGAACAGGGAGAGCATTTAAATTTCTTTCCCCAAGCATCCTTAGTCTCTATCAATTTCCTTGTCAGGGTCTTCTTTAACTCAGTGGAGTTTCTGTTTATTTAGTAACCATCACTGCTTTTCCACAAGCTTGTGTCTCATTGAGATATTTGATGAATGGGCACACACATGCCTGTACATACATGCGCACACACACACACACACATTCACAAGTACAGGCAGATATGTATATAAATAAACTCATATTTCATAAACTATTGGAAATGTATCTTCCTGCAGCAAGGACAGATTACATCCTACATATAGAAAGAAACACCTCTCTTTTTTTCCTTTTTCCTGCTTCCTTCTTCTCTTCTCCTCTCCTCTCATCTCCTCTCTTCTCTTCTCTGTTGATGCCAAATAGCTCTTGTACTGGGGGGAGAACTGAAATACACCCTTATTGTAGTTATGTTTTTAGACTTATACCTCTTTTTGTTATGTATTTAGACTTGTACCTCTTTTCACCACATTTAGACAGTCTTAGTTGATGCATTTGTTCTGTATGGGGAGAAGTAATTATGCATCTTCAATCATCTTTTTATGTTCTCTGAACCTTTAAAAGTTCATCTCCACCCTTTCTGATTCACATTTTTGGTCTCTGTCTTATTTCTGCAGTTACTCATTTTAGAACACATTTTCTAACAACTCTTCTACAATAAGCTGTTCTGTGCTAACTATACCACAGCCAGCATCTTCCAGGAACAGGGAAAACCCTTTCTTCCATGCCCATATTCAGCTTTGATGAGGACAGAGAACAGGATCACAATCTGTAACACTTGGCTATCATCCACAGCACTCAAGTGTGCTGATAACACCAGTACGGAATGTATGGCAAAGGAAGACTTCATTAAATAGGTGGGATATTGGTTTGTTGGGTTGCTTTCATTGGTAGGAAATTTCTACATAGGTTTTCAAATGACAATCAAGTTCTCAGTCAACTAAATTGATCCAGATAATAAAAGAAAGATTTACAAAAGAAGACTGCTTAGCCCTAGCAGAAAATCCAAACACAATACCAGGGCAAGGAGAGAACAAGTCTATCAGATAAGTGTAATGTGAACTTCCTCACATGGATATCGTTCTGTGGGGCAGATACATTTCCTTATCTGCACCATAAAAAAGAACAGCCTGTGGGGGTTGTCTCCTATGTATTTACAGTACCTATGACCAATCAAATGCTATAAGCAAATTTCAGACAAGGAGCAGGAAAAAACTTTTCTCCTTTTAACTTGGTCTCTTCTAACATCTTTTAAAGAGATGGCTTTTCTGGAGATCAGCACTGTTTGTTCTTTCCCATTGAGCTCTCTCAGTAGGGGTTTGCTAGAGATATTACAAAGTCATTCTTTAATGAAAAAAAAGCACACCTAATAATTCTCATGCTCCCTCTACTACTATTGGTCACAATCTGATTCTCATTTCTTTATGCCACTTGCGCGAACATTCTTTGTTTAGTCTGGTAACAAATTAACAAATAAGCTATTCATCAATAACATAAGTTACAAAACTAGTTACAGCCATTAAGCTCGTACCACACAGATACCATTTGACTTAGCCAGATTTCCAGCACAATTTTCCTCAAATAACTGATCTTATCAGTAACTGATAAAGCTAGTAACTGTGTTCTTTAGCTAAGGCAGTAATGGTAGTGGTGCAAGGTCAAAATATGCAAGTTTAACATGCTATGGACTAGACTTTTGGGGACTTTGAAATATATTTCACTTATTTGCAGAGTAAGGACCTATCCAAATTCTGGGGAAATCAGGCCAAATAATACGTACCTCCATGAAATGCGTTGGCACCTGCTATGAACAGAAGACATTGCTCAGATATTTTCTGTGGCAAGTAAGAAAATATGAAAAGTTCTAGACATTTTGCATACTATTTATGGCATTTTTTTCTTCCTCCTTTAGTTTATGAACTTTGCCACACCCTTTGGGAGAACAATGGGCTGCAAATACGTCTGCATTGTGACTAAGGTTTTCTTAGCATTCCAAAAATGCATATGAAAAAGCTCTGACAGTGCTTCTTCCTGTATTCAGAAAGGTGTGGTTAAAAAAAGATTCAACTTTAACCAGTTGAAAGGACTTCCCCAGGATCAGCAACCTACAACAGCTAAAGGAAATGGCTTGGCTGGCAAAGGTTAATCCACAAAACACAACATTATCTCCGGTGCATTACAGTATTTCATATTAGACTTTGTGAAATGCTGTACTCACTTTGACAGTAACTTAATCTAGTGAAAGTGTTTTTAAGTTATTCTGCATCTGCAGAACAGCTGTTGCTACATCATATTAAAAATAACTCCTATGTCTACCTATTTTAATAATTCAAGTGATAAAATGCTGAAAAGTTACAACAGAAAAAGAAAAATGAGAATTCCATACATAATATCTAAATATTAATTTTTACAGTAGTGAGGCCAATATTTGTAGGCCATAGTAAAATGGCCTTTTATTATTATTCTTTCTCCAGTGAATATTTAAACTTTCAGGAGGTAGAAAGCTCCAGGTAATTGTGTTCCCTCACACAAAAAATTATCACTCTGTGGTTAAGGTAGTCTGTTGGTAAAAATAAGCTGTTTTCAACAGGAGAATTACTTGAACTTGGGTTTAGGAATATGCTAGGTGACCCTTCCAATTGGTAAGCTGTTGCTTTCTTGATCTGTTCTTTGAGAGAGTTAAGTGTGTGTTAAAGAGTTAAAGTGCAGAGTTGTCTGTCTCAAACACTGTAAGGCCTCAGAAGGAACTTGCCATAAGATAGGCCACCACAATGGGCACAGAAGGGAGGAATTTGAGACAGGATGGCCCTAATTCCAGGCTTAGAAAAGGCAAGATCTGGTTAGTACATCCTGGTTAATCGGTCTGGACAAAAATTCTCACCATGGCAAACTGTGTGAAAAGAAGCAATGGCTCATATGCATATCACTGGTCAAACAAGGGTCACTCCAATTATGGGACATCTATCTGTGACTACCAATGGCCACCAAGGCCCCTTCAGATAAATCTATGTGGATACCTGGAACTTGGGCTATATAAAAGTGGTACTGTTGTCTGAGTGTTGGAGGATAAATTACTTGTCTGTAGAACTTGCTAAAGTTTAGGGCTTGACACGCTTCAGTCTAGGGGGATGTTAACAAAGCTTGTGAAGAAAAATGTATCATTGATTGTGGACAAAAAGAATGCAAAGTTTACAGGCTACAAGGACATTTGGCGGAACTCCTAAGAAGGAGCTAATAAACACAATTCACACGTGGAGATCACGACTGCCAACTAATAACCCACTGACCCAAGAAACCCACCAGCTCAAAAGAAGAGAAAGACTGAGCATGCAGACTAATTAGCTTTTGAACCGAGGCAACCATTTAACCAATAGAAGATAGAAAATTAATTAATAAGACACGCATACAAGGTGAAAAGTTTTGAACAAGCCCAGGACCCCATCTTTCTCTCTCTCTTCCCCCTCTAACCCCATTCCTCTTGTCCCCCTCACTTCTTTTCTATTTCTTTCTATCTCTCTTCTTATTGTTCAAATAAGCCTGTATTATTGACTTGGGCATAGGGTCTCATCTGCACCTAAACTTGGGCAGAGACATCTTATAATCATGGGATTGTAACAGCATGAGCCTGGCCTGTGAATTAGGGAGAAGAATTCTAATCTTTGAGCATGAAGGAAAGAACGAAAGTGTTACAGAGTGCCATGGACACTTGGCACTGCCAGTAGTTGCCCTTTGCAAGGCAGCCCAGGACACTGCTTATCTACCGTATCCTAGTAGGAGCAAGGAAGCCCATGAAGAAAGGAGCTTTCCATATCACATTAGATCATTAGTATATTTTATTTTAAGATGTTTATCTAGGAGCAGGAGGAACAGAATCTTCAGGGGGAATTTATCATGTTAGAATAACCTGTCCATGGAAAAAAAATCATACTTCTTACATTTCCCTCTCTGCTGTGCTGCTGTTAGGATTCATAGAGACATTAATAATCTGGTTTTGAGTTACAAATACCTCTTGGTCAGAGTGTACCCATAGGCAATATATTCCCTGGTTAATTATTTTGACCAGAGTGGAAAGGAACTCTGTATAAAGAGGTAGCACAGGTCCTGACCATCATCATATTTTATGTAGGGCTGGACTAGGAATTTATGGAGTAACAGGCCTTACCTGGTGCTATTCACCTTTAAGAGGAAGGTGTCACCCTATGCATGAGCATCACTTCCTTTTCCATTTGCTGCACTGGATTCTATTTTGCACAAGCGACCACTTCCCTTTTGACTTAACCTGTTGGAACTGCTGTCTACATACATAGGTGAGCTTACACTAAGCTTAGGCAAGAAAAATGTGTTGGTGGCACAAATGTGGAACCCACCTCCCCAAAAAAGATTACACTAACCAGCTGTGTCAGTCTGCTAAATGCTGCCTAGCAGCTGGGCACCATCCACTGCTTACACCTATCTCTATGTTTCAGAGTGTTTAGTTTCAAACATCTTTTGACATGAGCTCTATTGAATACTATTAATTTTGCAGAAATCAGGGCAAATTAGTAGGACCATACTAGTTAACTTAGTAGGAGTAGGATCTGGATCTGAGCAATATCCTCTGTCCATACTATTATCATGTACACTCCTTGACACAGTATTGTTCATGCCAATTATCTGTTTCTGAATAAAGACACAGTTATGGACAGAAACTCTGAACTGCTTTCAGTAGGAGTGTGGATAAGGCCACACAGTTATTTTTGAAAAGCAGCTTTAGTGATACAGATAGAGAATATGCAGTGCTCCTTGTCCTCAGGCCAGATACTGGGCTTTGGTATGCTTCACTTAATAGCATAAATGTAGCTGTTTCATACTATCTTGAAACTAAAAAAAAAAATTGAACATTATTTGCTAGCCTGTCTTCAAATCTTCTGGACATACCAGTTATAGAATCTTATTACCCAGAACACCACAATTAACCAGTTCTGCTTGGAAAGTCTGAAGTATTACAGGACTTCTCTTTTGAAAGACTGAATGTCTGAAGAAAATGTGTTCAGTAACATATTCCTCTCTTTTTGGGAGGAGTCACAGAATCATATATGTCCAAAAATTGTCTTCTGAGTCACTGCTCATTCCCCAGGTCTGTGTTGTGAATCCACCTAAAAGCTCAATGGAGCTAGGCTACATTTTGCTATGTTCATGATGCCATCTTATAAACCTTAACAAAGATGTGGAGGTAGCACAATATTTTGCAATATGCTTTCTACTGAAAAATGGAAAACCAACAAAAATTGACAAGAAAATAATGTAGAGAAAAATGCATTTTGCTAGCAATCAAGGGACACAGAATTTTTAGAAAAGTGTAGAAGCTAAAGCTAATAACACTGACCACAATAATCCTGTTCAGAAAACTATGAGAGCTGGGAAATATGGTAATGTATTGCCACTGTAGGGTGCTATAAGCATTTGACTTTAATAACACTGAATAAGCCATTCAAATCTAAATTATGGCACTTCTGAAATACTTATGTTCCGTTTTCTGCCAGAGCTTCTCTATTTTAGAAGACAACATCCCCTATTGGCAGTTTCTTACCAGGCATTGTGAGAATTCCTTGGATGTCAAATAAGCCTCCATTGTAGATGAGGTATTTAAAATGAGACTGCTTGAAATGTCCTCCGAACTGTGTTAAAAATCTAAGCTGCAAGAGATAATGGCCTCTGATTACTGATCACTAATTTGTCCCTATTGCTGGTTATTAATAAAGGATAAAGAGGATTTATTGTAGGGAAGAATTCTAAGATGTGTCTTGTTTTCTATCATAAATTATGACAGGCCACACACTCTACTAAATCAAGATACCAGAATGATTTTGATGGCTTTATGTCCAGTTATATAAGCCTAGGATGTTGCCAGTTATTTTTGTATCTGTTCTTCAGAGAACTTACTCCTTTTTTCTTAAGAGATGACAAGCA
This sequence comes from Anthoscopus minutus, assembly GCA_013399455.1. Classification (NCBI taxonomy): domain Eukaryota; kingdom Metazoa; phylum Chordata; class Aves; order Passeriformes; family Paridae; genus Anthoscopus; species Anthoscopus minutus. Next base: position 19,448 of record VWYI01037374.1, on the reverse strand, counting down.
AAAGCAGAGGATTTACTTAAGTCCCAAGAAGTACATTATTGATAGATAGATATGAAACACTGTTTGCACCAAGGCACCTTACTTTTGAACTAAAAAGAAAAAAAATCCTTGAAATGTGATAAATCCATAGTAGTACATGGCCCAGTGTAATGATCAGTTAAATTACAGATAAATTACATACTCAGTTGATAGTCATCAGTTGTCACTACAACTTGTTTGTATTTTTTGCATTCCTCTTTTCTAACACTGTAGAAAAGTCTGTGTCTAGAATACTGTCTGTCTGTGCTTCAACTTGGATGTTTTCTTAAGAACAAGAAAGGTAGTAAGGGAGATATAGTTCAAGTTCTGAAATAATCTGAGAAATTACATTTCACTGTATTTCACCTATATCCTTCCTTCAATTTCATATGGATCTTATACTTGAGAATTAAAAGAAAAATGACACCTGACTGCAGAACAGTTCACACACTCCGGGCATGGTTTGATTTGTAAGTGTTACTTGTTATACTGAGATCCAGAGGCAAAGTTTGAATTCCTCTGAATTTCTGGAAGCTGAATTTCTTCAGAGTATGGGAAATTTTTTCATGGAAAATAGTTATGGGTCATTTTCACTATTATGGTTATGCTGAAAGTGGTCAATTCCCGATACATCGGAAACATTTTTCATTCCAAATTCAGATAGATATGACATGAATTTGTCACAGGTCAATTCCTGATACAATTCCTGCATCATATATTCTTTATTCAGAGGAAACAATGCTCGCATTTGGTTACAATACAGAAAATGAGATAGTTTATCAGTAAGGCAGATTTGCTTTAGTCTAAAAAAAGTTTAAATTATTTTTTACAGCTTTGAAATATTAAGTAATCAGCAAAGCTAACACGAAAATTCACCATCCATTGAATGACAGCTGACCTGCTTTATTCCTAGGCTGAGGTCAATCCCATTGTTGGAATTTCATATGTATGCATCTTCCTATAGACTGTCTATTCTGTCATACCAGACACCAAAGACTTATAAGGGACTGCCTTAGAATAAGCCTTGGGCTTATTTTGGGTAGTAGAACTGGCCTGCTTTGCTCTATAGTTTCTTCTCTGTGTTCAAAGGCCATAAATACAGGAAAATAGCAATTTAACTTCTCCAGACTGTATTGTTTGCATTTCTATTTGTGTTTCTCAAACACTTTGGCTAAAGAAGGCAGTGCTGTGAGACAGGTTAAGCATATCTCTGATTTACAAGTGGGGCTTGTCTGGTTGAATGGAAAATGATAACAAATTCATACCATGTCCACCTGAATTTGGAAAGAAAAATGTATCAAAAAAGAATATATTCCCAGTCTCAGGCGTTATTATAGATAAAAGCAAGATGTCCATGTCAAATTAAAGTGTATGTAGATTTTTTAAACCTAATTCCCATTTAATGCTAATTCCTCATTTCTTATGAGGAAAGACATCTGTTTCATATGGGAGGCAACTAAATTCTCAATTTGTCTGTAAAGAGATGCATTCAGAAAAGTTTCTTCTTGACTGTAAAAAGGTAAACACATTATACTTGAAAATTTCAGGACTGCTGTAAGCGTTTTTGACTTTAAGAGATACAGAACTTGAGATGTAAAATTTTAGAAATGTGCACGTGCTTGTATTCATTCATTCTGAGATTTGTGGTAGTTAATAGTTTATACGTGGTATTTTCTTGTCTGCTGCTCTGCTTCGTCAGCTGTATTTTACCAGACAGAACTAATGTGTGGAGAATAGCTTCATACTTCTAAGTACCAAGCCTATGAAAATGTAACCATGAACAAAAATACAGGCCATTACTAAGTTAATTAATGTCGGTTTGCTTTTTTTTGTGTTCAAAGAAATTCTTAATTTTCACAAAAGACAATAGGACTAAAGGTTGGCCAGCACCTTGCTAAACGACCTCTCACATATTTCAAAAAGTTCCCCAAATATAAAACAAGGTGGGCTTGTATAAGATACATTAAAACTAGCCTCTGTATCTTAAACAGAAATATGGGTTGTATACAGTATTCCTATAAGAAAAATATCGATTTCATACTATTGCATTTACTAATAAGGCAGTTCTTAGCCTACAAACTTACTTGCAGCCATTTTAAAGAAAGAAAAAAGTAAACACAAGTTCTTCCCTCCTTTGTTTATTGCTGGCAGTACTGAAGGAGAATGCAAATGTGCAGAGATAAGAAAGACTTGCAACAAGATCTCATGTGGGAGGGATTTCCCCCCAGATCTTTTGCCTCAGCCCACATACCCAAATAGTGCAAATACTTAATGTAGATCAGATCCCAGTGTGTGTTCCCTACGTAACACTTCTGCAGAACTTTTCTTTGGTGAAATATTGTGTTACTTCGTGTTCACTCATGTAAATACCTGCAACTCTGTAGCTGAAAGGCAGCCCTATAGCTCTGCAACATGTATTTCTGTGGAAAACCCAAATGACTCTAGTAAATTTTTCTAAATGGTAATTGCTTGGTTTTGTGTTTCAAGGCCTGTGAAGGCAGTTCATTTAGTGAAACCCAACCCTACTGCACTTGAAAAGAACAGCAAGCACAGAAGGATAACAACTCACCTGTACTCTTAATTGATCTGGTATTTCTACAAGGTGCCACCCTTTTCCACACCTCCTACCTCCTCCTTAAGTGACTCAGCCTCTGAAGGAGAAATCTCTTGGCTTTTCAGACAGCTGGATGGGGAAGAACAGTTCAGCTCTCTGTCTGCTTTGACTGTGCCTCCCTTCCAGGCTGACTAACCACACTGAGCCACACTAGGACACTAACTTCTACCATACCTAGGTAAGGATGTTTACTGTTCTGGCTTTATACTCTTCCCTACCACGCAGGGAAACTCCTGCATTTTTAGATGTTCTGCGGTTTCTTAATGTCCAGTTAAGGATGCCAATTCAAAGGATATGATTTTCAAGAAGCATGGAGAACTTGATTATGAAAATGCAGCTCTAAATGTTTTACAGTTTCGGTGTTCAGTTTCCCAGGACATTTCTGACTTCTGTCCATACTATCTTAATTATTACATTATTCATATTATATTGCTAATTGTATTTTATTTGAGTGATAATTCTTTGATGATAAATTCACTATTCAGACCACTTTTCATGAATTGTTGTTTTAATGTAAGTTTTGATCTTTGGTTCATTTTATTGTTTGTTTTTTGCTTTATCTGGAATTTTAATCTAAAATAGAGTGTTTACTATTTTCTCATTTTCTTGAATTACCTTTAGGTTTATTATTTTGGACAAAAACCAAAACCCCAAACAACAATTCCCTTTTATTTTCACCTTTGCAAAAATACCCATTCTACTTTAATGCAAGGACTTATTTATACAATGACCTGAACCCGTGGTATTCCAATAGGAAGGGTTCTTCATCAAAAATCAAGTGAATTGAATGGCAGAGCTGAATAAAGAAAATTAAAATTATTACTCCCTTTTCTACACTTTATTAAAAAAAAACACCCAAAAAATTTAAAACTGAATATGCATATGTACGAAAACATACAGATTTGGATTGTGATTTAGTTGTTTTTACATTAGTGACAGTACCAAAGCTTCTTTCAAAACAGAATCTCCTCCACCCACACCTTGAAAAACCAGTTTTGAGAGCTCTTTCAGCTACAAATAAGTGAATGATTGCTGTCATACATTCACGTGTTCTCTAGTCCTACCATGCCTGTTTTCTTTCTTACACAAATACACACGTTATTTCTGTTTTCTGTATGAACTCTTTTCTGTTTTATTTGTTCTGTGGACAAAATGGTAGAGTAAAATATTTATTTAAACACAATGTATTATTTCCAGAAGTTCATAAATGTAATTTATTGTACACATTGCTCTGATGTGTAACTCCTGAAAAAAAATCTGGTTAGGAACACATTTTGGTGATTGTTTAATATCTGTAAAATAAATGTAGTCATTTTAAAATGTAGTTTTCAGCAAAAGGACAAAAAAGACTAACTGCCAAACAAACAGAATCATGTTACTGGTGGCAATTGTGTAGGAAAAAAATTGGAGCATCAGTTATATGTATAGATCTGCACCAGACAGAAAGGGCCTTTAAGGCTATTTGAAGAGATCATATTCTTGTCTGTTATAACAAGTTTGCATGTATGAAGGATTGTACAGCCTTGAATGGTTCTGGCTGTGATGGTGATTTGCAAAATAGCCTTTATCTGCAATCAGGAAATTCTTATTTGTGTGTAGGTATAGGTAGGCAGATCTGACAGCCCAGTCACAGCACAGTGATCTGAGGGGAGGAAGGATGGACAACAGTAAAATTTATATTGACTTCCAAACGAGAAAGATTTTACCTCACACACTTATGAGTGCCTGTCTAGAAGAACAGATGCAATTATGTGTGTCCCCAGGGTCTTAGTTACAGGGCTTGGACGTCTTTTTCTTGTATCAAGTCAGAATTACTTATTATTAATTCAGTTGCTTGCTCACACTATATTCAAGAGAAATGATGGAGGAAATAATGATGTTAGCTGACTTGAACATTGTTAACTGAAAGCAAGGAAACATTGTTATGTGTTTCATAACTGTGATTAAGCCCAAATGCACTTTTCTTTAAGCTATCATATTCTCCACATTCAGCTCACATAAATGAAAGATAAGCCACATACTACAGAATTAAGATTTACAAGGAAAAAAAAAGCAAAACAAAAAGTAGAGCTGAAGTATGCCTTCAGTTCTAATGGAATGATTCTAAAATTTTGAGCTTTGGTTGCTCACAAGATTCTGCCTGTTCAGCTTACTTCAGAGCAGAACAGGTCTTCAAGAAGATGAAATTTTGGTGGAAAGCTTCATATTTGGGATAAAGAAAGAAAAACGTACAGGCCTATTTTCTTTTTCACATGGCAAATATTAGACACTTGCAAAAAGCTGGAACTTGAAGGTCATGTAGTAAACAGTAGCCAGCAAGCTGTGGTTGTGTAGAGCCATGTATGAAACCTGTTCCTTCCAGCTAGTGTTTCATGTGGACATGCTAATCTCAGCAACTTCTCTACAACTGAGGCTGGTTTAGCAATACAGCATGAGAAGCTGGATGACAGGAAAATTCTGAAACATTCCTTTTTTAAAATCATTTGTTCAGCTACCACTTTTTAAATCACCCAGTTCATTAATAATAGCGGGAAATTTGACATTTTAGGTATTTGCATTTGGCAATGCTTTATATTAAAAACCTCAGTATAAAAAAAATATTTTGACTTCTAAGAGAAGGTGTATCTCTCTTGACACTCCTCCAACATTTACTATGCTGAATTCCTTATTATATAGTGTGATGATAATGCAGAGGCCTCTTGCCTCCAAGCTGTGGAAATTAATATTGTTTTATTAGAACCAATATACATATCAACTGACTACTTATGAATAAGGTCTTAATGACTGTCATAGCTAGAAGTCAAAAAACAAAGATTTTTTTTTTTTATGTTGGAACTAGTTCAGTCTGATGTGGAAAATACGAATCTTACAGGAAATGCTTCTATTATTATGCATTTTTTTAAATACAGCAATGCATATGTGTGAAGATTAATCACATAGCTACAGCCAAGAGCAGAAGGAAGGCAAAAGGAGTCTGTGATGGAGGAATGGGTGTGTTCAGATGATCTGAAAACTAGAATTCTGGCTTTCAGAATTTAAGGCAGGCCTGAGGCATTCTTCTGATCAGTCACTGCAGGAGGTGAGAAGGAGGTGTAGGAGTGTAAATGTAGGTATTTGTGATAAAAATAGTGTTGGAGACTTGTGCTGCTTTTGGAGTAATTTCTTGCCAGGTTAGATGGGCTTTTGACTTTCCCTGAAGTAATGTCTGAAGTTTTTTTCTGAATTTCTTCGGGATTATGCTTGGATTTCCCACAAAATGTTCGAGGGTCTGAATCTAGGACCGGCATGTCTTTAAACCATTTGGGAGCTGCTCACTGGACTGGCCAGGGCAGTTTTAATTTTTGTTTAGAGTTTCCCGACGCTGTTTTTAAATTCAAATTACACTGGAGTTGCATTCCTGTTTGTTTTTGTTTTGCATTCCAGCTAAGTTGTTTTGCTTTGGTGGTTGGGATCTTATTAAGAATGTCTGAACATAATTTACTACTGCAGCATAGTATAGAAAGCTATAACCCTGCTTTCTCACAATCTCATTTACAAAGTTAAAATTTTTTTTTATCTCCCTATGGTCTGAAGATGAGCTGTTCACTGACCTGTGTGAATAATGTGACAGCTCCAGATCTGTATGAGCTGATATTTTTTAACTAATGGGATCCTCATAATCTCTTGTCCACTCCCCTTTTCAAATACACAGATGCAAGCACACACTGAGTTCAAAATAGTGAAGGCCTAGGAAAAATGCTTTGATGAGCTCTATTCTGCCTCTTTATGCAAGATTCTTTTCATTTCTAAGTCCTAAACTTTAAATCTTACTCTGATGATTCTTGATTGTCTGTGCTACAGATTAAAGTAAGATTTTTTAAATTTGCATTTTAAATTTTAATGGATTAATCTTTGATACACAACTTGAAAGCTCAGATGTAAGAAGAAAGACTTAAGGACAAAATGACAGTATTCTGTAGGACTAAAATGCCTGGGTTTAAAATTTTAGAGTACCTGGCACATTTTCAGTGCTGACTGTAAAAGGGAGTGTACCTGTTTCATAAATTCATTTATGCATACTGCTTTTGAGTTGGGAAACTAGCAGTTTATTCTGGAGCTCTGTGCAACACATGCACATGTTGCACACATGGGCAACAGAAATATTGTTTTGTCCTAAAAATATTAAAAAATTAACATAGGATGAGAAAAAACCACAGATTTAATTAAATGTTGGAGGAGGAAAGAAACACACTGGGCTCTCATGGATGCAAGAGGAGTTGCAAACCTCTTTATAGTCGCTTTTCATTTGGCTTAATTTTCACAAAAGAAGTCTTCTTTTTCAAAGTTTTATGATTAATTTCCCTTAGAAAATTGCTTTAAAAGTACTTAATAAAAATAAATCCAAAATCCTTCTATACAATGTATCACTTCTTGAGATGAAGAAATGCCGGTTCTCATTGCTTAAAAATATACTGAAATATCAAGCTTGCTATTATCCTGGGACCGACTACATCAGATAACCAGCTGTACCTAAGGTGACCAAGTAAATCAGAGACCTCTCTATCATCCTGGGACAGTTCAGGAAAATTTTTAGTGAAAGTGGTAACTAAAAAACCTGACTGCTTGATAACCTACCTGAACAGTTTATAGGAAATTCAGTTCACATATGCTTAAAACCTTATATAAATATTTAAAAAGGTATTTTATAATCTATTGCAAAATATATATAAGGCTCACCATAGCCCTGAGCATATTTTTATTATATGGGAACCAGATCCAGCAGTCACATGTTTTCTACACTCACTGTGCCAATGCTTGCTTGATACCAACAACTAAGGTTAAAAAAAAGGAATATAGGTAGGAGCCTTTCAAAACATCAGAATTTTAAACTCTATGAAATATTTGGAATTTTACAACTGGTTAAAATACATGCAGACTTTGGACCCTAGTATTAGTTTTGTATTTATATCTTTACTTTTTAAAAAGACTTCTAGTTGTTTAATGCTTCTTTCTGTTTGTTTGTTTGTTTATGTTGGTATATTTCTGGGAGGCTTTTTTTTTGTTTGTTTTTGTGGGGGTTGGGATTCTTTTTGTGTTTTGTTGGGATTTTTTAAATCACAAGCTTTTTTCCATAATAGTTGGGCAACAAAAGCATAAAAAAGAAAAATCTGCTCTAAGTGCAATCCTTTGTGGCATCTACAATGTCTTATTGTCAGTGTAAGCATTATTCTTATGCTTTTACCAGTGTGCTTAGAATCCAAAATCTTCACCTTCCATTAGTAAAGAAAGAGCTACAGGCCTCAGTGTCTCCACTCTATTTTAGGTGTGTGAGCAATACACTTTACATCTGCAAAAAGAAGAAAAGGATAGCTCTGTCATCCAGAGAACCAGGAATGCTTCTGATTTTTAAGGACTGCTTCTGTCACAGAAACAGTTCTGTGGTGCTTCTGTAAATTTTAGCAGCCTGACAGTGGAGCTGGTTGTGAGCTTTCCAGCACATTGTTTTCTTGGAAAATGCTGCTTTACAAAATGGAATCCATTTGTTAAAGAGGGTCAGTTTTGACAAAACTCTTAAGTCAACGTTAGCATTTGGGACTCTTAACTTACGGGAGGATTTTCTGTCACTGAAACGTCATTATGTTCTTCTTGATGCCTTCTCTAGGACTGCTGGTATTCATAATCCAGTTTCAAAGCAAAACATGAAATCTTTTGAGTGTCTCAACTCCCAAATAATGCGCCTTTTTTTTTTTTTAATTGAAATCATCAATCTTGGAGGCTTTTAACTGTTGCAGAGCAGCAGAACTGCTTTCTGCCCTGACCCTCTGCATTAGCTGCTGGACACTGAATGTGAGACCCGTCGGCAGGGCTGGATGAGCTGCAGGCGCTGTGCCAGGGCCAGATACCATCTTCCCATTAAGCTAATCACCTCAACCCAGCTTTCTTTCAGTACTCCCATCTCTCACCAAGGGTTCTCAGGGAAGGAGCTCCCAACAGAGCAGTGTGACAGGGCAGGAATGCACATAGTTGTCACCAGGCAGGGAAAAGCCACCAGATTCGCTCTGAGGAGGGCTGCGGCCGGCCCTGAGCCATTCCAGCCTGTCAGACTGAAGTTGTGCAAGATGATCGAAGTGGACAACTTCCCTGAAACTTGAGCTGTCTTTGGGGCTGATTCCTAATCTCTCTGTCAACACTCACTTCCTTTTTTTTGTCATGTCTTCTTTTAGATTCCCGCAGAAGGACAGAACAATCCCACGGAACAAATGTCAGCTTTCAGCATACGGAAACAGTCTCCTAATCCAAGCGGTAATGCTGAGTCTCCATTTCCCGTTCAAGGGGCACTTGCAGGCTGAGGCGCGGCCTCCCTCCTGTCCAGCCCTCTCCATGCCCCTGGCGCAGCCCCTCCCTCACGGGGCAGTGGTGGGAGGGTGATTAGGGCCATTGTGACCCGCTTCAGATCCCAAATTATCGGTGCCGTGCACAACCTGTGGCTGGCAGGGATTCAGGCCAGGACATCCCACTGGGCAGCGGAGGGTGAGGGAGGGGTGAGGGAGCAGGGGAGCCGGGTGGTGCGGGGCAGGGTGGTGTGGCTGTCCTGGGAAGGCCACAGGAGCAAGGTGGCTGCAAGGTCCGCTGGTCTCAGCACCGTTTCTTTGACTTGCACCGGGAAAATGAGGAGAAATTGAGGAAAAGCAGAATGGGGGAAGGAGAGAGAGAAAAGCTACTTAATCATGATGAAATTTTCCATTTTCCTGAACCTCAAAAATATTTTTATATGAAAGGACCTGGTTCAGGCGGGATGTGCCAGGCTTAAGTGCACCAAAATTCATGTCGCCACAGCAGGGAGTGGCTTAGCTCTACTATACTGAGGACATAAATTTTTATTGGCAAATAGAGACAGAGATGAGCTGAATCTACCTGTGCTCATGTGACCTAGTCTGTTGTATCAGATCTATGTTTAGTTTTTTAGGTGAATCTCAGGAGAAAATTCACTAGGCCAGAAATGAGTAGTGTTCTGCTAGTCCAGGGCCACAGGCATCCGCAGATTGCTTACTAAACTGCTAAACACTTGTTAAATGTTTCTTGTGACAAGAAAACTACATATATTCCTTGTCTACCACCTTTATACAAGGTTTCATGAAATATTATTTGCACTCAGCCATTTAAAAAGCCACAATTTCTGAGAAGTCCAAGTGATTTTTGATGACCCGCTGGAGCTATTCAGGCAAGCCTGGGATGACTTCATCTTTTGGAAGTCTTTAAAGTCAGGTTTTAACAAATACTTTTAAGAAGAAAATCTAGCTCAATAGGTGGTGAACAGGCTGATGCGGAATTCATGCAGTGAAGATAGATTAGTTTTTGTTAATCTACCATGATTATCAGCTCATTCTTACAAACAGCATTTTTCCTGCCCCTGGTCATTTGTCAAATGACTGGATCTATGCTGCTTAAAAAGAAGAAAGCCAAAACCTTGATATCAAGGCCAAGAGATGGAAGCCCACATCCATGCTATGGATGGCACACAGCCATGGCTTCTAAAACATCTGTCACTTCTCTAGCCCCTCAGTCTTGGAGAGAGCAAGTCCAACACAGAACCAGAAATCATTTACAACTTGGCAACATCAGTGATGAATCCAAACCTTTCATTCCTTCTCTTTCACTTGGCAGTATGGACATATCTATATGGAATTGAAACAGGCACAGCTTGAATTACAGGCATATATACATTTTTAGACTGAGTTTTATCTATTTTACTGATTTATTTTTAATCTTTTTACAGAATTTTATCTCTATCTACTTTTACCAAAAAAAGTGTTTAAAAATTCACTCTTGGCCACTGTCGCTTAAGATAAATGTTTTGGTGCTTTATTTGGTGTTCCACTCACTATAGGTATTTGTCATTTTTTAATGCTATCACTGCAGGTGAAGTTGTTGTATCAAATACAAGGACTACATTTTCTTATAAATCAGAGTCGAATGACAAAACACAGCTCTCGCAAATGACATGTTACTTACTGTGTGTATTTTCTCTGGTTCTACACACAAAGTTTGCAGTCTAATTACGGAGCACCAGATAGTGATGTCTCCTGAAATTTGAAAATTCTTTTGCGTGAGTGCTCAGAGAGTGAGGAATTGATGGAGAATACAATGAGGGCCTTTAAAGGAAAACGCAAGATACTCTTTATTTGTAATTATTTTTTTTTTAATTATTTGGTTGTATTAACAAATATTTTGCATATTTTATATTTCACCTTCTCTTCTCTGGAAGAATTTGGGGCAAATATAGCAATTAAAAAGATGGAATTTCTATTCTGTTGGAACTTCTGTCTTTTCATTTTAATAAGCCATGTTAAAATATCACATCAATATTTCCTCTTACCTCAAAGAGGCTGATGATATGAACTTAGGTGGATTAAGAATACTGAACAACAATCATTGCATATTTTTGATTGCAAAAAGGACCAAAATCCTCATGAAAAAAACAAAGGAGATAAACATCAACTTTCCAATACAGGGAAGAATCCATCTTCTGCCTAATCAAGTGAATATCATATTGTTACTTTCCCAATACATCAGACTTGTTGGACAAAGATATTTTAGGTTGTTTTCAAAATTAAGTAAGGCTGCCATGTTTGTTGAGCATGTCAGTCTGTCTCTCCCAATTACTTTTGAAATCATACACCACTTTTAGTTAAATTTGATGTGAAGGTATTGCTTTAATTAAAGTTCAGTAAAACTAAGTGACTAGAAGAGAACCTCTGTTCATTTAGCCTTTGAGGAAAAAGCTTCAGAAGGAGTCTTGACTCTTTGAGAAACATGAAAATCCACATATTTTGAACTGGGTGTAGTTGGAGGGCCATGTGTTCAACTCAAGATTAGCCTTCGTTTAAAATTTGTGTCCTGTCACACATCTGCAAATACCAAACTGACAGACAAGACCCCAGGAAACAGGAGTCATTAGTTTGACTTTCCTGGAATTACTGTGGTATGCAAATTTCATCATTTCTTTTATCAGATCTGTGAAATGTGTTTACATTAGAAACAGGCAAAGCAGTTTCATATTAAGGATGAAACTGAATTTAGTTTTCTGAGCTAGGCTTCTGCAGGCCCTTCAAGGTGAAGCTACAAACTTTTCAAGAAGCAATCTGGGTTAAACAGGTGTGATAACTGAGAATTCAATCTCTATGAAATTTTTACCTATTTCAATCTATGTAATAGTACTTTAGGTTTCCAAAGTTTTTCTACATTTTCTTCATTTTCAAGACATGTTTCTCTGCATTTGCAGATAAGAAGAGCCCCTCTGTTGCAATTAAAAGCAGACAACAGGCTGCTCATGATAATAATAAACGACGGACCCTTTTGCAAGATAACAGCTGGATAAAGAAGAGGCCTGAGGAGGAAAGGTAAGAAAAATATGAAATGCATTTCTTCCATATTTAGTTCAGTATGCCATGTTCCTTTGCATGGAGAGTCTACTTTTCAATGGATAGTATCAACTAGAATTAGAGGAATTCAATCAAATAACTCTTATTTATTTATCTTGATGAGGTATTGATTGCCTGTTGGAAGTATTAGTTTGCTGAATATTTACTGACTGTTTTTCTTCTGGACTTTTGAGTACCGAGTATTTAATGAAGTTCTGACCTAAAAGTAAAATCCCATTGCACATGTCTAGGTTGCAAGACTATGATCTTTTTCTTTTTATAAGCAAGAAGATTATAAATCTTGGCAAGTTCTTTTAAGAAGCCTAAGTCGGAATCAGTTTAAATTTACTCTAATGTAAACTAGGACTTAAATTACAGCAGAAATAATGCCCTGCCACCATGTTATCATTATTTGGGCCATGAACATCTTGTAGGAAGAGATAATCCTTACTCCAAAATATCCGGAGTTTTCTACTGGAGAGTTCTGCAGCTGGTGCAATTACAGTGGTAGTGGACAGCTGTGAAATCTGATTGAAGACAGAAATGTTCTGCCAAGAAAAAGTTACCTGTTTTTAATACTGCTTGTTTTATTTTTGCTTGAAGTGCTGATGAAAACTATGGAAGGGCCGTGCTCAACCAATACAAATCCCAAGATAGCCTACACAGGTATGGTAGAGTATCTGAACACCTTTTTAATTATATTACCAAACAAAACTGGGTATCCTTTTACTTTACTATGAACAAAGCAAAGAACTTGCTTTGTTGAGTTTTAGCCTATACATATTTTCGCTGTAAATCTGATCACTGCATTGGATCCAGAGTTAGATCTGTTGACACCTGAATGGTCTGAAACCCTGTGTGATACCTTAATCTGAGACATAGTTACTCTTTTATTAATGATGGGTTGTTTAATAAATTCAGTGACCAAAGTGACATCACTAATTTTTTTATTACAGCAGTAGCACAAATGAAAAGGAAGATCAGAAAGCTGTACTTGGACGATACAGATCTGACACCACCTTGGACAGGTAGGGTTTTTATTCTGGATGGTATTGCATGTTGTGATTGTCATACCTGTGAGAGGTCTTAAAAATGAAAGCATGAATGAAGTCAGTGTTTTTTTAAAGTTTTCTTATTTATTAAGCATCTAAGTAAAAGACTGAATGATTTTTGCACAAATTTTCAATGAGACAAATGAAAATGTGATTTGAGAAAAAGTTCTTTTGATATCTTCTTTTTTTTTGGTACCTGTTTCTGTGTATTCTTGTCCTCATAAATGTGATTATCTTTCCATGGCTGATAACCACTCCTCTCCAATATCCTCCTTTTCAAACTCTAAACCAAAATCATAGCTCCGATAGCTAAGCTCAACATGGCTAAAGCCATTGTTCTTTGCAAACACTATGATCAGTACCAAGATCAGTCATGCTTGTTATGCAGGTGCATAATTTGAATGTTCAGTTCAGCCTTGACCTCTGCTGGGTTAAGACATGACCATACTTGTGTCTGCAGATTCTTTCTGTGTCGCATCTTCACAATCCAGCCACCATTAATATCTGAGATCCAGACCATGCTGAGTCTATGAGAACCAGCACTTAAATGCATGCTGTGGGAAAAGTGCACTTTATTTAGTTGGGTTTTAGCAGTGAGTTATTTGATTTCATGATCTGAGTTTTAATTTTCACAACATTATTTATATAATTCCAGGGTTTATTTTCTGAGTGATAATTGCAGGTTCAGAGATCAATTGTTTCTCTTGGCAGGCATTACTTTGCATCCAAGAAAAGTGAATATCATGTGCTATTGTAGAAATCTGACAAGTTAGCAGATGACTTCTGAAAAGCTTTGCCATTTGCCATTTGTTTTGACTGCCATGAAGTAATGACATTGGCAAGCAACATCATCCCACTCTCCTTTATTCCAGATAATACATGAATGTATGGAAGAACACAGGTTTTGTACAGATCTCTCATTCCACTCTGGAAACTTGCCATTTATTTCAAACCTTTGTTTCTTATATTTTAAGCAGTTTTTTCTCTATTACCCATGGAAAGCCAGTTTACTTAAGAGCACTTAAAACAGATTTCTATGAAGTTTTTTGGAAATTCAAGTAGCATATATCACCTATGTTGCACTTACTCAGATGGCCACTTACTTCAAAACAGTTTTTGAAGCATTTTTTTTCATGCCTCAAACTCTGATTGCTAATTTAGACGTCATAGGACAAATCCAGTTTCTACAGGGTCACTGAGGAGTGCTCTTCTTTTGTTCTGTATATCTTTTTGGTTTATGCTGAAAGACTAAAATTATTTCAAGTTGTAAGCTGACTATCTTTGTCTTTTCATACATACAAATATCTAACATAAAGGGTTCAATATATGCAACTGATGGCAAGCATACTAAAAAAGGATTTTAGGTGTAAATAAACTGTACCAAGTGGAAAACATCCTTCCCAGAGGAAGCAGAAATATTATTAGGAACTAACTAACTATTTGGCAAATGATTGGAGAAACCTTAAAAGTCAGGTAGGGATGAAAATTACATTGCTACTTTTCCATGTACTAAAAGATCCTAAGTCCAGAATAGCTTCCAGAAACACTAAATCTAAGTGCATCTATAGCAATTAGAGCTGGATAGATGAGACATAATCAAATGACACATTTTCATTTTTTGCTTTGTTAATAATCAAATACTTTGGAATGGTAGAAATTACTAGAAAAGGATCAGAGAGAAAAACAGAAACCATTGCAGTGTGTGGTATAAACCTGCTTTCCACATCTTGAACACTGCATGCATCATTTCACTGATGTAAAGAAACTACATTAGAACCAGCAAAATAAAAAATTAAAGAGCAAAGTGAGAAAAGATGGAATAGCTCTCGTGAAAAATGTCTGAAAAGATAAAAAAGTCCTCAGCTTGGGAAGGAATAATATAGGGAAACTGAGTAATGAAAGAATATTTTCTGTTTGTTGTACTGTAAGAATGAGGAGATACTCTATAAATGCTTGGGTAATGAATTGAGGAAAGAAAGAAAGAAAGAAAGAAAGAAAGAAAGAAAGAAAGAAAGAAAGAAAGAAAGAAAGAAAGAAAGAAAGAAAGAAAGAAAGAAAGAAAGAGAAAAAGAAAGAGAGAAAGAAAGAGAAGGAAAGAAAGAAAGAAAGAGAGAAAGAAAGAGAAGGAAAGAAAGAAAAGAGAAAGAAAGAGAAAGAAAGAAAATAGAAAGAAAGAGAAAGAGAGAAAGAAAGAGAAAGAAAGAAAGAGAAAGGAGCATTTATTTTTCCTTTAGTGCATATATTAATTGTAGGAGTCATCACCACAGGATACTGTGGAGACCAGAAATTTAACTTGGTTCAGATAAACATACATGTGTAAATGGACCATTGATCCACGGGTGTCTGTTGGAGACAGCGTTGTGGGTGTGAACAGAGGATATTCTTTGATTCCTTATCAGAAGCTCCAAAGTTATGCAAGAAGTTAATATAATGCTTACATTTCTTTCACTTTCTTTTTTTTAAAGCTTCTGAAACATTGGGCAGAAATGGTGTTGGATGCCAGATCGAAACTTTATGGCTTTAAAATGAGAAAATACAAAACAATGTAAAGCATTGGGCTGGAATTTTGAAAATAGGCGATGAAATGTGAACGAAACGCTGGTTCGCTGGCTAGTGGCGAACGAGAGGGAACGCTGGGGTTTGCTTCCGCAGCAATGCCAGCATGGTTAGCGAGACCTCTAGTGACCTTCCCAGCAACTGTAGCTGCTGTCACAGTCACAAGCTGCCCTGACAGGAGAGAGTGCTTTGCAGAATTGCATTTAAGATTTGCAAAAGACACAGAGCACACGCTGGTGCAAATTGTGTCCCAGAACTCCCTGGAAAACTTTTCATTAAATACAACAGTGTTCTTGTTAAATACAACAGTGCTACTTGAAGGCAGAATACAAAATATGTTATACAACAGATTATAGTTCTAGGATTAATTACTTTGCATCTATGGCTTCAGTTTTTAGATGAGAATGCATAATTAAAATTTAAAAAATATACATGTTGTAGCTCAAGATGTGTTTCAGCTGATCTAATCAAATATTTAACATAACCTTCTCAACTTAGTATTTGTCCTCTATTTCAATGTATATGTTTAAACACTTTATGTTTAAACTTTTCAGAGTCCCCCAATTCTTACTAAAGAATATTCCATATATAGGAAGTAAGAAGGAATAAAATAAGAACCTTATCTGCTTCAGCTATGATAAGTACATGGTGTTTTCTGTGAAATTTTGAAGGGTTTTAGGCAACACCTGTAGAATCCACCAAAGGCTTGAAAAACCAGGTGGTTATTTCTTCATGTAAATTTCATGGCTTAATGAAATCACTTCAAACACAAAGAATCCAAATTCTTTGATAGGAGTTACTCCTGTAGGTCAATACCGTGCTTTGCCAGGGATTTTGCAATAGATTATTTTCACATCACATTGAGCTATTAAATCTGTAAATGAAACAAGACTGTTGCATCTCTCGAGGAATAGTGAGGCAGAGAAACAGGCAATGTGTGTACTGCTTGACTGAACAATACAATTTTAATACAATGTTATTGTTTAAACATCATCTTGGGAAACTTTTTCAGTGAGCTACTTAGAGTCTTCAGATAATAATACACTAAATTGATAATTTCAGCTTCTATTCTCTGCCTTTTGTGATACTGGGATACCAGTACACAGAGCAAAATTATACTCCATCTTTTAATTGTATTGAAAGTGGATTTTAAAAAGAAATAGAGTGTGTATTATAAATAATTCCTGTGTTTCTGACAGAATTCCAGCTGGAAGTGATACTGATAAAATAAATAAGTCCCCAACTCTGAACCATAAGCAAAACAACAGGTATGAACTTCAGAAATATTATCATCTAAGTATTATATATTATAATTTATCATATGTCATTTATCATGCATTATCAGATGTTATATACTGCCATAACTTTAGAATACATGTACATACCATGACTATACAGACAAATTATTTGTATGGCATATGGCCTGGTGTCTGCTTCATTTGACCACCTGACCTCTGGAACGTAGGCATTTATATCTAAATTATCATAGACTCCTTTTATAGTTGTTGAAGATTAA
>VWYI01037371.1:0-11401 GCA_013399455.1 Anthoscopus minutus | reverse complement strand
AAAGAAAAGAAAAGAAAAAAGAAAAGAGGCAAGAACCAAACAGAATAAAAAGATGAACTCCTTAAAAGGAAAAATGTTGACAAAAAATAAATCTATGTGACAACAAGTCCATAAAGAATTTTTTTACAAGACATGTACCTGTTAGGACAGGTTCAAAGGAAGGTAAAGGAAATTTTCACAGTACTGGAATATTGGTCTTATGAAGAAAGTCTGAGAGGGTTGGGGTTATTCGGTCTGGAGAAGAAAAGGCTCCAAGGAGATTTCACTGTGGCATTTCCACACTTAAAAGGGGCTTATAAGAAAGAAAGAGAAAGACTTTCCACCAGAGCCTATAAAGACAATATAAAGGCAAACAGTTTTAAACTGAGAGTAGATTTAAACTGGAAGGAATTTCTTATGGTGGGAGTGGTAAGACACTGGAACAAGTTGCCCAAAGAAGCTGTGGATGCTCCATTGCTGGAAGTGTTCAAAGACAGACTGGACAGAGCTTTGAGCAACCTAGTCTAGCAAAAGGCGTCCCTGTCACATACAGCAAGAGGTTTGGACTAGGTGATCTTTAGAGAAGCCTTCCAACATTCTATAATTCTACAATTCTATAATTTTTATCCTAAGTCTAGTTTAATAATGGAACCTGCTCCTTCGATAAAAATCAAACATACTATCCAAGGTTTAGAAGATTAAAACTTGTACCTGTAATCAAGATCAGTGTAAACAACAACTTGTTTAGAAAAAGCAGTTTCCAGAAGAAGAAAGGAAGAAAGCCACAAGTATTATTCATAAAAATTGAAGTATTTATCAGGAAAAGAGGAGTTTCTGTACCCAAGCTCCAGCTGTGGTTACTAAAGAAAGGACTCTTCTCCTCAGCTATTGCAGCTACCTTGAAATAAGGCAAGGGCAGTGAAGAACAAGCAATGCACATTTCTTGAAGAAACAGAGAGGTTGACTCAGGGTGGAAAGGTCAAAATTAGGCAGAAAAGAAGCATTAAGTATGGAAAATATCAAGGGTTTAGAAATTAATGCATTATTTTCTTCTGAAAGAAGATTATTTAATGGGAGCAGGAAACACAGTAATGAGAATACTTTTTGTCTCTGTGGTTTGGAAATAAACGATGGTCAATGACACATAGCTGGGTGATTTGAAATAGATGAGAAAGCAGAATGAGGAGCCTTTCCTCCATTTTAAAGATTACAACACAGACATTTCTGGGAACAAAATTTTCATTTAAGCAAAAGCAAGCTACTGGGGTATATATCTGCTTGAACATCTATCAACCCATTTCCCTGTCAGTTTCTTATTTGGACTAATATTTAAGCTACCAATGAAAGTTAAATTTGCAGAGCCTATCGTACTTTGAAAAGTGTATTGTACTGTTAGTTATTTACTGACTGGGTTAACACTTACAAAGTTGGGGGTTTCCTTAAAAGCTGCATGTGGGAACCAAGGTGGTAGGTTAAAAATTTTTATTTTGGCTACAGATTAAAATGACTCACATGGACAAAGCCTGGAGAAAGGAGTCAAAAGTGTCACTACACACACACAAGGATACGTTCACTGTTTGTGACACTCAACAGTTCACAGAGAGACAAAACATGTGAAATGCTGCTCCGTTTATTGATGAAGCAGAAAATGGTGTTTTTTGACTAACAATCCAACAAGGCTCAGTTTTGGGGAGAGTCAGGAAGTATCCCCTGTTGTTCACCTGGACTTACTGCTTTGGGAAGTGTAAATTTTCTGTAATACACATGCCCAGATTAAAAAAAAAAAAAGGCTCCTGCACCTTCAATACTTTATTACTCCCTCTCTGAGTCTGCTGGCATGATAGTGCTTTGGGATGGGGATGAGAAGACATCATTCAGAGACATGTGAATTCCTTTTTTTCCTTAGAGATTTTTGTCACCAGTGTACTGCTGCACTGGAACCCCAGAGGGTGCAAAATTGTTTTATCCTAAGGAGGAAGGGCTAAAGCTGGTGGCTATTCTGCTGTCATGAAAGCAGATGAACATCATAAGCAAAGTATGACATGCTCTTGGCACCCACTTAGCATTCAGAGACCATTCACATTTGCACCCATTTTATGAGTAGGTCTGTCACAGCCCACTTAATATGCCAATTTTGACTATGTTAAAAACAATGCAATTATCAGACCATTGGGTTTACCTTGATTTGAAGCTAAAATTGAAAAAAAGGAGCAAACTATTGGAAACATTACCTACCCTAAGGAAAGGTCATGCCTTTGTCATATTTTCATAAACCAGCATAATATTGATGACTTTCAACTAAACAAGTATTTTCTATTTGCCTCCTCTTTCAAACTCTAAGTAATCAACATCATAGGCTTGTTTTCTAAAATACAAGTTTAAGTTTTTTTCTTCCTACTAAATTAGTTTTGCATATTTGTAATTCTATAATTGATAGGATTGGCATTACTTGGACTTAGCTTACATCCTACTTTTTATTTTAGGTGTATTTATCATATATTGTATTTACTAGATCTCTGAAAGTCTTCCAAAAGATTCTTTATAAAAATCAATAAATACTTTGTTTGTAAAATTAATGTTTGTTTCAACATCAGTAGGAAACAGGAAGCAAGGATTTGAAATAGAAATAATTTTTCCAAAAGTAGATGACTGTTTTTTCCTTGTTCAGCACTGATAAAAATGTAATTAGTAACATAATAGATTAGCTAGAGAATTTTCCTAGTTATGGAAATGAGTATAGATTAGAGGTTTTATATAAAACTCATTTCAAATGCAGGCAGAAATCTTGGGGTATTCTTGAATCACTGGGAAAAGGGAATAATCCTCAAGAATGATGACTAACTTGAACTGAAATTTTTCTTTGTAAAGGGTAATGCATGCAAAAGCAAACAGAGGAATTAAAACTTATAAAATATTCTGAAAAGTAAATTATCAGACATTTTTGATCCTGAGGCAACAAATCTGCTTGGTTCCAAGCAGCCAGATTGAAATATCCAAGTAGCTGGATTGGAGAGCCTGGAAATTTCTCACAGCTCTACTAGATGTGGTCACCTGGGACTCCCAGGAAATTGGTGACCCCAGAGAGAACCCTTTGCTGTGACCAGAGCTGCTCAGGATCCTGCACACTTCCCCATGTGTAGAGCAGGAGTACAGTTCACGAGTTTCAAAGTAGGAATTCCCATGAGATGCCCATGAGTTGGGCAGCAGGAAAGTTCAGTCCAGTCTAGCAGCCTAAAGATGTTTCTGGCATGGGGAACAATGCTGACAAAGTGGGTAGAACAAAACTGATAGTGAGATGTGCAGATGGGACCTTTTGGCATCTGACAAATCATGGCCCTAATTACTAGATCAAAAACAGGAAAATGAAGAATACCCATCTCTGCCCACAAACTGCTTTTGCTGCACTTAGTGGTAAGAGACACATTACAGCCAACCAGATAAATGACAGGAGCACTCCTGCCTAAAACCCATCTTTCCACTATATCATTTCCAGCAATGTGAATTCATCCTACTGCTTTTTCTATTTTTTTAATCAAGGTCTCTCTGATATTTGAGATATTTTCTCTGACATGTATGTGACAGAAACATCCAAAATTACTTTGTGTTAACCTGTCTTCCATATTGTAAATTTTCAATTAAAAGAGAAGTGCAATAAGAAGCATTTAATATTCACAACAGTCCATTTTGCTGTTCTTACATAAACAGCAAGGACACTCACTATGTTGTCTCAGGATACTCTGTTTCTGTCCAGCATAGAGACACTGAGTCAGTGAGACAGTGCTTCCCTGACATAGGAGAACTAAATGATTCCTAAATTTAGCTCCAAATGAGTTACAAATGCTGATGCCTGCCTCCTAAAAGGCAGGAATGCCATAGGAGTCTCAGGACAGGCAGCAGCCCGTGGTCATCCTAAAAGGCAGGAATGCCATAAGAGTCTCAGGACAGGCAGCAGCCCGTGGTCATTCCTGTTTTCATCACCCATCACCCACATCCACTGCACTGAGTGCTTGACCAGTTGCATTCATGGGAGCGTTCTGAACACTGCCAGATTCCTATTCCATCTCCATTGCATCCATCAGTGCTTGTTAGCAGCATGCTTATTAGCACAACCCAATATTAAGATCCTTTATAACAGCCTTCCTATATACAGTGGTAGGCCGTGTCTGCTACAAATTTCTTATTCCCCAAAGACAGAATGAGAGAATTTCTTATTCTCCAAAGGCAGACCATCCAAGTGCTGGAGCACTTCCAGGTCACTGGGCACTTGCTGTCTACTCAAAATTAGTTCTCCAACTTCCCCTACAGTCTGTGAGAGAGACTCACCACATTAGGTGTGGGCACCAAGAAGGCTGGGCTGGCCTCTTGCAGAGAGTGACCACTAAATCAGGGGGTTATTTTGCTTAAAACAGCAACCTATGAGTATCTCCAATCATACAGTTCACCTATAGGGTGCCCTTCAGAGATTAATGCAGTTCAAGCTCTAAATCTCTTAGAAGAAAAGCACAAATCACACTCATGGCTATAAACAGAGAAAGTGACATTAATGCATCTAAAAGAACGTACTGTTGCTAAACCCAAATGTCCAGTAAAGTGTTCTCTGAGGAATGTTTGACTTACCCACACTTCAGTAGCTAGGAGGTCAATAAAACACTTCATAACTTTTGGGACTGCTATTAGGTCTTGGTAAATAAATTAGTCTATAGCCATGTAAGCAGGCTTTATTTCTTTCTTCCTTTAAAAAGTTAACAGCCAATTTTAACTTACCACATGGTTTTACTTAAACCACATGGTTTAAGTGGTTTGTACCATTAAATCAGACAAGTATTTCATGCCTGCAGACTCTCCTAATGCCATTTTTTAGAATGATATTCAAGTTTTTCTTAAATACAAAGGGGAAAATTATTGAAATCTGAAGTCCCCCCTGAGAAATCATTAATGGATTCAGTATATGCTCGATTACTCCAATATTACATACAAAAGGTTCAGAACATTTTCACTGCTCTAAGGAGATTATAGTCCTACACGAATGGAAAAAATTTATTAGAGTTTTGCAGACAACTATTTTTTATCCTGTCTTGGTTGGATTATATTCTGTCTGGAGAGAATGAAGAAAGGTTTCCTGACCTTCTAAAGATGCCTGGGATTTCTGGGTTAAATTCCACTCTTATGCTTATTCAACATAATAGTTTTCTTTCTTGTTTCTGTTTATTTTCCCTAAAATTTCATCTTTATATCTAAAATTTACTTTGAAATTGTTGTAACACTTTACTTGTCCATTGTGCCAGTACATAGCTACATTTTAGTGTAACAAAAATAGAATTTTAAAAGAAATTTTGTTTTGTCCCTAGGAGATAAAAAATATCTCCATAGTTGTTTACTTTCATTGTATTTGGATTATTCCTCTAATTCACAGGGTACTGCAAGGGTGGCATCACTGATTTTCATGTTTACTGTGTCTCAATATAGTATACATTGATTTAGAAATAAAAAGGCAGTTTTCTAACCACCTGCACCTTGAAGACTCACCACCTACAGTAGGAGGATTTTATGCTCTTTTTTTTAAGATTATTATTATTCCATTCTGATCAGAAATAAACATTTTTAAAACCAAATCTTAGCCCTGTCTGTATTTCAGTAACTCTAATGTCTTTGCCACCTGCTTTTGGAGACAGCTGTAACACTATCATACTTTCTAAAGTGAGATTCATCAGCCTGTGATCTCCTTCAGCAGTAGGTACATATAATTTCTTCAGTTTACCCAGTATTTCTTTGACATGACACTAACTGTGGCTTTGTTGTATCAGAACAGTCATGCTTTCAAACAACATCAAAAGGTTATTTCATCAATCAAGATTTAACCTATGAGGTTCTGGGTTTTCTAGCACAGTGAATTTCTGAGGAAAATAAAAGGGATTATTATAAGCACTTAATTTGTTTCCATACCATGGCCATTATCTAGGGCAAAGGCAAGGTACCTTTTATTATGCTTTAATAAAATGTTTTATCTGACTGATGTTTTCTTCCTTGTAAGAAGGTCACAGGTTGAGATCTTGGCCTCACTAAATCCAGTCTGATTGTGTCCAGAATTGTCAGTCATAGCCTGTCACTTCTGCCACTCCCTCAGCCTATTAAGAGTGAAAGGGTGTAAGGAAACAGGCTATGGTTTCTCAAGCAGCCACAAGAGCTTTGGACAAGTGTACTTTGGAGACACTGCATAAATGTTTTCCCTTTGATATTCCCCAGCTATGCTTTTTAACCTTGTAGTCTGCAGCACCAACAAGCCTCATGTTGTTCTCCAGCACTGAGCTGGTTGTACACCCAGACTCAAAATAAAAATGTTTTACAATTGCATTGAAAAAATAATGGATAGATGTATTCAGACACACAAGGGCTGCAAAATCATGACCACTTTACTGTGTAGTGCCAGCAGGAGCTTTCATTCCCCTGCAGTGAGTGTGCTGAAACATTGATGTGCTGGAGCATGTTTTCCCTTACTTTGGTCAGCAAGAACACTGCCAGCACAGCCCAGGACTAGGCACTGCCTCAGCCCTGTGCTACTTCAGGGAACACAAATTTCAAAAAGTCACAAAGTGACTTTTACTTTCATATGTCACAAAGACCAAGCTACAGAAATCACCAGTGTTGCAAAGTTTGACAGATATCAAAAAAAAAAAAATTCATTAAAATAAAATCCAAATAATTTTTTTTTCTCATGAAAAAGACTTTTAAGAGGGTTTGGATATTTTTTTCAATGCTTTTACACCTTACTACCAATGATGCCAGTTATGATCTCTGGTTTACATTATAAACCAGAACTCTATCAATTTCTTCACATTAAACAAGTAAGACAATGGTCCAGTGCTGGTCCAGGACAATACGCATTTATGTCAGTGTTATTATCATTATACAGATGTTTCCAAAGCTAGCCAAACTGTTTTAAAACATTTTGTTTATTCCTGAAATTTCAAAAATCAAACCCAGACTGAAGATTAACCTGTCCTTTAAAATGTACAAAAATTTCCAGTTTGCATAGTATTTGTATACATATACAAACACTATAAACATACATATATATAAATCAACTTCAGTTTGAACAAATGCCTGATGTCACATTTGTCACAGAACCTTATCACAGGATTCATTCAATCTAAACAGCAGAAAGGAAACAATCATAGAGCTTGAAGGACATAATAGACCTTGTAAATATTTTATATCCATCTATATTTTTAATGTACACAAAAAATATGCTTCATTTCAGAGATCCTTAATTATTATGAATTTTTATAGCATTTTTGGTCTTGATTCTGGTATCAAAATGTAATTTTTAATGTTATCAGTAAACAGAAACTATTTTTAAAATGTATTTATTAAAGGACAAACATTTGATAAAGTATTTTTTTATCTGAGATAGTATCACATAACTTCTGAAAACACATAATATTGTCCATGTATATACATGTGCATGGCTATATATATACGTAAACATAAACAGAAATATGCAAATGTAAAACTATAACAGATGATTGAAATTTTTTAAAGTAATTTTTAAAAGATATTTTGTGCTGTGTTTAATTTCAGCAGCATTTTTCAGATTATTGAGGAACTATTATTTATCTTTAATTACCATGGTTGAAATTTACTTATTTAAATGCAACATTTTCAATGCAGAAAGATCACCAGGCTAGGCACAGAAGAGCTAGAAAAGGCAGAGGGAAAATTGCTTGGTTTTGACTTGGCTTTATCTGTGCAACTCTCCCTCCTGTGCATATGTATTACCATGGAGATTTTGAAGGAGATGAACTGTTTTGTTACTACCTTCAGGATTGCTGCTTCATGCAGGGAGCACATTCAGGAGAGAGTTGTAGTGAAAATATCAGCATAGCTTTATTCATTATGATTGATGTGAGCTGGTGCCAAGAGCAGTCCATCATCATTGCAGCTGTGGGATCCCACAGGAGTTTGGGTTCCAGTTTAATCTCAGAAACAAATTTCTTTTTAATGTTAAACAAGTCCTGCCAAGCACCACATGTGCCAAGGGAAAGGCAGCAATATTCCTCAACCTCACAATGACAGGTTAAGGTTGAATTAAATAGCATCTTGCTACAAACATGCATTTGCTCACAACTGGACAATTGTAAAATAAATTCAAGTCTCAGTTCAATGCCAAGTGAAAAGAAGTTGCATGGGCTGCGTTGCAGTACCTCTCTTCACTCTGATCTTGGGGTACTTATAAATCTATAAAGCCTGTGGCCTCTCACTGCAGGCTCTTTAGTTTGCCAAACTTATCACAACTACCTGTCTCCACAGTTAGGAAGAAAGGTGAAGAAATATACATTCATCCTCTATTCAACAACCACTCACTTCCAACTCTGCTCAGATGAGGAATTCCTCATTTCAGAACCCTGTCAAAATTAGGTTTATTTTCTAAATTTTTGTCTATTCTTTACCCCAACTGATTCTTAAACAGGACCTTTATGTCATATATCTCTGTGGTGAGCTGGTCTTTGCTGAATGCTCTCACTCCCTATCCTCAACAGCACAGGGGAAGAAAATGACATGGAAAAGCTAGCGGCTTGAGGGAAGAACAAGATCACTTATGAAGTGGTCCAGACTGCAGTTACTGCCAGAAAACCTGTTCCTGTGTGGGCTCGTCTCCATGGGCTGCAGTTCCTACAAGGAACCTGCTCCTGCATGGGCTCTCCATGGTCTGCAGGGGACACATCCACCTGCTGCAGTACAGGATCCTCCACAGATTGATCCTATAAGGATATCTGCCCTGTGGTGCTCCTCCATGGGCTGCAGGAGGACATCCTGCCTCACCGTGGTTTTCACCACAGGCTGCAGGGGAATCTCTGCTCCAGCACCTGGAGCGCCTCCTATTCCTCCCACACTGACCTCAGTGTCTACAGAGCTGTAGCTCTCACATATTTTCACTTCTCTCTCAGAGTTGCTGCACAACATTTTTCACCCTTACTTCAATAACTTTTCCAGAAGGAACAGCAGCTGATGGGTGCAGCTCTAGGCAGTGATGGATCCATGTTGGATCTCACAGGAATTGGCTTTTACTGACATGGGAGCAGCTCCTAAACTCTTCTCAGAGAAGCTATCCTGCTGCCTCCCCAACACTAAAATCTTGCCACACAGACACAGTCCAATAGAGTTTATTGCATCTTTTCTTTCCCACCCTATTTGAATATCAGTCCACATTAGGCCCAAACTTTGAGACACATCAGACTCCACTACGTACGCAAGAAATATGAGAAAAGAAGATGAAGATTCATAAAAATGCACCGAATAATTCTTTTCATACTTTATAGAAAAGAGAGAAACATTTCATCAATCTTCTTGCAAAGTATTTGCTTCAGTATCTTTGACATTTGCTGAAGGCAATATTTATCATTTTCCTCTATAACATTTCATTGTTCTCTTTCAGTACCACTTGAATGACATGACACATTTTTAAACTCGCTGTGAAGTCTGCAAATCAGTTTAGTGCTTAGAACATATGAAATTCATTATTCAAGCACCAGTGTTATTGTTAGTATATCAGAAAGGTCAAATGAGCAGATTAAAACCCAGCAGTATGAACTAAACATATCAATTGATCTATATGACATCAAATACATTTCACACAGGCAAAACAGACTTGCACATTCCCTGTTAACAAATTTGGGCACTTGCTTCTTGAGGAAGTGCAAAATATGTTTGGAGAGTGGCAGATGATAAGCAATGAGGTAATAAGAATGCAATTTTTTTCCTGTCATTTTAAAGGGAAATGTTGACTGAGAGTTGTCATAAAAAGAGCATAAGTTAATCCTCCTAAATCAAAGAAAAAAAAATTCTGACTAAAGAGATGATCAAACTTTTATGTATGTAAATTCCAGATATATGAATAAAAATTTTTATTTTTAAAGCACCCTATAAACAGTTTACACAGATCAGATTCACTTTGTAGGATGTAGGCAGTCTTTGCTAATCTAGGAAGCGTAATTCTGAACATAGCACATAAATCAGAGTCCATTAGACTAGAGAACCCAGACATTGGAAAAAATATCCAGACGTAGAGAGTAAAGCAAATTTCTAATAATTATGCTAAGGAATCCAGTTTGATCTACATATAAAATAAAATAAAATAAAATANTAGAGAGTAAAGCAAATTTCTAATAATTATGCTAAGGAATCCAGTTTGATCTACATATAAAATAAAATAAAATAAAATAAAATAAAATAAAATAAAATAAAATAAAATAAAATAAAATAAAATAAAATAAAATAATAAAATAAAATAAACAGAGGAAAATGTGAACTGAAATATAAACAAATATCCTGTGTTGGGTTTTTCTCCTGGTCTCTGAAAGCAGCAAGCTCCCAAGAAGTAGGTGTGACTTATTTTCACTGACCTCTTTCAGATAAGAGGTGTCATCTGCTCATCTGATAAGTGTGCTTTGTACACTAATCCTCCAGGTGATTGATAAAGATGTCAAGGTCCCAGGACAGGCCCCTCTGATGCTCTGCCTCTCACCACCCTCCAGGTAGGATACATCCCATTAACCACCAACCTCTGAGCCAAACCATCCCACCAGTCTCTAGGGTTTGGCAGAAACTGTCTGATAAACAACAAATTAGCACAGTGCTAATTAGTGTTGTCCATGCTAGGCCTTTTCTGGTGGAGAGATTTTTCCTAACTGAGTTTGCTCGTCTGAGTAGCTGCATCTTCCAGATGTCACAAAAAGAGAAAAACCAAACTGAACAGGCTTGGTTTTTTCACATGAGACTATTTACATTGTGCCAGGCCGTATAAATGTTCATGGCTCTAAAACAATAAAATACACATTCAGGCAAAAAAGAGAGACAAGTGACCAATAATCCATGGGAGACCAGTATTACAAATCAGCAATCATAAAAGACTACTGAGAAATAGAATAGAAAGAAATATCAGTCTGAACCCTATGGAGTAGTTGGGCTGTTTCTATTGCTGATCATTTAGTCTCTAAATTACCCTTTTTCACAGCAAATTAAAGAAAAAAGAAAATAGTTTTGGTTGCATCTACATCTGTCTGTGAAGTAGGAGAGCAGAATAAACAACAGTACTAAAAGGATAACAATTATGTTTGTCCAAAAGGAATTTATCAGAGAAAACATCAGATTACTGGTTTGAAGAGATCAGTGACTGTTTCAGTCAATTTCTGTTTAAACACATGGCTACCTCCTGTTTTCACAGCAGAGCAGTAGCTACTTTCTGCTCCTAACAAGTTTTGAAAGGACTATACAGTGATGATAGGCCTGCCCCCACCATAGCCCACACACATGGTTTACACATTCTATGAATCTGTGCAAACTTTGCAAACATAACTTGGGTAACGTAATTTTCTCTGTGCCAGTGGTGATTAGGCAGTTGTAGTGGTTTTAAAATTGCCAATTT